>JAWRVF010000082.1:0-429185 GCA_036785485.1 Physcomitrellopsis africana | reverse complement strand
AGCCAAGTATGTGGCGCACATGTAGGAAACTTGTCGTGTAAGTTTGACACATGTCTTACAAATTAGACATGTATAAGAAGTCCTATAGAATACCGCCACATAGTTCTTAATTAAATAGTATTTATAGAGGCAAGAGTGAAGCCTTCTTCACTCTTATCAATTCCTTCCTTGCTTCTAGTCTACATTCAAGAGTCTATAGTTTTCTTGTCTTGTGGCAATAGCCATTTTAGTTTCTTTTAATATATATATTTTTTTATTTTTATTTTATTATTCTTCTTAATAGAAGTTTTATATGTTAATTTACTTTCATTGAGTTCTTGTCCTTGACAACTCCTCTCAAATCCTTCATTGACAAAAAATATGTCAATATATTGGTATCATGCTCTTGGTAATTATTTCAACTCATACAAAGATTTTTTCAATTTGTACATAAGATATTTTTTACCTTGTTGTACAAATCCTTGATGTTGTTGCATGTAGATGTCTTCTTATAATTTTCCATTCAAAAAGGCTGTCTTCACATCCATTTGATAAATTTTCAAATCCATTGTTGCTTCAATTGCTATAATAGTCCTAATCATGGTGAATTTGGCAACGAGCGCATAAGTCTCATTGAAATCAATACCAACAATTTATGAATATCTTTTAGCAAATAATCTTATCTTGTATCTTATTACCACATCCATTCCATCTTTTTTAATCCTAAATACCTATTTACAACCAATATTAAATCAATTTGCTGAAAGATGTACCAATTTCTATGTATCATTGTCCATAAGAAATTGATACTTTTCTTCTATATCCTTCTTTCCTTTTATTATATCTTAGAACTTTATAGTATCATACAAAGACAATAGATCAGCAAGAAGAGCCACATTTGCATATTCTTCACTTATTTGAAGAAAAATGTGGTTCTTCTATCATTTGTCAAATAGTCTTTTTTCTCTTAAGGAATATCTCCTTTTATTTGAAGAAGAAGATTCACCTTGTTATATTCTATGCTCTCTTCTAACCTTCTTTTTTTTTAAAACTTATCTTTTCTCATTCAAAGATTGATATTCATCATCATCATCATCATCATCATCATCATTATCATCTTCAACATCTTTATTTCTTTTATTATTGATTTTAATAATTATAGAAGCCTTTATATTTTCAATCTTCTTTAGCTTTTTATCTTGATATACATCTCCACCATCTTTATTATCTTTATTATACTTATTATATTTATTTATTATATTTTAAAGATGTGTCCACAAACACATCATTATTCCCACTTGGATACATTTCCAACTGCTCATAAGTACTTTTATGTTCCAAAAATTTAACATCAAGATTTTTGATGATTTTTTTGGTGTCCAAACACATTAGTTTTTTATGCCTTGATATCTTTACAATATTTTAAAAATACACACTTAGTACTTTTTACATCAAATTTGAACTTTATACAATTTGATGTCTTTGCATATGTAATGCATTTAAAGGTCTTTATATGTGAAATACAAGATTGTTTCCCACTCCAAGCTTCTTGTGGCGTCATTGATGCAAGAGCACTTGTTGGACATCTATTCTTTATATATTCTACATTTACCATAGCTTTTGTTGTCGTATAATGTGTTGTTCTGTTTGGAAATGCATCGGGTATCTAACTGTGGAGGGTGAAGTTCCAGTTCACATATACCAACAACCCTTAACAAGCATTGTTCATTTATAAAAAGTATGATTTGAATATCATGTCAAGAGTACTTGAATTAATGTAAAGTGCCCAAAAATATTCTTCTTAATAACTTCTTCTACATATAAATTCCAATTGCTTATTACTTGTTATAATCAAACAACTAAGAGTTTCTTTACAAGTCTTAACCTCAATCAATGAAATTCAATAAGCTGTGATTTTTAATCTAACTATCAATTTTATGTAAAACCTTATACACATATAAATACAAGCCTTCTATATGTTTAAAAAGTTTCAATCCAACCTAACTTATAGATTGTGAAAAATTGATCAAAATCCGCACTGATATCACTTGGCCGCCAACTTGAAAGTTAATGCAAAAATTCCAACAATTTCTCCTTTTATAATCATTAACTTCAGCTAAAATTTGATGTGTAATTCTACCTTCAAGTCTTCTAATACTATTCCAATTTTCTCCTTGATCCAATTGATAGATCTCAAGATGTTACAAAAATCCCAACCAACCCTAAATTGTCAATTTTTGGTACCTCTTTGTATTAAAGATTGAATAAATCCAGAATGCACTATTAGATTGCTACAATTTTTCACTCAGTCTTAGAACACTCAATCAATCATACATTTTCAAAATTTCAATTGTAGATGGTGTACCAATTGCACGGAATAGCTACAAGTGCTAGCTCTAATTTGATTGCATAAAAACGTAATCTCTTATATAAATCCTAACTTTGAACAATAATTGCTAAGTCTTTAAAATCCTATGGCAATAAGCTTATTGTCCTTGGAATGAACTTCAAGCTAGCTTTCTAATTCTAATTGGCAATCTCCAAATGTCTTAACCTCTTGCCCTTGGTAGCCATTTTTGTGGCTAGAGGTCCGATTTCAATCTTGTCTCATACATGGTCAATCCCTTGGTATCAATCCAATTAATTCTAAGGATTTTTAAGCTTAATCCTATCCTCAATTTAATCCTAGTATCAACCATATTAATTATCTACCTTCTCTATCTTATTTTTATTAACTTATGATTTTTTAAAAGTAATAACAGAGTTTGTACAACTTAGAAGAAAAATTTAATAACTAATTTTTATCTATTAGCTATTTAAAAAAAAAAGTAATCTAAGAAGCTTTCATAAATCTTTTTTTAAGTATCCTAAGTTCTTATTGAACCAAGATAATCAAGTATTAAGTATAAATTGCTCTTATCTATACTTTTTACTATATAAACATGTTGCAACATGACACCGTCCAAAATTCATAACCAAGATTTTGAACATGAAGCATGTTCCTTGCTATCTCTACAATGATTCAATTTGTCCTTTCAGCAATACTATTTTATTGTAGAGTGTTTGAAGTTGTTATTTGTCTATCAATTCTTTTATTCTTTAAATAAACATCAAATTACTTAAACATATATTCACCTCCATTGTCAATATGTAGCACTTTGATCTTACACTCTTTTTGTTTCTCAACAAGTACTTTAAACTCCTTAAACTTCCAAAAGTATTCACTCTTGGCTTTAAGAATGTAGATCCAAATCTTTTTTGAAAAATCATCAATGAAATTGAGCAAATACCTTACTCCTCCAATACTTGTGGTCTTCATAAGTACACATACATTAGAATGGATAATCTCTAATAACTTTGTAGCACATATTACTATACTACTTGGAAATGAGGCTTTTTATTATTTGCCTTAAATGCATATTTTACATGCAAGTTGTATTACATTTTGGCTTATTTTGCCAAAATCTAAATCACTTACCATAGACTTGAGCTCTGTCATGCTCTTCATGTTCAAATTATCAATGACATATTCCAAGTTATCATTTTTTAAAATCTTCTATAATCTTATTTAATCTTTTAGAACCTTCTTTAGTCTTTTAGAATCTTTTTTAGCCTTCTAGAATCTTTTAAGATATTTTTAGAAGCTTCTATAGATGCTTCATAGACTTCTAAAAACTTTGTAGTTTCTTTTGTAATTAAAATCTTTTATAGGTATTTCTATCAAGTTGAAGAAGCTTCTATAGAAGGTTTGATAGAATATAGATCTTGCAATATAAATAGGAAGCAAGACCAAGGTACACCTCAATCTTGCCAATATGAGTTTTGGAGCAATTCAAAATGTTGTCTTATTTCTTGATATTAATCTACTTCTTATTCTTTTTAATTTAATTCTTTATTTTAAAAATAAATCTAATTCTATATTCTTTTCCTTGTTTATTTGCTAATCTATTGTCATATTATGTATTAACTTGTTTGAGAATATATAGGATACTTGGCTATAGAAGATATATTTATATATTATAACCAATCAAAATCTAACAATCTTAATATAATCTTAAATAAATTCTAATTAAATTTTAATCAAATTTTAAATAAATCCTAATATAATTTTAATCAAAATCTTAATCAAATCTTAATCAAATTCTAATCAAATTTTAAATCAAATCATAAATCAAACCTTAATCAATTCTTAAATCAAATCTTAAGTCTAATTTTAATCAAATTTTAAATCAAATTCTAATTCAGATTCTAAGTTAAATCCTAGTCAAATCCTAAATCAATCTTAATCAAATTCTAAATCAAATCTTAAATCAAACCTTAGTCAAATCCTAAATTAAATCCTAAAAAAATCCTAAAAAAATCCTAATATCCTAATGAATCCTAATGAAGCCCTAATCAACTCAATTGTAAATTTAAAATCTCAAAAATTATCAAATTAATTGTTGATCTTCATTCAAAATTTTCAAACATTTTAATCTTCTAATTAAAAACAAGCATATAAAATTTGAAAGAAATCAATCTTACCAATTGGAAAAAAAAGCTCCTAATCCTATTAGATGTTGGCTGCCCTCTTTTTCTAATCTTGACATCAATCTTCTAGTATCAATATCTCCTCTATGCACCATTCATATATTCTAATTTTTTTTAAAAATACTAAAAACTAAGTTAATTATCAGCTCAAAAAAGAATTGTTCCAATCCAATTGGTAGATTATTCAAAATCACAAAAATCCTCATTGATCCTAAAAATCCAATTTTTGAGATCCTAGCTAACTTAAACTATAATAATCTTTGATCTAATTATTGAATTAAGCTTAAATTTATAACAAACTTCAAATACAATTACATATACAAATCTATAAATTTTCACTTACAGATCTACTACAAAACTTTTAATATGCTCAAAATTGCAAATCCACTTTATTTTTCAATATTTAGAGTCACCCAAATAAAACCTTGATTTTGCATAGCTCTCACAAAATTATTACAAATCTAAAAACCTTCAAATCAACATTCAAAAAAATTCTATTGAGTTTGTTCTCAAATCCTACTTTCCAATGAATAAAAGAAAGACCCCATTTGCCATAGGTGTATGGTTTTAT
The DNA here is from genome assembly GCA_036785485.1 of Physcomitrellopsis africana. Taxonomy (NCBI): domain Eukaryota; kingdom Viridiplantae; phylum Streptophyta; class Bryopsida; order Funariales; family Funariaceae; genus Physcomitrellopsis; species Physcomitrellopsis africana. The sequence goes on along the minus strand of JAWRVF010000082.1, from coordinate 424,105 downwards.
ACCTTAGGATCTGATTTTGATCTTAATTCATAACTAGGTATCAATCCAAGGATTTCTTATATAATTTTTATTAGAAACTACGTTTTATTTTGATATTAAGATATCTATGGTAGTATTTTTATTAATTTATCTTATTTTATAAATAAGATAAAATAAGATAAAATAAGATAAAATAAGATAAAATAAGATAAATATAATTATCTTATTTTATCTTATTTATATTATTTTATTCTATTTTAAAATAATTTTGTATCTTAATCTTCAATTAATCTTCAATTAAACTTCAATTAAGCTTCAAATAATATTAATTTAAAAAAAGGTAATCCATAATCTCTAAAATACAATGATATATATCTTATTTTGCTCTTTTATCATATAGCCATATTATAACATGACATTGTTATCTTACATCCTTAACAATTTGATAAGACTAACTAAGTAATCATATCAGAGCTTTGATTTCTTAATAAAGAGTGGATTGTCTTTTTTTTTGAAGACACTATTACATTATAGAGGAGTGTGGATTATCTCCCTCTAGATTAATATGCTTATATGTTTCACTTTAATCTTTCTTTCAAAAGAATGGATAATTTCTTTCTTAGAATATATTATTGTATTTTAGAGGTTATGGATTTATTTTTTTTTAATTAATATTATTTAGTAATATTTCTTTTTAATATAAAAAATACTATATTAAAATCTTATTGATTTTTTTTGCCAATATGGAAGTAGATCAAGTCATGGAAGGTACATCTTTACAAATAGAGAATAGAGTGGTAACTCTTACAGATCTTTGAGCTCTTTTGGATAGTGTATGAAAAGAAATGGTATTCTTTTGTATTCCAAAAAAAAAAATTGTAATGAAATTAATATCTAAAAAAATTAAACGAGAGATTCATAGTTTGCATTAAAAGATTATTTGATTAAAAGAAGCAAGTAGTAGAGAAGCTATGCATATAATCTCTATAGAAGTTCCAAAGATTGTCATAAAAGAGCCAAAGGCTAGTATGTCTGATAGAACAAGATGCAACTTTTGAGGTTTTGTGCTACAAGTATGGCTCTATTTATAATTATATATTTGTTATCTAGATGGATTTATTCAAATTGCTTTTGTAGGCACCTTTTTATCAAAAAGTGTTTGATCATGGTTTGTTCCACTATTGGAAAAGATTTTTTCAATCTTATATAATTTGGAGGCTTTTATAAAAAGATTTATTATTATATTTAGAGATAGTGATCAGAAGAGAGTGGTAGAAATGAAGATCCAAAACCTACAATAAGGACAATGTTTAATTGTGATTTATGTTGTAAAATTTTAATAACTTGTGATCTTGATTGGATACCTCTAAATTTATATTATCAAAAACTCAATTTCATTGTGGCCTAAAAGACAATATAAAGAATTTATTAATCACAATGCTAAGAATTGAAAGCTTAGAAGAACTCATGTCCCAAATTATTACTTGTAATAATTACCTATTTGAATTGCAACAAGAGAGGCAATTAATTTTCAGCAATATCTATTAAGGTACGTCTATTACATCTTTAAGAACATTGGAGAAGCCATTAATATATCTTAAATCCATGCAAATTGATGCAACTCAATTCAAGCCATTAACACTTGTAAAGAAGATTAGATGTTGATGAGAGAATCTATATCTATATTGTAGAAGATCTAATCATAAGGCAGCAAGCTATCCAAATAAGTCTAAAAAATTTAAGGCATAAGGTATAATATTTGAATTGAAGAAGTCAAAAAATAAAAGCATTTAGCTAGAACATGGACCTAGTCATGATATTGTAGTTGGATACGTCAAAATTTATATTATAAAAAAAAAGTCTCTTCCTACCTTTAGTTCCAACGTCTTATTTTATACTTCATGTACATAAAAGAATCTTAAGATAGGAGGTTTTTGCTAAAATCCTTTTAGATATTAAAGCCTTAGTATGCTTTATAAATAAAGATTTTGTAATTAAATACAATTTAGTATTTATAAAGAAGGGACTACATTTGTATTCTATGCTATTCCAATGAAAGATCCAACTGGACAACTCAAACAAGATATCCCCAGTCAATATCATAACTTTAAAGATGTATTTGAAAAAAATAAAGTATATATATTATCAAAATACTATCCTTATGATTGTGCAATTGAATTATAAGATGGAACTCAACCTCCATTTGGTCTAATTTATAATCTTTCATAGATAGAGTTTATAGCCTTGCAAAAATACATTGATGAAAATCTGGCTAAGAATTTTATTAGACACTTGAAATTGCTTGTAAGAATGCCTATCTTGTTTGTAAAGAAGAATGATGATTCTTTACGTATGTGCATTAACTATCAAGATCATAATAAGGTGACTGTAAAAAATTTCTATTCATTATCATTAATCTTAGGATTATTAGAACAACTAGGACAAGCAAAGATTTTTATAAAGATTGATTTGAGAGGTACATACAATCTAATCAAGATCAAAGAAAGAAATCAACAAAAGAAAATATTTTATATAAGATATGGACATTTTAAGTATAATATTATATCTTTTCGACTTGTAAATATACATATAGTCTTTCAACATATGATGAATGATATCTTTTGGAAATACATAGATAGCTTTGTAGTCATCTATCTAGATGATATCTTAATCTTCTCTAAGAAGAAATAAGACCATGAACATCATGTATATATGGTATTGGAGAAATTATGAAAAAATAGATTATATGCCAAATTAAAAAAATACTCTTTCCATCAACCATCAATCAAGTTTTGAAATATATTGCCTCTAAAAATGAGATTTCTATAGATCCAAAGAAAATAAAAATTATTTTAGAGTAGAAACAACCATCATCAATCAAAGATATTTAATATATCAAGGCTATAAACTTAAAAGAGATATATAAATTAGTAAAATTAAAATTTAAATAATTTAAAAAAATAAAAAAAATAAAAAAATAAAATATATGTATTCAAGAAAAAATTCAAATAATTATTATCAAAGATTAGAAAATATAAACGTACTTAAATTAAATTCGAAGCAACAAAGGAATTGATAAGAGTGAAGAAGGCTTCACTCTTCTCTCTATATATACTATCTATCTAATAATTATGTAACAATGTTCTATAGGACCTCTAACATGTGCCTAATTTACAAGATATGTATCAAACTTTTAAGAGAAGTTTCTAATATGTGCGCCATGTACTTAATTTGTCTTATAAGCTATCAACATGTACAATATGTGGCTAACTTATTAGCCAAGTTTCTAACCTACTAATCACCTATAGACATGAATAAAGATGAAACCATATCTATGAAGCTTTTAAGAAGCTTCTTTATAAAATATTATGAAATTAATATATATATATATATTTTTCTATCTATCCATGTTAATTAGATAATTATTAAAATAAATCTTATATTCATGACATTATTCTTCTTTTTAAGAATAAGTTCCAAAAGAAGCGATGATTACATGTTGAAGAAGTCTAAGATGCACCAAATTATATTTTTTACATATTTTAATCTTTGTTCTCTTTGAAGGTAGTTGATAGGTTGTCTCAACTATCGATAGTGTCCCATATTAAGGTAGAAGGATCACCTTGATATTTGATCATTTTTGAGGCCTTCATAACTTCTTTCAAAAAAAATATTTGGAACACCATCAAGACTAGTTTCTACCTCTAAAAGTGTCACCAAATACTAAGAGTCTCTTCCAAGGTCGTGATATTAAATACATTGTATCTCACCATCAATTTGATAAAGAACATGTCATTCTTGAAGATCTTTATTTCTATTTTGTCGTCTTCAAGGTTATAATAGTCATAATATCTCGTCAAGTAAGTCAGCAAATATTAGCTCTTAAGTTGAATTTGCTGGTTGTTGATTCTTCATCTTTTTGGTACTAAAAAATTCAAAAAAATAAAAAACAATAATACAAGATAAAATGAAATTCTTATTGAATCTGATTTGTTTTATAGCAAAGATTTTTTTAACTCTACATCTTGGTTTTGATAGATGTTGTTCATGAAATGCATTAACTTTAATTGATGCATTTGCTTGATTCTTAGATGGCTCCTATATACATTCATTAATATCATATTAGTACAAATATTTAAGATATTCCAATTGATTTTAATGCTGCCTTGAATATAAGATCTCTTCTACCTCAAATTCTTTATTATTGTCTACTTCTATAAGAGGTGGTGGCATTTGTCTTCTTCCTTGTATATCTATTATCTTGTATGACTTGAGCAATGATACATAGAATACAAGATGGATTTTTATAGATATCGATAGGTATAATCAATAAGCAACTAGATTGATTTGTTTATAAATTGAAAATGGTCGAAGTTAATAATAGAAGATTAATCTTTTATTAGAGCAACTTTAATTTTGTTATAAAGACAAATAGTCTTGGTATGATAATAAAATAACCATACCTTATTATCCACATAGAATTGAGGTTGATTCTTACAATAGACATCTACATTGATCTTTTGTTGTTTTTGAGCTTCTTTTAATTATACCTTCATTGTTGCATGTATCTTTGACAATCAATTCATCAAAATTTTTGCCATTAGATTATCAACTTTTGAAAAGTCAAAAGTATCAATTCATAGATGATAACCATAATTGATAAAAAATGGAGTTTTTTGAATAGAAGAATGTGCCAAATTATTATAAGCAAACTCTACCAATGGTAAAAGAGTTCAATCATTTTGATAATAGTTGATGGTTTACTTCAAATATTACTTCAAAACTTGATTTATCTATTGTGTTTGTCCATCAATTTGAGGATAGAAATCTAATGATAGTTTTATGTCCACCTTCAATATTTTGAAAAGGATTCTCTAAAATCTCGATACAAATTGTAGCCTTTTATTTAATATAATATCCCTTGGTAATCCATGATAATAATAGATGTTGTCAAAGGAGGTTTAGCTGTTTCTTCACCTATGATAGATTTTGTATATGATATAAAATATACCATCTTGATGAAACAATCTACAATCACAAATATAAAATCATATGAACTTAAATTTGAAAGATTTGTAATAAATTCCATAGAAATAGAAGATTAAAGTTGCTCTAATATAGATAATGGTTGGAAAAGTATATAAGATCGATGATGAGGAGTTTTTGATCTTGAATAAATATTACATAGCTGTGTAAATTCTTTAATAACCTTTTATATTTGAGGCCATTAAAAATCTCTTGATATTAGCTCAAAAATCTTATTATATCCAAAATATATTATTGTAAGGAAGTTATGACAAGCTTTAAGAGCATATAGTTGTACTTCACCTTCTGGAACATATAAGTGTCCTTCAAAATAAAATAGATTATCTTTGAGCTTGAACTTTGAAATATCATGAGACTTAAAAGAATTATTCTTAATATCATAAATAAGAGGGTCTAAAGACATATTTAACTAAACTTGCTTGAAAAAAATTGAATCAATGATCAATGTTGATTTTATTGCTCAAAGATGAAATTGCTTTGGCTTTAAGAGGATCGTTCTTTGTTCATCAAAAGTTACATTTCTTTCTTTTGATGCAAGATAAGAACATTTAGAAAGGACATCAAATAGACCTTATTATTTTCTTAACCAATAAGTGATAATGAACTCAAATCTCAAGAAAGACATGCTTCAACGAGTCTGATAACAATTCAATACATATACTAACATTAAATACTTAAGATTCTTGTGACTTGTATATATAATGACTAGACTAGAAGCGCCTTTTATATAGTGGTGCCATTCTTGAAAAAAATCCATAATTATAAAAAATTCTGTATTATAGATTTTATATTTGATCTCTGCTATTAAAAATTTTCTAGAATAAAAAACTACTAGGTGGAATTTGTCATCTGCTGTTAAAGACACAACAATACAAAATAAGAGATTTGAAACTGGGACAAGGTTTCCAGAAGAAACTAATAAGAACTTGAATTAAATAGATAAGTATACAAACAATATTAAGAAAGATGAGTTAGAATTCTAAAAGATGCATTGTTGAGACTAAAGAACTCTTCAGCCTCGACCCCTATATATACTCCTATCTAGAACACTTCTTAAGTGGCTTCTATCAAATTAAGAAGCTTTTTGAGCAACTTCTTCCAATTAGGAAGCTTTTTGAGCTCTTTCCACTAACTAGAAAGCTTCTTGAGCTCCTTTTGCTAATTGGAAAGCTTCTTGAGCTTCTTTTATTAACTAGGAAACTTTTCAATTGACTTTCACCAATTAAAAAGCTTCTAAAATATTCTAAAAGGTTTTATAAACCTCCAAAGTGTGTGTCCCTAACATCACCCTCATTTATAGCGACAAGTCCCAAGAAGATCTCAAACTTATTATATATGTAAGAAATCAAGAATACACTGCACTAATGAAGCTAAGTATTTTGTTCTTTATTTTTGAGCAATGGATTCTACTAGTTCTTGAAAAAATCGCCTATGGCCTTGAGCTAGTACATCCATTGTTGAAACATCCCATCCAAGGATTTGATTTTCATTACGGCCTTCAAAACATCGTCTAAATAAGATCTCAAGATTAAAATCATTCACCTTTCCAAGCTAAAGCAATATCATTAAAGCTTGAGCATTGGAATCGAGACTTGCATGGTTGGATCTTATTCCTAATGGTTCCAATCGAGGTCATATTTAGCGTTGAAATATATTGTCCTCACTTTGCTCAATTGAAGGCTGTAAAAATTGCACTCGTTCATTCAAAGCTTGTGAGGCAAGCAAATCTTTTGAGTCTTATTCTCTCAATATTTGAAGATTTGACATGGTGATTAATTTGCTTCTACCATTCTATTCTATCTTAGAATAGATGACTACATTTAGATGAAGGCTTTAGTTTAGCTCTCTTCTTCTTTATGAATATTCATTGAATTCAATCTTTATTAAAAAGTTATCATCAAATATATTTCGATTTGTAGAAATAGAGTTGATGAAATTTCTGTACCTTTTGAGGCACATTGGCAAGATTTACGATAGGTTTCTATGTGCACTCATTAATGTCATAGCTCTGCCAATGAACAAAATATTCTAATTTGTCGTACCTTTGCTATGAATTAAGTACATTTTCAACCTCATATTCTTCATGGTCTTCAATTTTGATACTAAGCGGCAATTATTGTATTCTTTTTGGAATATGCAACTCTCTATAAGGTTCTAAATGAGAGACATGAAAAATTAGATGTACCTTCATAGCACATGGTAATTCTAAGTGATATGCCATTGGATTGATTTGCTTTTGAATAGAAAATGATTCCAACCTTTGATAGTCCAATTTATTGCATGGCCACTTAGTCTTGATATTTTGTTGAAGAAGCCATACTTTATCTTGAATATGAAAAGCAGACAATTGATTTCTAAATTTATCTATAGATATCTTATAAGCATCTTGAGCTACTTATAATTGAAGCTTCAAGGTTGTTTGATGTTACGATAGCTGCTTTGCAAATCTTTTAGCCATTCGATTGTTGTTCTTTGACGTGCTCCAAAATTTGATTAATTCATTTTATTTGGCCATTAATTTGAGGATAGAAAGTCGAAGAAAGTTTAATATCTACTTTTAATATTTCAAAAAGACACTTCCAAAACTTAGATATGAACTGGGATCCTAGATCAGATATAATATCATCTGGTAGGCTATAATATCAATATATATATATATATATATATATATATATATATATATATATATATATTGTCAAGAAAGAGCCTTGCCGTTTCTTCACTAGATACAATCTTTTTGCAAGGGATGAAATTAGCCATCTTTGTCAGTCGATCAATCACTATAAAAATATTGTCCAATTAATTAGATGGCGATAGATCTGTAATGAAATCCATTGAGATAGAGGACCATGATTGTCTTGGAACAAGCAAGGGTTGTAAAAGTGTATAAGGGCAATGTCGAGGATTTTTGGATCTTGAACACATGTCACAAGACAGTACAAAGTCCTTCAATGCCTTCTATATTTGAGGCCACCAAAAATCTCAAGAAATAAGTTCCAAAGTCTTGTTAAATTAAAAGTGACTCGCAACGGGAAAATCATGGCGAGATTAAAGAATATGCAATTGTGTTGGTCCTTTTGGAATATACAAATATTCTTCAAAGTATATAAGGTCTTCTCCAAATTTGAACTTTTTAGCATTTTTTTTTAAGCAATGCTTGACATTAAGGGCTAAAGCATCACTAGTAGTAGCAGCACATTGTCCTATAATGTGTTGTCCTCCTTGGAAATGCGCCAGGCACTTGGCTGTGGAGAGTGAAGTTGTAATTCATATTCACTCAAAAATCCTTAATAAATATTATCTATATACAAAAGATATGATTCAAATATTACAACAAGAGTGCTTGAATCAATGCAAAGTGCTTAAAAATACTCTTTCTGATAATTTCACTCACATAAAACTCCAAGTGCGTGTTATTTATTGTATAAAAACATAATCTCACATACAAACCTTGACTTCAAACAACAATTGCTAAATCCTTACAAATCCTCTAGAAACAAGCTTAACGGCTTTGAAATTCTTTTCAAGCTAACTATCCAATTTTAGTTGCTAATTTCCAAATGAACTGACTCTTTGCCCTTCATGGCTATTTTTATGGCTAGAGGTCTGATTTCGACCTTGTTCTATTCATAGCCGACCCCTAGGTATCAATCCAACTTATTTTAAGGATTTTTAAGCTAGATCCTATTTTCAACTTAATCTTAGTATTAACCATACTAACATTTTACCTCCTCTTTCCTATTTGTACTAACTTATGGCTTTTTTAAAGCCGTGAAAAAGTTTCTACAACCTAGAAGAAAAATTTAATAAACTAACTTTTATCTATTAGCTATTAAAGCAAGAAATAATCTAAGAGGCTTTCATAAATCTTTTTTTAAGTATCTTAAGTTTTTATTTAACTAAGATAATCAAGTATTATATAGAAATTATTCTTATTTATGCTTTTTACTATATAAACGTGTCTCAACACTACATCCACCTCCTCTGAATTTGCGCATCCTCAATATGTGCCAAATAAACCATATGTCATAGTTGGCATCACACCACCTCTTCATTTTTTGCACCAAGTTCTTCTTTATCATATTCATTATTTGTTTCAATATAATTATCCTCTTGAGAATTATTAATAGCTTCAACATGATCCTCCATATTTATTTTTCCATTCTATTTTTTAAATACCTTCACTCACTTCCCAACAATAGATATCTTTAACCTTATACCATCCAATTCATTCAATGAATACATGGCATTGTCATGGACTGTTACCACTACATACGGTCCAAATCAATATTTTAAAAACTTCCATAAAGTACTATGCTGGTTATTCAAACTGTTGTCATAAATAAGTACCCAATTATCTTCTTCAATTGCTCTAGGCCTCAATCAATGTTTTTTATAAAATTGAGCCTTATTCTTTAGCCTTGCCTCTTATAATTGTTTTAATGCTAATTTGACATCTTCTGATCTTTGTTCAAGTTGTCGAATTCTAATAGCCAAGAATTCTTCTCTTGTTAATCCATCTTCCTAAGATAATATACTCCAAGTTAGCACATGTTTTTCAATTGGCATAATAGATTTTTGACTTGTCATAAGTTCCACTGGCATATATTTCATCACTGAACTATGTATTGTTCAATCAACCCATAATGCATAAGATAAAAGTCGAGGCCATTCTTTTATTCTTCTATTACAAGCTTTAACCAAGGCTTTTATAATTGGTGGATGTCTACATTCACTCTTTGCATTCTCCTCTAGATTATAAGTAATAGTCAACGATAATTTAATCCCACATCTCTTAAAGAATTCACAAGCTTCATGTACATCTAATTCTCCACGATTTGCAGTGATCTTTCTCACACATCCATAGTGACAAATAACATCCTCAAGTAAAAATCTGTAGATTCCTTCTATAGACTTTGTTCTTAATGCCTTGCCTTCCACTTGGTTTAATAAATCTTCACGAGCCAAAATTAAATACCTTATTTACTATAATCTCATTGACATAATAACCAAATCAACAACCCATTTAAAATGAATAGCAAAAGGATATATTAGATATAAATCATCTTGATGACGTATATTTGAATATATTTGACAAGTTATACAAGTTTCCACAAATGAAGCCACATCTCGATACATATTCTTCCACCAATATCGTTCCTTCAATTTAACAAAAGTAGTCCAAATTCCTCTATGTCTTGTCCATAGACTATCATGAAATTCCTTGAGTAGTTTTTGTTGATCTTTTTTGATACTATGAGCTAAAAATTCATTGCCTCATATTAATTATCTTAAATTTTTTAAAAAAATTTAAAAAATAATTTTTTTAAAAAAATTATACAGATAAATTAGAAAATAATATGAATAATTAGTAAAGATAGTAGTGGAGAAGAAAAATAGGGACTTAGAAATAATTAGAAGTAGAAGAAACTTACTTAAAATAGTAATTATTTATAATTAATATTTTTGTATGGAAATGAAATAGAAAAGGGCCCTATATTAAGCCCTTGCAATCCTCCACAAATATGAGTTTGGAACTTTAAAAAAAAATAAAATTAAAAAATAAAAAATAAATTCCGCAAGTGCCCGTAAGTAGGTCCCGACGACCATTGACCATGTCACTGGTAAGAAATGTATACAAGACGAGACCCTTGTGTGGTAGGAGATGAGGGTTAATTTGAATGCGGTAAGAGATGAGGGAAGAGCTTGGCAGACGAGGGTGCAAGTCAGTGCGGTGAGAGACAGAGCGCGAGGAGATATGGTGGCTGTGTGTATGTAGAAGACAGGAAGAGAATTAGTAGGAAGACAAGAGAGAAGAAAGAGGGAATTAGGAAGTGTAGAAGAACAACAGATCCGTGAGTATGAGTTAGTAAATTAGGAGATGAGTACTAGATTAGGATTAACCTGAAGTGTGATATGTGATTTGGATAGATCATAGCACAAGTTGGATGGATTGTTATAAGCAAAAAATAGTAGTGAGAAGAAGAGTTTAGAAGCCATGAAGAATGTAACCTTGTCAAAGTGGTAAGAAATCGAAAGTTAGGAGACGATTACGGTTGAAAGAAGTCCTTGCGGCTATACACTCTATCATATACTATGAGGTTGGTATAAGAGGATGCATTGAAGACAAGGCGTTGTTCAAAAAATACCAACAAGGATTATGTAAATTCGACCTTACATGGCGGATCTGTGAGGTGTTGCTATTCCGAGCAAGGGATAATGAGATCAGGAGCTTGATAGAGAGGGACGATGATGGAGAAGCTCAAATAGTCCATTGAGGTATTGAGGTATTGAGGCAGCAACGTTGTCATACTGCATTTACGTGCAGTGTATAAAAATATGAAAAATCTTGTATTTATTGTTAATATATGTGTGAGTGCTAGAGGTTATTTTAGAAGATATTATAAGGAGAGGATTTATTATAGCTACTTAATTAGTGAATTAAGATGGCTATTTGTTTTGTTCTTACCTTATTTATATCTTAGAATAGACTCTTTTGTAATTAGAAGAAAGGTAAAGGTTGTTTTACCTTTCTTGTTGACTATTGAGGTAGAATGGACCTTATGAAGGGTAAGAAAGAAGAGCATGGGGTGAATAAGGCCCATCCAATAGGATTTGGCTGCCCATGTGGGCGTCTCATAGTCTAATATAGAAAGAAAGGGAGATATACTCCTCTTGTTAGACCGAGAGGAGGCAGTTTTGAATAGTGAACTTTGGAGAGAGATAGCTCCGAGGAGATAGAAGTGTTTGTAGTGAAAATTGGTGGGTGTGTTCTTCAAGTTGTGAGGATTTTAGAACCTACTCACTTGCTTGTATTGGAGTTGTGAACAAAAAGTTATGCTTGTTTTAGTAGAGTGAGGTTTGCTGCCACCCGACGAAGAGGGGCAGAAACTTCGAGCTGCCACTGCAAGTTTGATTTCAACTCTTTCTTAGTGAAATTTATAGAGAGTGTGGAAGATTGTGTTAGCTATCTATCAAGACATCTCTTGTAGCATTTGGAGTTGGAGAGCAAAAGTTGTGAGCTTGAGAGTGGGAAAGGGTTTGCTGCCACCCGACGAAGAGGGGCAGAGACTTTGTTCAACCACCCAAGTCGGACAGTCTTTTCAATCCTTTTGATATTTTAGGTGATTATAGTAGCTTATGTAAGCTTTCTACAAAAACAAAAATCAATACATTTGGAGCTTTGATGAAAGTTTTATGAGCCGTGAAGTGTCAAAGAGGAAAAATTGTTGCTAGGGTTTGAAGAGTAGAATCGACTAGCTACAAAATCTGGAGTTTGAGAGGCATGCATGCAAAATTTTAGAGCAAGCTAGATGATGGAGTGAGCTTTCTAAAAAGCTATTGCATGTCCAATTTGGAGAAGGGAAGTGATCACAACAAAGGCTGAAGTGAAGAGGAGCTTTGCTGCCTTTGCATTTGCTTGGAAATTTTAGCGCCTACTTCTTTTAGCCATAACTTTTAAATGGTAAGTCATCTATTTGTGAAATTTTGATATGTTTTACAATGGATTATTGGCTTTCCATAGGCTATAAGCACGCTTGATTCGACCTTTGGATGAATTTTTAGTGATTTATTTAGTTTCAGTTTGTTGTATAACTTGTATTCCTCATATGCGGTTGTATTTTGAGGTATACTTGAATACATACATACTTTGCTTATACTTTTTATACAAGTATATATACTTGTATTTATACAAGTATTCTATAAGTATTCTACAAGTATTATACATAATATTTATACAAGTATTTGTACAAGTATTATACCAAGGATTTATACAAGTATTTGTACAAGTGTTATACCAAGGATTTATACAAGTATTTATACAAGTTTTTGTATAAGTTTTATTCAAGTATTTATACTTTATATTTGTACAAGACTTGTACAAATATAATACAAGTATAACTTGAAAGCTTGAAAAAATATTGTGCAAGTATAGAACATACTTGTACGGCTTCCTCTCATGTTCCCTGCTAGTTCTAGTAGCAGCTAGGAACCCGGCGTTTTCCCAAGGCGAATTCTCTCTACCCGACAACGTATACAAGAAGTAGGGCGATGTGGTGGTTCTGCATTTTGGGTGCAATAGTGTCAAGGAGTTTTAGAAGCCAAAAGAGTGGGTGTTGTTACGAACATATTTTAAGCCATTACTAGAACTTTCTGTAATCTTCTAAAATCTTCTATAGCTTTTTAGAATCTTTTAGAATCTTTTAGAATCTTCTAGAATCTTCTTCAATCTTCTAAGATCTCTCGTGGATTTTTTAGAGTCTTCTAGAATCTTCTTCAAACTTCTAGAATATTTTAAGATATTTTTAGGACCTTCTAGAATCTTCTTCAATCTTCCAAGACCTCTCGTAGACTTTTTAGAATCTTCCAAAATCTTCCTCAAGCCTCTAGAATATTCTAAGATATTCTTAGAAGGTCCAATAGGATATAAGGCCTCATAATATAAATAAGAGGTAAGACTGAGAAGCACCTTAGTCTTGCCAATACAAGTCTTGGAGTAATCTAGAGTATTACCTTGTTCTTGATATTAATCTAGTTTCTTATTCTTGATCTAATTCTTATTCTTGTCCATCTAGTTCTCTGTTTTTGAAGGTATTCTGATTCTAATTTCTTCTCTTTGATTCTTGGCTAATTTGCTATCTTGCATCCTTCACAGTTTGGCAAGACTTGACTTACATAATCATATCAGAGCTTAGATCTCTTGATAGATAGTAGATTATCTCTCTTCAAGATATTATTGCGTTCTAAAAGAATGCAGACTACCCCCCTCTATGCTGATATGCTTACTTGTTGTAGTTGATTTTTTTTTTTGCTAAGAGTGGATTATTCCTTTCTTAAGTTATATCACTACATTTTAGAGGTTGCGGATTACCCTCCTTTAAACTAATTGTCTAAAAATATTTCTTTTAGTATAAAAAATACTAATGGCTTATTGATTTTTTTTTTTTTAAAGATAAAAATAGATCAGATTAATAGAGGTGCATTCTTACAAACAAAGAATAGAGTGGCAACACTTGCAGATCTTTGAGCCTTGTTGGATATGATATGAGAAGAAATGACATTCTTTTGGAACCCAAAAAAAGAATCACAAATAAAATAAGTATCTGAAGAAACTAAGCGAGAGATTCATAATTTACAATAAGAGATTATTTAATTAAGAGAGAGAAGTGATAGACAAGCTATGCACATAACTTTTCTAGAAGTTCCAAGGATTGTCATAAAAGAGCCAAAAGCTAGTATGCCTGATAAGTTTGATAGAACAAGATCCAACTTTCAATGGTATGTACAATAAGTATAATTTTACTTATGACTATATCCTTCTCGTTATCCAAATGGATTCACTCCAGTCGATTTTGTGGGCACCCTTTCATCAGAAAGTGTTTGATCATGGTTTGTACTATTATAAGAAAAGAATTCTTTGATCTTATATAATTTAGAAATTTTTATGAAAAGATTTACTGGTGCATTTGGAGATAGTGATCGAAAGAGGGTGGCAAAGAGGAAGATCCAAAATCTATGACAAAGACAATGTTCAGCTGTAAGTTATGTCGTAGAATTTCAACTACTTGTGACCTTGATTGGAATGATAAGGCTTTTATGACTAGATTTCATTATGACCTAAAAGATGATGTAAAGAATTTATTGATCATGATGCCAAGAGTTGAAAGCTTAGAAGAACTCATAGCTCAAGCTATTACTTGTGACAATCGCCTATTTGAACTACAACAAGAAAGACAATCAATTTTCAACAATACCTATCAAGGTACGATTGCTACATCTTCAAGAGTATTGAAAAAGCTATTAACATATCCTAAACTTATGCAGATTGATGCAACTCAATTCAAGCTATTAACACTAGTAGAAAAGACTAAACATTGGCAAGAGAATTTATGCCTATATTGTGGAAGAGTTAATCACAAGGCAACAAATTATCCAAATAAGTCTAGAGAATTCAAGGCACGAGGTATAATATCTGAATTAGAAAGGTCGAAAAACAAAGATGTCCAACGACAGTAGTGACCTTGCGATTAGACACCCCCAAATCTAAAGTACCAAAAAAAAGTTTCTTTTTACTTCCAAATCCAACATCTTATTTTATACTTCATATATATATAAGAACCTTGAAATAAGAAATTTCCACTAAAATCTTTTTAGATATTGGAGCCTCAATATGCTTTATAGATAAGAATTTTGCAACCAAGCACAATCTACTACTTGTAAAGAAGATCCATTCTACACCCGTTGAAGTCATTGATGGACGAAACCTTGCATCAAGAGATATTGCCAAAGAAACCCAACCGATGGAAGTGATACTAAGAGATCAAGTATCACAAATTGTTTTCAACATCATTAGATGTCCAACAAATCCTATTGTCATTAGACTTCCTTAATTTGAGCTACATAATCCTAATAATGATTGGAATACGCGGAAGATTTTTTCAAGATCCACACATCAAAAGAAAAAACGAGGTACTATTGTATTCCTTAAAATTAATGCATTTATGCAAGCAGCAAAAAAAAGAGATGCATTTGTATTGTAAGCTATTCCAATGAAAGACCCAATGGAGCAATTGAAGCAAAAAATTCCTAATCAATATTGCAACGTAGAAGACGTATTTGAAAAAAAAAAAGCAGACATATTATCTGAACATCGTCCTTATGATTGTGCAATCGAATTACAAGATGGAATTCAACCTCTATTTGGTCTAATTTACAATCTGTCACAAACGGAGCTTACAACCTTACAAGAATATATTGATGAAAATCTAGCCAAGAATTTTATTCGACATTCAAAATCACCTACTAGAGCTCCTATATTATTTGTGAAAAAGAAGGATGGTTCTTTACATATGTGTATTGACTATCGAGGTTTGAACAGGGTAATTTTAAAAAATCGCTATCCATTACTATTAATTTCATGATTATTAGAACAATTAGGACAAGCAAAGATTTTTACAAACATTGATTTGAGAGGCGCCTACAATCTAGTCAGGATTAAAGAAGGAGATCAATGGAAGACAAGGTATGGACATTTTGAATATAATGTTATGCCTTTTGGACTTACAAATGTACCTGCAATCTTCCAACATATGATGAATAATATCTTACAAGAATACTAAGATAACTTTGTAGTATTCCTCAAATGTAGAAATTGGTGAAAGAATTCATCTAATCATGTGAAATTTGTATACAAATAAAGATTCTAAGATACCAATCATATGGACTTCTGCAATCCCTTCTAGTTCCTAAGAGCCTATGGCAATCATTATTTATGGATTTCATTATAGACCTCCTAATTTTGAATGGAAAAGATTCAATTTTTGTGGTGGTAGACCGTGTTACCAAGATGGCACACTTTATCCTATGCAACAAGACTATTTTTGGGGAGGAAATAGCCAAGCTTTTTATTGATAATATTTATCGAATACATTGCCTTCCAATTGACATTATTTTAGATCGAGGACCGCAATTTGTATTAAACTTTTGGAGAGGATTATTTTGGCTTTTAAAGGTCAAAATCAACCTCTCATCCGCTTATCATCCTCAAATTGATGGTCAAATAGAATAAGTGAATTAGATCTTGAAACAATATCTTCGTTGTAGTATAAATTATCAATAAGATGATTAGACAGACTTTCTACCATTGGCTAAGGTTGCATATAATAACTCCAAACATTCTTCAACAAAGCAAACTCCATTGTTCTCAAACTATGGATACCACCTTAGAGGAGATTCATTCCAAATTGAAGATATAAAAAGCCTTACTGCAGAAAGTTAAGCTATCTATTTAAAAACCATCCATAAAGAATTGGAATTCTAATTATAAATAGCCTAAGATTGATATAAAGACTACGTAGACATTCATTGCAAGAACCAACTAAATCTCAAAGCAAGAGATCATGTCTGATTATTTCTATGAAATATACAAACAAATCGACCATCACAAAAATTAGACTATCAAAGACTTGGACCTTTTATAATTCTACACCAAGTAAATCCAATAAATTTTTGTCTCAAACTACCAAGTAGCATACACATTCATCTAGTCTTTCATGTCTTGCTTTTGAAAACCTATTATAAATCAAATATTGCTGGAAGAACTATTCCACCACCAACTCCAATTGAAGTCAATTAAGAGATTGAATATGAGATGGATGAAATATTGGATTCATATATAAGATATAGATGATTGGAATATTTCATCCATTGGAAGCTTTATGGAGTTAGCAAAAGAACATGGAAACCCTCAGATAACCTTAAGATCCTAATTAGTGATCAGAGAACATATTTTTTCAATAAGATGATTCAGGACTTAACAAAAAGATTTCAAATTAATCATTGAAAAACTACACCCTATCACTCTCAAACTAATAGACAAATTGAAAGGATTAATCAGATCTTAGTAAGTATATTACAAAAAATTGTACAAGGCTCAAAGAGAGATTAGAACACAAAGCTATCTGCCGTGTTGTAGACGTACCATATAACCTTTAAGGTAACAACTCAAGCAATGCCATTTTCCTTGGTTTATGGTATAGAAGCAATCTTATCTATTGAATTGGAAGTTCTCTTACTTAGAGTGGCAATGGAAACAAGGTTGATTGAAAAATAGTCTTTGAAAGATAGACTGTTGACTTTAGAAGCTTTAGATGAGAGCCAGCGAAGGAGTACACAACATATAGAAGCTATTCAATGATGATGGAAGATTTTGTTTGACAAAAAGCATAAGAAATGTGAATTATAGCCAAGAATGTTGGTATTGTTATAAGACCCAAGGTGGTTAAATTTTCCAAGCAAGTTTGATGTAGTCTAATTAGATCCTTATCTGGTGAGAGAGGTATTTCCAAAAAATTTGGTACAGTTGGAGACATTAAATGGTGATACATTTTCCACCCATATTACAGGGAGTCGATATAAAAAAATATACTGAAACTTTCAAATTACTTAAACAAAGGAAAAATCACCACTTAAATTCTATGGACCGTATGTATCCAATGGAGTTATAGAATAAGCAAGATATTTTTGGACTTGGTCTATTGATGGTCACCAATTATGTGTTAAAAATTCATTGCCTCATATTAGTTACCTTAAAAAATTTAGAAAAATTAGAAAAATTTAAAGTAAATTAGAATTATACAAGTAAATTAGAGAGTAATAGAAATAATTAGTAAAGATAATAATAAGGAAGAAAAATAGGGACTTAGAAATAATTAGAAGTAGAATAAATTTATTTAAAATAATAATTATTTGGAATTAATATTTTTGTATGGAAATGGGATAGGGAAGGGCCCTACATTAAGTCCTTGCAATCTTCCATAAGTATGAATTTGGGACTTTAAAAAAAATTAAAAGAAAATAAATAAAGAAATAAATAAATTTATAGGTGCTTGGAAGTAGGTCTCGGTGACCATTGATTGTGTCACTGATAAAGAATGTATGCGGGGCAAGACCTCGTACAATAAAGATTAATCTAAGTGTGGCAAGAAATGAGGGAAGAGCTTGGCAGACGAGGATGTGAGTCAGTGCAGTGAGAGACAGAGTACAAGGAGATGTGATGGCTGTGTGTATGTAGAAGACAGGAAGAGAGTTAGTAGGAAGATAAGAGAGAAGAAAGAGGAAATTAGAAAGTATAGAAGAACAACAAATCTATGAGTACGAGTTAGTAAATTAGGAGATGAGTACTAGATTAAGATTAACCTGTAGTGCAACATGTTGTCGGGTAGAGAGAATTCGCCTTGAAAAAACGCCGGGTTCCTAGCTGCTACTAGAACTAGCAGAGAACATGAGAGGAAGCCGTGCAAGTATGTTCTATACTTGTACAATATTTGTTCAAGCTTTCAAGTTATACTTGTATTATACTTGTACAAATCTTGTACAAATATAAAGTATAAATACTTAAATAATACTTATATAAATACTTATATAATACTTATATAAATAATTGTATAAATACTTGTATAAAATAATGTATAATCCTTGGTATAATACTTATACAAATACTTATATAAATATTATATATAATACTTGTAAAATACTTGTATAAATACTTGATATAAATACTTTTTGTGGAAAGCTTATACAAGTTACTATAAGCATATATACTTGTATAAAAGGTATAAGAAAAATATGTATGTATTCAAGTATACCTCAAAATACAACCGCATATGAGGAATACAAGTTATACAACAAGCTGAAACTAAATATATTACTAAAAATTCATCCAAAGATCAAATCAAGCGTGCTTATAGCCTATGGAAAGCCAATAATCCATTGTAAAACATATCAAAATTTCACAAATAGATGGCTTACCGTTTAAAAGTTATGGCTAAAAGAAGTAGGTACTAAAATTTCCAAGCAAATGCAAAGGCATCAAAGCTCCTCTTCACTTCAGCCTTTGTTGTGATCACTTCCCTTCTCTAAATTGGACATACAATAGCTTTTTAGAAAGCTCACTCCATCATCTAACTTTTTCTAAAATTTTGCATGCATGCCTCTCAAACTCCAGATTTTGTAGCTAGTTGATTCTACTCTTCAAACCCTAGCAACAATTTTTCCTCTTTGACACTTCACGGCTTATAAAACTTTTATCAAAGCTCCAAATGTATTGATTTTTGTTTTTTTGGAAAGCTTACACAAGCTACTATAAGCACCTAAATTATCAAAAAGATTGAAGAGACTGTCCGACTTGGGTGGTTAAACAAATTCTCTGCCCCTCTTCATCAGGTGGCAGTAAACCCTTTCCCACTCTCAAGCTCACAACTTTTGCTCTCTAACTCCGAATGCTACAAGAGATGTCTTGATAGAAAGCTAGCACGATTTTTCACACTCTCTATAAATTTCACTAAGAAAGAATCGAAATCAAACTTGCAGTAGCAGTTCGAAATTTCTGCCCCTCTTCGTCGGGTGGCAGCAAACCCTACTCTACTAAAATAAGCATAATGTTTTGCTCACAACTCGAAATCAAGCAAGTGAGTAGGTTCTAGAATCCTCACAACTCGAAGAACACATCCACCAATTTTCATTACAAACGCTTTTTTTTCCTTGGAGCTATCTCTCTCCAAAGTTCACCACTCAAAACTGCCCTCACTCTCGGTCTAGCAAGAGGAGTATATCTCCCTTTCTTTCCATATTAGACTATGAGACATTCACATGGGCAGCCAAATCCTATTGGATGGGCCTTATTCACCCCATGCTCTTCTTTCTTATCCCTCACAAGATCCATTCTACCTCAAAAGTCAATAAAAAAGATAAAACAACCTTTACTTTTCTTCTAATTATAAAAGAGTCTATTCTAGGATATAAATAAGGTAGGAACAAAATAAATAGCCATCTTAATTTACTAACTAAGTGGCTATAATAAATCCTCTCCTTATAATATCTTCTAAAATAACCTGTAGTACTCACACATATATTAACAATAGATACAAGATATTTAATATTTTTATACATTGCACATAAATGCAGTATGACAACGTGATTTGGGTAGATCGTAGCACAAGTTGGATGGATTGTTATAAGCAAGAAGTAGCAGTAAGAAGAAGAGTTCAGAAGCCATGAAGAATGTAATCTTGTCAAAGTGGTAAAAAATCGAGAGTTAGGAGATGATTACGGTTGAAAGAAGTCCTTGCGGCTATGCATTCCATCATATACTATGAGGTTGGTATAAGAGGCTACATTGAAGACAAGGCATTGTTGAAAATACCGACAAAGATTATGCAAATTCGACCTTATATGGCAGATCTGTGACGTGTTGTCGTTCCAAGCAAGAGATAATGAAATCAAGAGCTTGATAGAGAGGAACAATGATGGAGAAGCTTGAGTAGTCCATTGAGATACTAAGGCAGCAACATGCACGAGAAGCAGGGCGATGTGGCGGTTCTGCACTATGGGTGCAACGGTGTTAAGAAGTTCCAAAAGCCATAAGGTTGGATATCGCTGCAATTGAAGTAAGGCTGATGGAGTGAGGTGAATCTATTATACAAGTTTGATATTTTTTTCTTATAATACATTAGATCAATTTTTCAATGGTATATGGCACGTTCAAATCCGAGTTGAATTGAATTAGTTAGAAATTTTTAAAGTCTAGAAATATAATTCTAATTTTTCTTGGAGATAAATTGTAAATGAGATTGAAGTTGGATGAATGTACTAATAGATGAATGGATGATGGTCGGTTGGATGGATGATGGATAGATGATATAAAATATTATATGAAGGTTTTGAATGAACAAACTTGAAATGAATGGATGTTATAAGATGAATGAAAATTAATGAATTGGATGAAAAGAAATGGATGAATGAACACCACAAAACTTTGAGGTCTCATAACTTTTGTAATTCTTAACTGTTTTGCATGAATTTTATGTCTATGGAAAGCTCTTAAGATGTAATAATGGAATATACATGGTAAAGTTAGAGATAAAGGGTCTAAAGGTGCTGTTTTAGCCTTTAATGAGAGCTGACCTAGTAATCAAATAGTTTGACAATCAATATGAAGTAAAAGTCTATTGCTTGGAGTTTAGTGAGATGACTTGTGTGTGATGATTTGCATAATAAAATAAAATAAAATGAAATAAATTTTTTTTTAATACAAATAAATATGTGAACATAACTATTAAGAACTACCTTACTTATATGTAAGTGAAGTAAATCTACCTAACTACTAAACGCAATTATAGGCGGGTGAACTTGGTTTATAGATACCTACAACTCGTTGCGGCATTCCAATATTTGATTTTGGCCTCCTCTATAGAAATCCTCCTTGTAATATGAACTTGTATGCTTTTTTTTTGATCTGTTTAAATTTTTCAATAGACCAGTCAATATGCTTGGTTAATGTATTCAAATAATATCCAATATCCAATAACTCTCTTTGATAATTTTGTTCATGAAATGACATATCTTCTTTGTTTAATTGTGAAACTGAATAAAACTTTATATCTACATCATCAATATCCTCAATCATCTCATCTTCTCCATCATATCTTACTCTAGATAGTATATCTGCTATCGGATTATCTTTTTCTGTAGCATGTTTAAATTCCAGATTTAATGATTTAATATAAACAATCTACCTCAATATTACAATATCCAGTATTGTATAACTAATAATCATCCCAAGGAAAGGCAAACAATCTGTTTCAATCACCACCATTGCGCCAATTAAGTAATCTTTTTCAGATTTCATAGCTGAAATAATTTCCCATAATTCTCTTTTCACTTGTGAATATCCACGTTGGCAAGTACTTAAAATCTTAGTACCAAATCAAATTGCAAATTTATGTCCATTTGAATCATCTTGACCTATAGCCCATCAAATAGCAATTGGACTAGTATCCACTATAAGAATCACCAGTCTATTATACTTATAATCAACTTTTCTTAACATTGGAGGTGATGTCAATAAATCCTTCAACCTTTGCATTGCTTTGACATACCTTTCTTTCTATTTAAATTGATAATCTGTGCGTAATAATTTATACAATAGATCTCTTATATGAATATAGTAAAAAATCCAAATATGGTAAAATACTTATCCTCCCAAAAACCTTTGCACCTTTGTTAAAGAACTATAATTTTCTTTCATTCTCCCAATTACATCAACCTTGGTTGGATCTGATTTCCTTCCATAAAATTCACATAAATATCCAACAATTATAACTTCTTGTACTCTAAACATAGATTTTACATCCGATAAGGTAAGATTAACTTCTTTAAGCTGAGTCAATATCTTTTCACAATCTTGTATATGATCAATAATATACTTGCGACATCCTTTCTTAACTAAAGCTTCATCCTTGTCTTCTTCTTTGTACCTCTTTATAAGAACGTCATTTAGAAAAGGTATAGTCTTCTCAAAAATAAAATCTCTTAAGACCTTATTCATTCCGCTCATCATGTGCGTGACTAAGTTAATAGCACCTTGAGAAAGAGTATACATTTTAACTAGCCTAAGTGGTGTTCTTATTATTGTCATGTCTCTACTTTCCATTGCAAGTTAAAATTGGTCATAGCCTGAATATAAATCACTTATTGAATAGATTGCCCTTCCTGCAAATGCTTCAGCAAATTCATCCACTATTGATCCAATTCGTGCATTCTTGATAGTCACTGCATTTATCGGTTGCATATCTTGAATAAATCATAATGATCCATTTTTTTTTACGCATTGTAAACCATCAACTAGAATAAGGTGCTAAAGAGGGCTTCAAAATCTTCAACTTCATCTTTTTTTTCAACAATTCTACTAAATTTGATAAATGTATCCTTGATACTGGAATTGGCCTTAAATTCCAAAGTGTATACAATATAGTGAAAATAACCATGGAAGTTACAATATTTGGATCCACACATCCAATTTCATGAAATTCAAAGGCAAATGATTTATCTCATTTTGCCAATATTTCTTTAAAATACTCAATTTCCTCTAGCTATGATGAACCATTAGAACCAATCTTCAATTCTTAAAAAGTTTCATTTGTAAACTTATGTCCAATATTCTTTGGATGCCTTAAGCTCTTTTTTTTTGATGTTTTTTTTATTTATTCTTTAGAATCTTCTGACAAAGGTCCAGCAATAGGTTACACCTTCTTATCTATTGTCTTATATTTTGTTTCAACCATAACCTCTGGTGCTTAAAAAGATTCAAGTATAGAATAAATCTCCCTTGAATGAATTTGTACAAATTTATGATAGTCTCCTAATCTAATTGATGTAATCAATTCCAAAGAATCTTCCAATCTATTTTTTTTATAAACACCAAAAATCTTTTCATCATCTTCTAATGCCTCCAATTCACAGAATTCTCTTTCAATAATATAGAGTCTTTTATTTCCTTTTCTTTTTAATTTTATAAATTTTTTTATACATAATATTATAATTTTTAAAAATATCAATAAAACTTGTATCAAAGGCATCTACATCTTACAAGAGTATCTCTTCTTTTGTACCTCCATAATTGCACTTTATAATGGTACTCCTCAAAAATCCATAAATTCTTCAATAATCCTTGGCAATGGATTTTTTCTCAATTTGTCTTGATTGCGTTCATGATTTGGAGGCATAGTCAAAAATTGTATTGCCTTTCTTCCATCTTCACTACAAATTTGTGTATAAGCTGATCTATCATCGAGTACTTTTATTTCCATCCAAGTTATAATAATATATGGTTGTCTCAATATAAGAGGATAAGATGTTGCATCTTGAACAAAGAAATTTTGTTCCATTATAACATCATCAATCCAAATCTTCACATTTGAACAAGCACCATATAATTCACCTCGTATATTATTAGCTTCCTATATTATCTATCCATGCTCTATATCAATTAGCCACTTTTGTTTCATATAAAAAATTTTAAACATAAGATTTATTTCCGAACTATAGTTAATCAAAGCAATAACTCGCTCATCCATATCTCCAATCTTCACTAATGCCTCTGTAGTTGCTCTAGCCCAATGCTTTCAAATGTAATGACTCAAATTTTTTTTCCTTATCACTTGAATCATCAAAATATGCTTTTTGATTATAACTCCTTCATCCACTTTTTGATTATTTGCAACAATTGCAAATTTCATCTTCTTCATCCTCACATACATGTGCATCAATAGCATGATTTGATCCAGCTTCACTTATTAATTGCCTCTTTCACTTAATATTGTCAATAATGACATCAAGGAATTTTTTCTTTGCAATATCCAATATCTCTTTCAATATAAATTCAACTTTAGCATTGAGTACATGTTCTTCAAGTACCTCCTTCAAATCTGTTGTTGCTTCAATATCAGAGAGAAGTTTATAAGTTGTGGATTTATCTTTTTTTTTCAAGTCCTTTGATTTTTCTTTTAATGATATTGAGGCATCATTTGTTGATAACTCTTGTAAAACCATCTCACTAGCCTTATCTTCTGGAGTCTGCTTCTTGGAAGAATTTCCTTATTTTATCTCATTAGAATCATGTCTTTTTTTTTTTTTTTTTTTCTATTAAGGCTTCATATTGGCTCTTAGCAATATAGGCATGCATTAACGAAGCTTCTATAGGATCCTCTCAACCTGTAGTTCCACGAATTATTGCAACAATCCTCAATAAAGCTTCTCGTGACATCTTCTTTTTATACATTGTAGAAATGGCAGAAGATCAAAGTACACTTAGTTCAATGTTTCCAGAAAAATCTTGTTTGCCACCATCATCCATCTTAGTATTATAACTTGCAACTTCCATTACTGCAATCCCATTTGCTATCAAATAATCTTTAATCAATGCTTTTATATTTCTTTTACCCAAGTTAGTTTAGAAAAAATCACCAGTATTCTTTAATGCCTTTTTTCCATCTTTTCAAAAAACAATGCCTTGTTGCACCATTTCATTGAATTCACCACAATCCTTTTGAGAATGAGAATTATCATCATACCAAATACATCTTTGTTTATATCATTCCTTAAAAGAAACTTTTGAATTCATTGTAGAAGTCTTCTCCTCAAGCCTTGCAAGCTTAATTTGAAGATTTTTCATCCCACGTATAAATTCTTCAATTCTTACATCTTCCTTCTTTGATGTAGTCATTGAAGGTCGGACAATAGATATTATTGATCGCGAAGTGGACACTTGAGTTTTAGATATTTGCACAATTCTTTAAATATCAATCCTATCCTTTCTCCTTTTCCTTTTTGTAAACAATCCCATTGCATCTTCAACTTCTTTCTATTTTGTTGTCAATTCTTCATCTTCTTCTTTATCCACAAAAAGAATCTCTAGCCTTTTTTGTAATTCTCCATCAATTGCTTGAAGAAATAACTCAATCTTATTTGATTCCAAAGTTATCTTTTTCCACTTTTAATAATTAAAAATATTCTCTTTCAAAATCCCTTAATAATTTAGTAGCTTGTAATTTCTTATTAATTCATTCAATCCATTTAGCTCTACAATTGATTTCACATGTTCTCTTATCTCCGGCATCATAGCAAGCTCAAATAACAAAATCATATCCTTTTTAGAGACTCAATTCAATTTTATTTCCTGTATGTAACATCTTAAATATTTAGAGATATCTTTTCCATCAAATTGATCAATCTTATTAACTACTACTTGCAGTGCTTTGATTGCCAAAGCTTCCTTGTAATCATTGCCTTGTTTCTATTGCATAAATAATATAAATACTTGAAATATATTTGAAGTATTCGGATCTAGATACATACCTTATCCACCAGAAGAAAATCCATTTGAAGCTCTACTTGAAGATCCAATTAAAGCACCATCTAAAGCTCCATCAAAAATTCCAAAATCCACCTTCTTGCTTTCTTGTGCCATTAATTCCAAATAACCAAAATAAAATCCAACACCTTCTACCTCAAACTTTCATGTCAAATTCACCACTTATGTCATATAATATGTTGTCCTACTTGGAAATGCGCCGGGCACTTGGCTGTGGAGGGTGAAGTTGTAGTTCAGATTCACTCAAGAATCCTTAATAAGTTTTATCCATATACAAAAATATGATTCAAATATCACAAAAAGAATGCTTGAATCAATGCAAAGTGCTTAAAAATACTCTTTCTAATAACTTCACTCACATAAAACTCCAAGTGCTGATTACTTGTTACAATCAAGCAACCAAGAGTCTCTATATAAGTCTTAATCTTAATCAGTGAAATTCAATAAAAAATAATTTTTAATCTAATTGTCAATTTAGTATGAAATTTTGCACAAAAATACAAATATAAGCCTTTTATATGCTCAAAAAGTTTCAATCCACTCCAATTTATAGATTGTGAAAAATTGACCAAATCCCGCATTGATGTCACTTGGCCGCCAACTTGAAAGTTAAGGCAAAAATCCTAGCAGTAATTTCTCTTTTTATAACAATTTATTCCAACTAAAATTTGGTGTGTAGCTCAACCTTCAAGTCTCTTAGCACCATGCCAAATTTCTTCTTAATCCAATTAATATATCTTAAGATATCGCAAGAATTCCAAACAACCCTAAACTGCCAACTTTTGGTACTTCTTTCTACTAAAGATTGAATAAATTCTGAATGCACTATTACATTATCATAATTTTTCACTCGATCTTAGCACACTCAATCAATCACACACTTTCAAAATTTCAACTATGGATGTAACATCAATTGCATGAAATAGCCAAAGTGCTAGCTCTAATTTTATTGCATAAAAACATAGTCTCACATACAAACCTTGACTTCAAACAACAATTGCTAAATCCTTACAAATCCTCTAGAAACAAGCTTAATGGCTTTGAAATTCCTTTCAAGCTAACTATCCAATTTTAGTTGCTAATCTCCAAATGAACTGACTCTTTGTCCTTCATGGCTATTTTTGTGGCTAGAGGTCTAATTTCGACCTTGTCTCATTCATAGTCAACTCCCAGGTATCAATCCAACTTATTTTAAGGATTTTTAAGCTAGATCCTATTTTCAATTTAATCTTAGTATTAATTATATTAATATTTTATCTCCTCTATCCTATTTGTATTAACTTATGGTTTTTTTAAAGCCGTAAAAAAGTTTCTACAACCTAAAAGAAAAATTTAATAAATTGACTTTTATCTATTAGCTATTAAAGCAAGAAATAATCTAAGAGGCTTTCATAAATCTTTTTTTAATTATCTTAAGTTCTTAATTAACTAAGATAATTAAGTATTATATAGAAATTATTCTTATTTATGCTTTTCACTATATAAATATATCACAACATGACAACGTATCTCATTGAGGAAACTAGGATCAATAGGCACCAATGTAATAGTGGCGCAAAGGCAGAATTGCTTTGATTTTAACAAAGCTGTATATTGTTGATCAAATGCTACCTCTCCTACTCTTGATATAAGATATGATCTCTTTGATAGAGCATCAAATAATCTTTGTTGCTTCTCAGGCCAATAAATGATGATAAAGTTAAATCGAGATAGCGACATATTTCATTGAGTTTGGCGGCGATTAAAAATCCTAGCTCATATAAAATATTCTAAATTATTATAATTTATATATACAATCACAGGATGCATTGCTCCTTCAAAGAAATGATGCCATTTTTAAAAAGAATCCACAATAGCAAGAAGCTCTTTATCATAGATTTCATAATTAATTTTGGCAGTAGAGAATTTTTGAGAATAAAATGCAATAAGATGGAGTTTGTCATCTATACCCATTTGTGAAAATACGGCCCTTAGTGCAAAATCTGAAGGATTAGTCTCCAAATAGAATGCCTTTGTAAAGTTTGGATACACCAATATTAAGGCTGTAATAAACGCCATCTTGAGGTCTTAGAATGCCTTCTCCACTTGAGGCCTCCATTCTAATTTCTCCTTACATATCAATTAAATAAGAGGGGCAGCAACTTGAGAATAATTTTTGATGAAGATCCGATAGAAGTTAGAAAATCCAAGAAAATATTATACATCTCTCATAGTCTTCAAAATAGTGTATTGCATAATTGCTTCTACTTTCTTGGGATCCATCGTCAAACCCTCAATAGATATAATGTATTCCAAAAATTCCATCTTAAATTGGTGAAATATACATTTTTTTGGTTTGGCATACAAATCTGTATCTCACAGCTTTTATAATATCAATTTGACATGCCCTTCATGTTTTTTCAAATTTTTTGAGTACATCAAAATATCATTAAGATAGATCACTACAAACTTATCCAAATACTCTCAAAAGATGTCATTCATTGAATGTTGAAAGATAGTGGGTGTATTTGTTAGTTCAAAGGGCATGACATTATATTCAAAATGTCCATATTTTGTCCAAAATGCAATCTTCCATTCATCTCCCTCTTTGATCTATACCAGGTTGTATATTCCACAAAGATCTATTTTAATATAGTTCTTGGCTTGGCCAAGTTGTTCCAAGAGTCTTAAAATTAACGATAGTGGATAACAATTCTTTATCATTATTTTATTCAATCTCCAATAATCAACGCATATATGTAAAGAACCATCCTTCTTTTTTACAAAAAATATAGGTGCACCTACTAGAGACTTTGAATGTCTAATGAATTTCTTTGCAAGATTTTTATCAATGTAATCTTTCAATATCAAAAATTCATCTTGAAAAAGATTATAGATTAGGCCAAAATGTAGTTGCGTTCCTTCTTAAAGATCTATAGCATAATCATATGGTTGGTGCTCCAGCAATATATTAGCATTCTTCTTTTAAAAAATAGCTTGAAATTTGTTATACTGCTCTGAAATACTTGCCAATGAAGTCATATCTTCTTTAATTGGAGTCACGTAAATAACAAATAGTGTATCTTTTTTGATCGATCTTATAAAAGCCCTTTCTCCAACAAATAAAGGTTTATTAATTTGTGGCTTTTTTTGAATTTTTTTTGCAGGGATGTCTATAGGAAATGTTATTCTTTGCAACCTCTAATCTATAGATGGATTATGCTCTTCCAACCAAGATAGATTAAGAGTAATAGGATTTGATGGAGTCTTAATAACGTTGAATACAATCTGGCTTCTATGATCTTTGAACAACACTTCTATAGGCGTGGTTTTATAGGTGACACTATTAAAGGATAAAAATTGTCCATCTATTATCTCTATATAAATAAGTTTGGATTTTTATACTAGAGGAATTTTGTGACGCTTCATGAATGCTTTATTTATAAAACAAGCAGCCGCTCTCGAATCTAATAAAGAAGTTATTTGAAGCTTTTGAGGATCTAAATACAAAGGGATTATAAAACCATGAGCAGATTGAGTAGAAAGAGAGGAATCTAAATAATTTTGTAATGTTGGATTGTCTAGCCACATGGTCCCTATTATGGCTAAACATTGTCATTTTCTTGAATCATTGTACTCTTGATTTTGATAATGTGTCGATTTTGTTTCTTTAGGCAATTATCAACCTTATGGCCTTCCTCGCCGCAATACAAGCATAGACCTTCTTCCATCCAGCACTTCTTTTCTTACAGATTAAGAAGTTTAAATTGTACCTTATCAAGTTGCATATCTTCTATTTCTAAGTGTAAATTTAAAATGCTTATTGATATAGCAGAGGTATGTTGGATTGCATGTTGTCTCGTTGAAGTCTATGATTGGTGATCTTATCAACATTGAAATAATTGGTTATCACATTTTATGGCTTAATTAATGGCTTCATTGAGCAATTATGGATCCGAAAGCTATAATAACAAATCCTTCACATCATTTCTTAATTCTCAATAAAATTGGCTCATTAGGGCTTTTTTATCCCAATTGATGTCATATGCTAATTACTTAAAATTGAATCCATAGACTAATGTAGAGCGTGCTCCTTGACATAATGCTCAGATCTTAGCTGTTATCCATTGAGCCTTATCATGTTTTCCAAATGCTTCTGCAAATGCCTCCATAAAAACTTCAAAATTGATCAAAATTAGTGATTTTTTTTCAAATAAGGGAGCAAAGCATGATAGTGCTTATCCCGTAAGCAAGGTGCTAATCAATCCAACCTGTGATTCTTTTATCGAATAAGTATCAGGTTGTAGAACTGTTATCAATCCAATTTGATTAATAAATCTTTGAAACTTTGAACATGTACCATCATATTTCTCTAGAAGACAAACTCAAGATTCCTTATGTTGTTGAATAAGTGGATTTTTTTGGCGTAGCATAGGTAGTACTGCATCTCCAAGCGTAGAGGTTAGAGGCGGATGCAGTCTAGATTGTGATACTCTAATTTTTGCATTGTTACAAAGTTTTATAACAATCTCTTTAATCTCCATAGTCCTAGCAAATAAAGTAATAAGAGCATTTGTAATGGCATCTAATTTGGATTCAAAAGATTTGATCATACTAATGTTTTGACCTCCAATCATTCTAAGAGAATGAAAAAATGAATCTGTAAAAAAACAATATTGGTTTAGAGGAGGATAATCTGCAAACTCTAAAATACTTTAAGACATTCAAGAAGAGGGGTGATCCACTCTCTCACAAGAGGGACAAAGCTCTAATATTGCAATGAAAAAAATATCAGTTTAGAAGAGGATAATCTGCAAGCTCTAAAGTGTTGATATACCTTTGAGTAGAGGGATAATCTACTCTTTAATAAGAAAGATACAACTTTGATATTGAAGATGAGGTTAGTCTCAACAAATTATCAAGGATACAAGAATACAGAACAAGAGACTTGAAACAGAGACAAGGTTTGTAGAAGAAATTAACAAAAACTTGAATTAAACAGATGAGTTGTTAGGGACATAGTCTTAGAACCTTCTAGAAATTAGAACATTCTAGAAGCAAGTCCTTGGAATCTTCTAGAAGTTTCTATTAGCAGTTAGTGGAAGTTTCTTGAGAAGCTTCCTAGTTAGTGGAAGTTGCTTGAGAAGCTTCCTAGCTAGTAGAAGTTGCTTGAGAAGCCTCCTAATTCATAGAAGCTGCTTCAGAAGCTTCCTAAGTTGTTAGAAGTCGCTCAAGAAGTTTCTTATTTAGAAGTATATATAGGAGTCGAGGCTGAAGAGTTCTTCAGTCTCGACAACACATCTCTTGGAGCTCTAGCTCACCTCTCTGGTGTTGCTCTTGTACTCATCTGATCAATCTAGTTCTTGCCAGTTCTCTTTGAAATTCTTGTTTAGATTTCCTCTTCGTATTCTGTGTCCGTAACAGTTTGTCGAGACTACTCTCATCTCAGATATTAGAGCTAGTCCTTTTTGTTAGAGAATGGATTATCTCTCTTCTTGAAGGTATACTAGTGTTTTAGAGGTTACGGATTACCCTCTTCTAAACTGATATCTCTCCCATTACAATATTGGAGTCTTATTCTTCTTGGAGGATTTTAGACGTTTTAGAGGTTGTGGAATACTCTCCTCTAAACCAATATTTTCTTCTTCGTAGAATCAATTATTTTTCTCTTTTAGAATGGCTGGAGATCAAGGGATTAGTATGACTGAAAGTTGGGAGTCCAAGTTGGACGCCATTATGAATGCCCTTGCTATATTATCGCAAAGAACTACGGAGATTGAAGGAGCGTTTGCAAGACTTCATAATGATGGAGCACCTGGAGTAACACAATCTAGAATTCATCAACCTCAAGTTTCTGTACCAGAAGAAACAGCTTTGCCTATAATTTGACAAGAACCACTAGTTCTACAACGAAAGGAGCCTTGAGTTAGCCTTCCAGATAAGTTCGATGGTACACGCTATCGTGTTGTGATTCGACTACTATGTGAAAAAATTGTACATGTATATTTAATGTATAATTTACTACTTAGCTAAATGAAAGTCATATCAGTGGATTTTATTGGTTATAGGATGTGATTAGGTTACTAGTTTAAAAAGGATCTATTAAAAGGATTATTATTAAGGTTTATACAACCTTATTTTTTTTTTAGTAGTGACTTTTGAAGTTAATTTTATATTGATAGTAACTTGTATATATCTTAAGTCACCTTTGTTAGACATTGGTGATCCTTAAGATCTTAGTTTACTTCTTTTATTTGGTGTTTAAAGCACCAAGTATGTAAATCTTACAAGAAGAAGGATTAAAAAAGGGTTTTTAGTGTAAAAAGGGTAGTTTGGCCATCCATGTGGATGAATAGAGGTGGATGATAGAAACCTCTATTCTAATTGGCCAAAAATCATGCCCAATGGGCTTCAAGGAGGCTGCCCGAGGGTTTATTAGGAGTTAGGGTTTGTCTTTCAAGAAGAGTTGAACATCGGAGGCTAGGGTCATCAGGTTTAGGTTTTTGGGTATGGTTTAGGTACAAATCTTGCATGATTTGGACTTTTAAGGAAGAAGTTATAGGCGCTCAAAGTTAGGGTGTCGATTTTGGACCTACTGTCACTCTTTTGGGTATATCTCACGCATACAGAGAGCAATCAAAGATCGGCGACTTGGATTGGAAAGCGCACTTTCTTGGCTACACTTTTCACATATATCTTGATAAAATCCAAACTAGGATCAAGGAGATATTGCGAGTTGAAGTCAATGCTTGTAAGCTAAAGGCAGTAAGTGACTCTGCTTAACTAGCGGTTACATTTTGAGCTATATCTTAGTCTATTTGATAGATTTTTGGCTCAAAATTTTCAGAAGTATATATGTTTATGTCACAAGACTATATGCAAAATTTTTGTGGCATTAGGATTTTGGGTTTGTGAGATATAGAGAAAATAGTGCTCGCGTGTCTCTGAGCTAGGGTTTTAAGCACCTACTAAGAGGTTTGAGATATCAAACGATCGGAAGTATATTTGCAGTTGAATTTTTTTGTGGTAAAGCTGTAAGGTGAATTCTACGTTGCCTGAAAGTTTGAAGAAAACTGAACGGCTGGATCAGAAGATATGATTTTCTAAAGTTCGGGAAGAAAAACATCCTTTGCGGAAAAATATATTTTTAAGGGTTTTTGTTGCAAATTTGGACTTTTGTGCATACTAAAGGTGTTTTTGAGAGCCAAGACTTTATAGAGGTGTAAAAGGTGGATGTATAGAGCCATGATATGATTTTGATATATAGATAAGTCTTTAAATGGTTTTTAAGGATTTTCTACATATCATAGAGAAAACTTATGTACAAACCTACTTAAAAATAAGAGGTTTTAATCATACAAAATCTTTTTCTTATATTATCATGTGTATTTGTCCTTCTTATTAAAGACAAATAACTCATTAGAGTTTAGCCAATAAATATTAAGTAAAATTCTCTACAGCTAGGTACCCGGTGTATTCCTAGATAGAAGTTCACGCCACGCGACAATGCTCCAAGTTTTGAGGTTTTGTCAATCAAATCAGGTTAATAATAATTTTACAGCCCGAATGCTATCCAACGGAGGAGTCACGTGTTGGATTGGTTGGAATCCTACTTACGGGGCAGGCTCTATCATGATTTGCTCCTTTATTCGAGAAGGGATCATCAATTTTGAACAACTTCAAAACTTTTTTGGAAGCGTTTGTGGAAGCATTTGGCGAGCATGACAAGGCTCGATGGGCTACAACAAAGATTTGATCACTACGACAAGGGACACGCTCTGCATTAGTTTATGCATCAGACTTCAGACAATTAGCATGTGACATCAACTGGGATGAAGAAGCATTGACGAATCAATTTTATTGGGGTTTGAGGGATGATGTGAAGGATTTGCTATTATCTCTTCCTGATCCACGAATGCTCAACGAAGCCATTAGCCAAGTTGTGAAGTGTGACAACCGCCTATTTCAGCGTTGCCAAGACCAACGTTCAAGACAACATGTGACTCGTCACGCCTCAACCATGTGAGCAAGCAGTTTGAATTCACATTCTGAGACGGACGACATACAAATTGATGCGGTACATGTCAAATCCCTGACTCCAGAAGAGAAGAAGCGGCGCATGGAGGAAGGACTATGCTTATATTGCGGTGAAGAAGGCCACAAGGTTGGAAATTGCCCCAAGAAGCAGAATTGATGCATTGTCAAGACCAGAGGCACGTTTTTTCAGGAAAACGAAAATGCCCAATCACAATAGGAACTGTGCGGTTGGATAGTCAAAAATCGCAACAACAATCGAGTTCCTTCCTCTCTGCCCAATCTGCCCTTTGTTTTACAATCCCTTTTATTTTGGTCCTTAGAAGCTTAAAACCTTAGCATTATTAGATTTAGGAGTATCCACTTGTTTCTTAGACAAAAAATATGCTAAACATCATAAGATCCTTTTAGTACAGAAACCTAAACCTGTTTACGTAGAAGTCATAGATGGACGACTTTTATTGTTTGGTAGTGTCACTCATGAATCAGAACATATAGAAATAGCATTTAAGGACCATAGTAGTTATATTATCTTCAACATTATAAACACTCCGTCAAGTCCTATTATTCTTGGTCTTTCCTGGTTGGAAAAGTATAATCCAACCATAGATTAGAGGTTACGAAAGATAACATTTCCAATAGAACGTTCCGAGAGTAAACCAGTTAGAAGACCCCGAATCAAAAAACCTTTATTTATTGGAGCAAGAGCATTTGTAAGATCGTCCAAGGAAGGTACACCGTTTGTCATTTATGCGACTCCAACCAGCGAAGAGAAGATTTTGACAACAAGTATATCGGAGCAATATAAAGATTTTCAAGATGTGTTTCAAAAAAAGAATGCTGATATGCTACCGGAGCACCGACCATATGATTGTGCCATAGACTTGCAAGAAAGAGCACAACCCCCTTTTGGCCCAATCTACAATTTGTCGCAGACGGAGTTGGCAGAATTGCGGAAGTACATTGATGAGAATCTAGCCAAGAACTTCATTCGCCATTCGAAGTCACCAGCTGGAGCACCAATCTTATATGTAAAAAAGAAGGATGGCTCGCTACGGATGTGCGTGGACTATTAAGGTCTCAACAAGGTAACAAAGAAGAATCGTTACCCGTTACCCTTGATATTTGATCTTCTTGAACAACTTGGACGGGCAAGGATCTTTACAAAAATCGATCTAAGAGGTGCCTACAACCTTGTATGAATTAAAAAAGGAGACGAATAGAAGACAGATTTCCATACAAGGTATGGCCATTTCGAATATAATGTCATGCCTTTTGGTCTTACCAATGCTCCGGCAGTTTTTCAACACATGATGAATGACATCTTTCGGGAGCATCTTGACGATTTTGTTGTCATCTATCTGGATGATATTCTAATATTTTCTAAGAACGAAAGAAAGCATGAAAAGCATGTTCGTCTCGTCCTTGAAAAACTACATGAGCGAGGACTCTACGCCAAGTTGGAGAAGTGCTTATTTCACCAAACTGAAATGGAGTTTTTGGGATTCATCGTGACTACAAAAGGCTTGAAAATGGATCCCAAGAAAGTGGAAGCAATCGTGTTGTGGGAGGTTCCGAAGACGGTTAGAGACGTACAATGTTTTTTTGATTTTGCTAACTTCTATCAGATTTTTATTAAGAATTATTTCCGAGTTGCTGCTCCACTCACTCGGTTGACGTGTAAGGACAAGCTCGAATGGGGACTCCTAGTAGAGAAAGCATTTCAAGATCTTAAGATGGCGTTTACAACGGCTCCGATCTTGGTCCACCCGGATTTTGCAAAGGCTTTTTATTTAGAAACCGATGCTTCAGATTTTGCTTTGGGAGCCGTACTTTCATAGATGGGTGCTGATGAAAAGCTCCATCTAGTTGCATTCTATTCTCGAAAGTTCTCTGCTGCTGAGATCAACTATGAGATCCACGATAAGGAGCTTCTTGCTATAGTGGATTCTTTCCAAGAGTGGCGTCACTTTCTTGAAGGAGCGGCACATCCGGTAACCATATACACGGTGTCGTGTAGTAATACGACTACTAGGTGAAAGAAGGAAGGAGTGATTATATTGTAGAAGAGCTCAAATGAAAATATTAGAGAAAATTATCTTAGAAAAATAGATAATAGACAAGGAGGTAGTAAAGATTAAAAAATGCTAATGCTGTCTTTTATAAAAAAGAATTCTACTTACTTTGTATAGCCATAAATATGGTAAAACAAAGTAGATTAGAAATATAATTAGTATAGGCATATTTAGTAAGGAGTTAAGAGTAGGTTTTAGAGAAATTTACCTCAAAATTACAAGAGTTGATACCCGGAGAGGGCCGGTTAAGAACCTGGGTTGAAACCAGACCCCAGGGCACAAAACCGCATGCCTACGGCGGATCCGGGGTCTTTTTGAAAATCGGAGAGTGAAATTAGAAGACAAACTTGAGGAAGTCTATATGTGTTTTGGTTTTGAATGATTTGGATAAAAGTTGAGTTTGGAAGAGATTTGCAAAGTCAGAGTTGTTTTGGGAGACTATAGAGTTTGTGAAGTATATTAGGGTTTATATTTTTGAAGATTTTGTAAGATTGGTTACAGATTATCAAGTGAAATTTTGTGGGTTTGTGCATACAGTTGTGCTTGTAAGGTGTTGTGAATTTGAAATTGATCTAACGGTTTAATCAAAGGTTATTGAAGTTTATGTGGGTCGGGGTCTCTAGAATTGGGTTTTAAAGGTTAGTTAGGGTTTCGCAGATTTTGAGCAATTTATTAGTTGGATTGGGGTGAAATTTATGTGTGTGTGTAGAAGACTTAATTTCCTACATGCATATGAAATTTGGAAGTAATTTAACTGTGCAAATAGGAGGTTTAGTTACTGGAATATTGGCGTGAAGATTGGAGAAGGAGGCCGGCTGATACCCGAGCAAATTTGTAAGTTTTTCTTCTTCTTGGTAACTTGGATCTTCTTCAAACTTGGTGTGTGTGTTGTTAACTTAATTTTTAAGGTGTATGAAAAATTTCAATCAAGATCAATGGTTTGTTTGGTAGTTATTGTGGTTCTAAAATTGCCTTAGAAATTGCTTAGCGCTTGGCTAGGATTTAGGGTTTAAGATTTTACTAGGGTTTGATTAGGATTTGGATTTAGAGTTTAATTAGGGTTTCATTAGGATTAGGATTTGATTAGGATTTGGATTTAGGATTTAGTTAGGATTTCATTAGGGTTAGGATTTGATCAGGGTTTGACTTAGGGTTTGATTAGGATTTGACTAAGGTTTGACCAGGGTTTGAGTTAGGATTTTATTAGGGTTAGGGTTTGATCAAGGTTTGACTTAGGGTTTGATTAGGGTTTGACTAAGGTTTGATCAGGGTTTGAGTTAGGATTTGATTTTGATCAGGGTTTGACTTAGGGTTTGATTAGGGTTTGACTAGGGTTTGACTTAGGGTTTGATTAGGGTTTGACTAGGATTTGACCAGGGTTTGACCAGGATTTGAGTTAGGGTTTTATTAGGGTTAGGGTTTGATCAAGGTTTGACTTAGGATTTGATCAGGATTTGACTTAGGATTTGACTAGGGTTTGATCAAGGTTTGACTTAGGATTTGACTAGGGTTTGAATAAGATATGATTTAGGGTTTTAAGATTCTATTTTTAGTATTTTCTAAATTTAGCATTTTATATATTATTTTCTATTATGATTATTGTATGACTCATTTATTCTTCTTTTATAATTTCTTTAAGATTGAATCAAGCTGAAAAATATTGTTAAGGTTTAATAGAAGTTATTTAAGATTCTATTAGAATTGTTAAGATTTTGTTGTGGCGTATTTCCTTTTTATCTTCCACAGCCAGGTGCCCGGAGCATTTTCAAGCAAGACTTCACGTATTACGACAACGGATCACAAGAATTTGGAATATTTCATGTCGGCTCAAATTTTGAATCGGCGTCAAGCTCGATGGAATATGTTGCTATCCAGATTCGACTTTGTTATCACTTATCGACCTGGAAAGCAACAAGGACTATCTGACGCATTATCGAGGAGATCATATCTTGCACCAAAGGCTGGAGAGGTAGCTTTCGATCAATAGTGTACGACGATATTGAAGCCAGAGCAATTTCGGCTTCACGCTGCCATTGTACCAATTGATGCTGATTTCCTCAATCAGGTACGTATCGCGACCATTGAAAATTTAATAGCAGTTGATATCAAGCAACGTGCCAATAATGATAAGTTCAAAGTAGAAGGAGATCTTTTATACTTCGAGGAGCGGTTGTATATTCCGAAAGGACCAGTACGGCTTCGAGTTCTTCAATCTCGTCACGATTTTCCAGCTGCGGGATATTTTGGATTCAACAAGACCTTGGAACTTATTTCTTGAGATTTCTGGTGGCCTCAAATGTAAAAGGATGTGAAAGATTTTGTCTTCACTTGCGACATCTGTTCAAGATCTAAAAATCCTCAGCATCGCCCTTATGGACTTTTACAGCCATTGCCAATTCCACGGCGATCATGGTCTTTAGTTTCCATGGACTTTATTACAGACCTGCCACCATTGAATTATTTCGACAGCATTTTTGTTGTGGTAGATCGACTTACAAAGATGGCGCACTTTGTCCCTTGCAAGAAGACATCGTCAAGTGAAGATACAGCAAGGCTCTTTCTTGACAATGTGTATCGATATCATGGCCTACCAGATGATATTGTATCGGATCGAGGAACTCAGTTCGTATCAAAGTTTTAGAGATCTCTTTTTGAAATATTGAAGGTGGATATCAAGCTTTCTTCAGCTTTCCATTCTCAAATTGACGGCCAAACGGAACGGGTGAATCAAGTTTTGGAACAGTATCTAAGATGCAGCATCAACTATCAGTAAGATGATTGGGCCGTATATCTATTGTTAGCTGAGTTTGCATATAACAACACCTTGCACGCGTTAACTCAACAAACACCATTCTTTTCTAACTATGGGTACCATCCAAAGCTTGATTTGTTAAGTCTGTCAACGAATAACAATCCAGCAGCTGCAGGATTTGTGAAGCAGCTATCAGAGCTTCAAACTATATTAAAGGTGCAATTGCACTCTGCTCAAGAGTCTTATAAGACATCCACATATAAACTTCAAAATCAAGCACATATTTTCAAAACTGGAGATAAAGTATGGCTACTTTGACGGAATATCAAGACCAAGCAGCCGTGTAATAAGTTGGACTACCGAAGGTTGGGACCATTTGTCATCTTGAAGCAAATCAATCCAGTGGCGTACTATCTGGAGTTACCAGCTGCTATGAAGGTACATCCAGTCTTTCATGTTTCTTTGTTGGAGATTTATCGAGAATCGTATTTTCCTGGAAGAGTGCAAAGTTCGCCACCTAGTATCGAAATCGAGAACCACGAGGAATACGAGGTAAAAAAGGTGCTAGATTCACGGCAAAAATAGAGAAAATTGGAGTATTTTGTACATTGGAGAGGCTACGATATCTATGAGCGAACATGGGAGCCGGCCAAAAATCTTGCCAATGTGCCACAAAAGGTACAAGAGTTTCATCAACAATATCCTCAAAAACCTAAGCCGATTCGAAGATAACTTCTTTCTGAAGCTTGCTCATCTAGTAACATAAAAGGAGGGGAGAACACTACCAAAATTCATAGTTGATGTAGTTATTTTCTCCAAGATAGAGTAGATCTTTTCTAATAGCCATAATTTGGTCTTTCGATATGGATAGCCAAGAGATAGATACCATGCCAATCATATCATCTCAACCTACTAGCTCACGAAGGCGACCTCGAGATGAAGAACCACCTGCACCACGACAACGACGGAGGATACCAAGTAACCGATCGCTGGTGATTGTATTTGAAGTCGAGCCTGCTTACAATGGTCAGCCAGAAGGTGTATTTGCAGGACAATTTCACAATGAGGACACGGAAGTTCATGCTTGGTCGGAAATTGAAGGCGTGGGCTACTACCGTTGGCTTCAAGGACCGATGAACCACTTGCCTCGTGAAAGACAATTGAAATTCATAGCAGACGTTATGCGACAGATCTTCATTTTTTTGCGTTGGTATTGACTGACAACAACATTGCTTCTCGGAGACCTCGAATCTAAAGGAGGGAGTGATGTTAGGGACATAGTCTTAGAACCTTCTAGAAATTAGAACATTCTAGAAGCAAGTCCTTGGAATCTTCTAGAAGTTTCCATTAGCAGTTAGTGGAAGTTTCTTGAGAAGCTTCCTAGTTAGTGGAAGTTGCTTGAGAAGCTTCCTAGCTAGTAGAAGTTGCTTGAGAAGCCTCCTAATTCATAGAAGCTGCTTCAGAAGCTTCCTAAGTTGTTAGAAGTCGCTCAAGAAGTTTCTTATTTAGAAGTATATATAGGAGTTGAGGCTGAAGAGTTCTTCAGTCTCGACAACACATCTCTTGGAGCTCTAGCTCACCTCTCTGGTGTTGCTCTTGTATTCATCTGATCAATCTAGTTCTTGCCAATTCTCTTTGAAATTCTTGTTTAGATTTCCTCTTCGTATTCTGTGTCCGTGACATGAGTACACAAACAACACGAAGAAAGGTGGATAAGAATTTCAAGAGATTCATTGTCAAGACTGAAGAACTCTTCAACCTTGACTTCTATATATACTTCTATCTAGGATACTTCCTAAGTGGCTTCTATCAAACTAAAAAGCTTCTTAAATAACTTCTTCCAATTAGGAAGCTTCTTTGTTTCTTCTCACTAATTGGAAAGCTACTTGAGCTCTTTCTACTATTTGGGAAGCTTCTTGAGCTCCTTCTACTAACTAGAAAACTTCTCAACTAACTTTCATCAATTAGGAAGCTTCTAAAATATTCTAGAAGATTTTGTGAACCTCTGAAGTATATATTCCTAATAACTACTTCCATTCGTGACAATACCATATCTAAAGCAAAGTCTGATGTGTTTATTATTATAAAAAATGGCTTAAAAAAATTGACACAATATAAGATTGGTGCAAAAATAAAAGCTATCTTTAAAGCTTCAAATAATATTTTTATTTTTTTACTCCACTTTAGCTTGTCTTTACAAATTAAGCATGTAAGTAAAGCTACAACTTGAAAAAAATTCTTCATGAAGATTCCATAATAATTGACAAATCTCAAAAAATATTATACATCTCTTATTGTTCTTGGAATCTTTCAATCCATGATTGTCTGTACTTTTTTAGGATCCATCATGAGACCATCATTCAAAATGATATATCTTAAGAAGTCAAGTTGAGTAGTATAAAATATGCACTTTTCCATCTTGACATATAATCTTATATCTTTAAATTTTTATAATATATGACAAATATATAATTTATGCTCTTTTATATTTTTAAAATAGATTAAAATATCATCTAAATAAGAAACAATAAAATTATCTAAGAACTCAAAAAAGACATCATTTATGAAATATTGAAAAGTAGCTGGTACATTTGTGAGTCTAAAAGGCATAACATTATATTTAAAGTGTCCATACCTTGTTCAAAATGCAATCTCTTATTCATCTCTTTTTTTAATGCAAATTAAGTTATATGCTCCTTGTAGATCTATTTTTGTATAAATCTTAACTTGATTTAATTTATTAAGAAGTCCATATATCAAAAATAGAAGATATCTATTCTTAATAGTAATCTTATTAAATCCTCGATAATCTACACATATCCATAGTGATCTATCTTTTTTCTTCACAAATAAGATAGGAACTCTTGTTGGAGATTTTGAATGGTATGTGAAATTCTTGGCTAAGTTTACATCAGTATATTTCTTGAATTCAGCCAACTCATTTTGTGATAAATTATAGATTGGTTCAAATGGAGGTTGAGTTCTTTCTTTGAGATTGATTGAGCAATCATATAGACAATGCTCTAAAAGAATATTTATATTTTTTTTTTCAAAAATATCTTGATAATCTTGGTACTAGCTTGGAATGCCACTTGAAGTCTTTCTACTATGAAAAATAGGTGTAGTATAAATAGCAAAAGGTGATCCTTTTTTTTTTGCATTCATAAAAGCTTTTGCACCTATAAGTATGGATTTTCCTATACTAGACTTATGGCTTTTTACTTAGTTAATAAGACTCTTATTAATACTTTGAAAAAAATCAAGTCTATGAGAAATCCAATCTATTCAAGGATTATATTTTTTTAGCCATGATAAATCTAAAATAAATAGATTAGAGAGAAAGATTTAATAATATTAAAAATTATATAAGTATTATGACCATATATTATTACATTTATAAGAAGGATTTTTTGAATAACATCTTTAAAAGACAACTCATGACCATCTATGATTTTTATGTTTACAAATTTAATTTTCTATATTAAAAATATTCTATGATTTTTAATAAAATCTTCATCTAAAAAATATGCTGTGGTTCTTGAATCTAACAAGATAAGGGTTTTGTAATTTTTAGATTCCAAATATATATCTATTATAAAATAAAAAAAAAGGTTTTGAAGAAAAAATAGGATCTTTATTAAGAGTCGTATAAGATTCTAACTGCATGGTCCCTATTATAGATAGACAAACTTGTTTCTTAACATATTATCTTCTTAGTCAACCATATTCCTCATTTTATAGTTGGATTGTTTCTTTGAACTATGTTGAATAGTGTGCTTAGGTTCTCCATAATATAAGCATAATTCTTCTTGACAATGATGAGTCTTTTCTTATTCAATAAGAGGTTTGAAATGTACCATATCAATTTGCATGTCTT
The DNA here is from genome assembly GCA_036785485.1 of Physcomitrellopsis africana. Lineage (NCBI taxonomy): Eukaryota > Viridiplantae > Streptophyta > Bryopsida > Funariales > Funariaceae > Physcomitrellopsis > Physcomitrellopsis africana. The sequence goes on along the minus strand of JAWRVF010000082.1, from coordinate 381,152 downwards.
CTATTTTTGAATGTACATATTGAGAAGACGTTGATGTTACCATCGTATCATAATAACATTGAAACTTCCTTATACAACTCTTAGATCAAAATTCAAAAAGCCAATTGTTACACTTTACAACAAAGTCAATTACTTGATTCAATGTTTGAGGATTAGATAAGTTGAGCATTAAGTTCTTTATCTCATATTATAATCTAAAGAAAATTTGATTAATAAATATAATATCATCTTACTTGATATCAATTGCTAGTTATTAAAATTGTGAAGCATATAATGTCACTGATTGATTTTTTTGTTATAAGATATGGATCTTTTTGATTATAAAATAAATTATATCATATTTTCTATACATAGATCAAAAATTTGCTAATAATATTTCTAAATTATCCAATATTGGATCACATTATTTAAAAAAAGATGAAAATCATAATAAAAGAAAACTTGAAAGTAATGTTCTAATAAATCTGACTTGTGATCATTGAGTTGGATAACATGAAGATTGAAGTTCAATTACTAGTTGCACTTGATTGATGAATCTTCAAAACTTAGATCTTGTGCCATCAAACTTTACAAGCAATTAATTTTTTGTTTTTTGATGTTTAAACAGTGTTCCATTGTAAATGAAGCAATATGATTTGGTATAGATATTGAAGCAATTCCAATCATGTGTATATCTTCACTTCTTGCTAATCTTGTTGCTCCTAATAGTGGTACATTGAATTGATGCATTGCAAATATTAATTTTCTTATTTGTTCTTATATTTGTGGCATTACATTCTTTATTTCAATAAGCTTTGCCATGATAATATAATAGAAAGAAAAGTGTCTACTTTCAATACAAAATAAAATACTTAAAAGAAAAAAAATTCTAAAAACAATATCAACTTAGAAGTAGATAATCTACAACTTCTAATATGCTTATATCTTATCAAGAAAAAAAAATCTACTCTTAATAAAAAAAAAAGATAAAGCTCTCATATTATATATACATTCTTCTCAATTTGTCAAGGACACAAACTAAAAGAAGATACATAAATCAATAAAATCTATGTCAAAGGAAAATGACAAAATAAAAATAAGAAAGTATATATATTCAAGAAGAAACTAGAATGGCTATTGTTAAAGACTAAAAAATATGAAGACTCTTAAAATAAATTAGAAGCAAAAAAAGAGTTGACAAGAATGAAGAAGGCTTCATTGTTGTCTCTATATATACTATCTATTTAATAGTTATATGGCGATGTTCTATTAGACCTCCAACACATGTCCAATTTGCAAGACATGTGTCTAATTTGCAAGACATGTGTCAAACTTGCAAGATAAGTTTCTTATATGTACGCCATGTACTTAGCTTATTCTACAAGCTACCAACATGTGTAATATGTGGTTAACTTATTAGCCAAATTTTTAACCTACCAATCACCTATAGACATGAATAAAAACAAAATTATATCTATAAAGCTTCTAAAAAGCTTTTCTATGAGATATTATCAAATTAACCTACTTTTACTTACTTCTATCTATCCATGTTAATTAGATAATTATTAAAATAAACCTTATGTCTGTGATATAATATTTTTTGGAATTTATAAATTTTTATAGAATCTTCATTAAAGATTATTTTAAGATTGTAGCTCTATTAAAACAACTTACAAAAAAAAATATAAAAAAATATAAAAAATTATCTAAGATGACAAGATTAAAGAAGCATTTAAGGAGTTAAAAGAATTTTTTATTTTAGCTTCTATACTTATTCATGCAAATCCAACAAAACCATTTATTTTGAAAATAGATGCTTCAAATTTTGTACTTAAATCTATACTCTTTCAAATTAGTGATGATGGTCAATTTCACATGGTAGCATCCCACTTTCAAAAAATTTCAATTGCAATAATCATTTATAAGATCTATGATAAGGAACTATTGATAATTGCCAATGCTTTTGAAGAATGGCATTATTTGCTAGAAAGAGCTCAACATAAGATTATAATATATACTAATCATAAGAACTTAGAATATTTTATGACTGTCCAAATTTTAAATTGTTGTCAAGTACGATAGTGCATGTCATTATCTTAGATTGATTTTGCAATTACATATCATCCAAAAAAACTTCAAAGAAAATAAGATGTCCTTTCTTGATGTTCATATCTTGTGCCAAAAATAAGAGACATTGTATTAGATCAACAAAAATCAATCATGTTGAAATTGTCCAATTTGCAATTGACGACATTAACAATATTTACTTATGCAGATATAACTCTCAAGTCAAAAATCTAAAGAGCAATAAAGATAAATCCATTTATAGATAACATTTAGCAACATTTAAAAAATGAAGTGGTAGAAGAAAATAATAATTTTAAGTTTGTAGATAGATTGTTGTATTTCAAAGATCTCTTATATGTTCCTTTAGGCCTTGCAAGATTTGAAGTTCTTCAAGGACAACATGACCTTCCAACAGCTAAATATTTTGACTTCAATAAGACCTTATATCAGAGATGGAAGATAATGGATTAGCAAAGAGACAAAAAAAAAAAATATAGAAGTAGATTGATTTCAAGAACAAAAAATTAGATGGTTGATAAAAACAAGAATTAGATTAATATTAAGAAATAATCTAATATTTTGGATTGTTCCAAGACTTGTGTTGGTAAGACTTGTATCTCAGTCTTGCCTCTTATTTATATTACAATGTCTATGTCTTATTCAATCTTCTACAAAAGCTTCTAAGAATATCTTAAAAGATTTTAGAAGATTAAAAAAGATTGAGGAAGGTTCTAGAAAATTAAGTAGATTTTAAAAGATTCTAATAAACTATAAAAGGTTCTAAGAAATTAGAGAAGATTCTAGAAGACTGAAGAAGGTTCTAAAAGATCAAAGAAGGTTTTAGAAGATTAAAAAAGATTCTAAAAGATTTTAAAAAGTAATAATTTGAAATATGTCCATGAAATCACCTCTAATTCTAGCAACAAATTCTATGAGGAGCTAAAGTGATTTGATCATCAAATCACATATTCAAGAAATTTAAAATTTATTGGAGTAAAAAAATAACATATTTTGTCCTTTGTTCATTGGTTATCAATTTTATAGGACCTTTGATATGGCACCTTTCAGATATAACTTTAATTGTACCAATGTCATATCTAAGAATCTGCCCTTTGTTTTGACTTTTATAATATCTTCCAAATATAATTTTTGATCTAATTAGAGTCATCTTTCAAATATCAAGGAATATCACCAAAGCTTGGACATTTGAATCAAGATTTTTGTGATGAGGCTATACCTCCAAAGATTTCAAATGTAGCCTTATTTGGTATTAAAATATTCCTTCTTTATCTTATCCGTATTCTTTAAAATTTAGCAGATTGTAAAAATTGCAATGATTTATTAGCCGCTTGTATGGCAAAAGGATCTTTTAATTCTTATTCTTGTAAGTCCTCAAAAACACAAAGATTTAATATAGTAGTTAGCAAGCTTCTAATAGGATCTATTCTATCTTAGAAAAAATGACTATATAGAAGTGAAGGTCTTAACATGGCTCTCCTTCTTTTATAATAGTCTTCTATAGTTGATAGACAAGCGCCATTTAGAAGCCAAGAAATGTTGGTGTCCACAAAATCATTAATAGCAATTGAATCTTGGTTTTCTAAAATATTATTGATGGAATTTATAAATTTTTTTAAGTGTATTTTTTATATTATTTCAAGGTTCTTATATCCTTTTACTAACTCCACAATCCTTCTAATAGATGAAGTATTTCAATTGTCTATGTTTTATATACAAATCCAATATTTCATTTACTTCATATTCAAGCTTATAATTGACTTCAACTAGAGTTGGTGGTAAAAAAGTTCTTCTAGCAATACTTCATCTATAATAGGTTTTTAAAAGCAAGATATAAAAGATTGGATGAATGCATATGCTACTTAATAATTCAAAATAGAAATTTATTAGATTTATTAAATATAAAATTATAAATGGTCCAAATTTTTAGTAATCTAACTTTTCTGATGGTCGATTTATTTATATATTTTGCCAAAGTAGCTAGACACAATCTCCTACCTTCAACTTTAATTGGCTTTTGCGATGGATATCTACATAGTCTTTTTATCAGTCATAAATCATTTGCAGTTGGAGTTTTAATTTTTCATAGATGGTCTTCAAATAGGTAGTTAGATTTTTTGTAAGGGGACTTTTCACATCTTTAATTTAGAATAGATCTATTCTAAAGTGGTATCTATAGTTTGAAAAGAATGAAGTTTGGTTAATCAAAGAATATTCAATGTTATTAGATGCAAACTTAGCCAATGATAGGAGATCCATCCAATCATCTTATTGATAATTTGTATTGCAACAAAGATATTGTTCTAAGATTTAATTTATGTATTCTATTTGACCATCAATTTGAGAATAATAAGCTGATAAAAGTTGATCTTAACCTTTAAAAGTTGAAATAGTCCTTTCCAAAAATTTGATACAAATTATGGTCCTTGGTCCAAAACAATGTCACTTAGAAGGTTGTGTATTTAATAAATATTATCAATAAAAAGTTTGGCCATTTTTTTCTAAAAATAGTCTTATTATATAGAATGAAATATGCTATCTTGATAAGATGGTCTATCACAACAAAAATTGAGTCTTTGCCATTAGAAATCAGGAGGTTTATAATGAAATCCATGAATAACAATTGCTATAGGCCTTTAGGAATTAGAAGTTGTTGAAGAAGTCTATATGGTTGGTATCTTAAGACCTTTGCTTGGGTACAAATTTTACATGATTGGATGAACTTCACCAATTTCTACATTTGAGGTCACCAATAATCTCTTGATATTAATTTCAAGATCTTATTGAAGTAAAAATGTCTAGCTGCTAAAAGATCATGTCGTACTTGAACAACTTCAAGTCTTATAAGACTTGGAGGAATATACAAGAGATCTTTGAAATACAACAATCCGTCCTTAAACTTGAAATTATTATTTTCTTTCACTATTATATTTTTTAAATGCTGCTCAATATTATCAACAAATAAATCTGTCTATATTGCTCTCTTGATATCTATCTTGAAAGTTATATCTGTATAGGTAGATATTGTCAATATCTTTAACTACAAATTGAATAACTTCAATACAACTAATTTTTGTTGATCCAATACAATGTCTCCTATTCTTGATATAAGATATGAACATTAAAAAATGACATTTGGTTTTCTTTGAATTTTTTCTAGATAATATGTAATCACAAAATTAAACCAAGATAATAACATGCTCTATCATACTTGACAACAATTTAAAACTTAAGTACTCATAAAATATTTGTGATTAGTATATGTTATGATCTTGTATTGAGCCCCCTCTAACAAATGGTTCTATTCTTCAAAAGCATCAATTATTACCAATAATTCTTGTAGATCTCGTAATTGATCTCTATAGCTAAAAAATTTTAAAAGAAAAATACTACTAGATTCAATTAACCATCATCACTAGTTTGAAAGAATACATATCCAAGTGCAAAATTTGAAGCATCTATTTGTAGAATGAATGGTTTTGTTGAGTCTACATGGGCAAGTATAGGAGTTGAAGTGAAAGATTTCTTTAACTTCTTAAATACTTTTTTAGTCTTATTATTCCAAATAAATTTTTTCTTGCTTATAAATTGTACTAATGGAGCTGCAATCATAGAATAATCTTTGATGAAGTTTTTGTAAAAATTTACAAATTGTAAAAAATATTGTACAACTCTGATTCATGATAATTTTTTCTACTTTATAACAATTTTTATTTTATTTGGATCCATAAAAATTCTATTTTTAAAGGCAATATATCTCAAAAACTTGACTGATGGTTGATGAAAAGAGCACTTTTTTAATTTTTTACACAATCTACTTTCTTGTAATTTTTCTAATACCATATGTATATGATGTTCATATTTTTATTTATTCTTAGAGAATATCAAGATATTATTTAAATAAATGATTATAAAATCATTTATATATTTTTAAAAGATATCATTCATCATATGTTAAAAGATTATAAGTGCATTCATAAGTCCAAACAGCATAATATTGTATTTGAAATATCCGTACCTTGTATAAAATATTATTTTCTATTGATCTCTTTATTTAATTTTGACTAGGTTGTAGGTGCCCCTCAAATCAATCTTTATAAAAATCTTTGTTCATCCTAGTTGCTCTAATAATCTTAAGATTAATAATAGTAGATAGTAATTTATTACAATCACCTTATTTAGACCTTGATAGTCAATGCATATATGTAAAGAACCATCTTTCTTCTTTACAAATAAGATAGGTGCTTTCAAAAGCGATTTTGAGTATCTAATAAAATTATTTGATAGATTTTCATCTATATATTTTTATAAGGCTATAAGCTCTATTTGTGAGAGATTATAAATTGGACCAAATAAAAGTTGAGTTCTATCTTATAATTTGATTGGTTAATCATAAAAATGATGTTCTGATATATATATATATATATATTTTCAAATATGTCTTCAAGGTTGCGGTGCTGTGTAATGACACAGCCATTAGGTGAAAGAGAGAGGGAATAAATATAACATGCAGGAGCTCAAATAGAAATATTTGAGCAAATTTATCTTAGAATAATAGAAAATAGAAAAAAATTAAAAGGCTAATGCTATCTTTTTATAGGAGAGATTTCCATTTATTTTGTATAGCCATAAATAAGGCAAAATAAAGTATGTTAGAAAAATAAATAATATAAGAATCATAAGAGAGGAATAAAGAATAGATTTGAAAAAAATTTAAAAATAGATACCCAGAAAGGACCGGTTATGAGTTGGATTGGAATTAGACTCCAAGGCACAAAACTGTGTGTCTATAGCCGGTCAAGAGTTCTTTGGCAGATTGAAAAGTGGGATTAGAGAGTAGACTAGAGGATCTTTCTTTAAGCATTGGTTGAAAGTGATTTGAGTTTGTTACAACTTTGTAAGGGCTTTGCAAAATCACAATTGATTTTGGTAACTCTGATTTTTATGAAATATATTGGGATTTATATTTTTGAGCATTTTGTGAGATTGGTTATAGATCTATAAGTGAGATTTTGTGGATTGGTGTATACAATTGTATTTATCGGGTGCTATAAATTTGAGATTGATCTAACAATTTGATCAAAGATTATTAAATTTTATGTGGGTTGGGATTTGAGAAATTGGGAATTGAAGGCCATTTAGGTTTTTTAAGATTTCTAGCAATCTACTAGTTGGATTGGAGTGAAATTTGTGTATGTGTATAGAAGACTTAATTTTCTACATGCATGTGAAATTTGGAAGCAATTGAAGAATATAAGAAGGAGATATTGGCACTAGACAATCAGCATTAAGATTAGAGAAAGAGGTCGGCCGACACTTGATTGAATTTTTGGGTTGAATTTCTTGTTGGTAAGTTCGATCATCTTCAAATTTTATACACTTATTAAAAACTTAGTTTTTAAGAGGTGTGCAAATTTTTAGACAAGATCAATAGTTTAGTCAATAGATATTGAGATTCTAAACTGCCCTAAGGTTGAAATAAGTTAGTTAAGGTTTGTTTTAGGATTTGTTAGGGCATGATCAGGATTGACTAGAATTTAGTTAGGATTTAGTGTAGGATTTGGCCAAGATTTGGTTAGGATTTGTTTTAGGATTTATTAGGATTTAATCAAGATTGATTTGGATTTAGTTAAGATTTAGTTTAAAATTTGTTTCAGGATTTATTAGGATTTGACCACGATTGATTAGGATTTAGTTAGGATTTGTTTTAAAATTTGTTAGAATTTGATCAAGGTTGAGTAGGATTTAATTACGATTTATTTTAGGATTTCTTAAGATTTCTTAGGATTTGACCAAGATTGATTAGAATTTAGTTAGGATCTATTTTAGGATTTGTTAGGATTTGACCAAGATTGATTAGGATTTTGTTTGGATTTTTTTAAAGATTTATTAGAATTTAGTTAAGGTTTGATTAAAGATTGTTTAGAGATTGATTACAAAAGTTAGGACTAGTTATTATTATTTTCTTTTATCTTCTATAGCCAAGTGCTTAGAGCATTCTTGAGCAAGATTTCATGATATATGATAGTGGTATTAATTAAAAATATCTTGTTTGAATTGTCTAGTTGGATCTTTTATTAGAATAGTATATAGTACAAATGTAGCCCCTTCTATTGTAGCCTACATAAATGCTTTAGCTCCAAAAAATGAATTAATACCTCATTTTTTCTTTTGATGTTAGAATTTTAAAAAAATCTTTTGCAAACTCTAATTAATATCAAGATTATGTAATTCAAATGAGGAAAGTTTAACAACAATAGGATTTGTTGGACAACAAATGATGTTAAAGATAATGTGTGATATTTGATCTTTTAGTACCACTTCCAATGGTTGAATTTTTTCAATAATATCCCTTGATACAAGGTTTCATCTATCAATGACTTCAATGGGTGTAAGATAGATCTTCTTTATAAATACTATGTTGTATTTAATTATAAAATCTTTATTTATAAAGCATACTAAGGCTCTAGTACCTAAAAGGATTTTAGCATAAAATCTCCTATCTTAAGATTCTTATATGTATATAAAGCGTAAAATAAGATGTTAGATCTGGAAGTAAGAAGAGACATTTTTTTGATAATTTAGATTCAGAGGTGTCTAACTGCAAGGTTCCTACTCTCGCTAGATGCTTTTGTTTCTCAATCTCTTCAATTGAGATATTATACCTTGTATCTTAAATTTTCTAGACTTGTTTAGATAATTTGTTGCCTTATAGTTAGATCTTCCATAATATAGACATAGATTCTCTTATTGATGTGTAATCTTCTCTACAAGTGTTAATAGCTTAAATTGAGTTGTAGCAATCTGTATAGATTTAAAATATGTTAATAGCTTCTATAATGTTCTTTAAGATGTAATAGATATATCTTAATAGGCATTACTAAAAATTGATTGCCTTTCTTGTTACAATTCAAATAGGCAATTGTCATAAGTAATAGTTTAAGATATGAGTTCTTTTAAGCTTTCAATTTTTAACATTATGATTAATAAATTCTTCACATTGTCTTTTGGGCCATAACAAAATTAAATCATAAAAGTCTTATTATTTCCATCAAGATCACAAGTTGTTGAAATTTTATGACATTAATTATAGCTGAATATTATTTTTGTTGTAAATTTTGGATCTTTCTTTTTGCCACCCTCTTTCAATTACTATTTTCAAATACAACAAAAAATCTTTCTATAAAAGCTTTCAAATTATAAAAGATTAGAAAAAAAAATCCAATAATGGAACAAATTATAATTGAGTATTTTCTAATAATAGAGTATTTATAAAAATAACTTAAGTAAATCTATTTAAATAATAAGAAGGATTTAATTATAAATAGCATCATATTTATTATACAAAATCTTAAAAGTTTGATCTAAATCCATCAAATTTATCAAGCATATTAGTCTTTGGCCCCTTCATGATAATTCTTAGAACAACTAGAGAGATTATGTGCATAGCTTATCTACCACTTACTTCTCTCAATCAAATAATCTCTTACTACAAAATATGAATCTCTTACTTAGTTTCTTTAAATACTAGTTCTATTTGAATTTTTTTTTTGAATTACAAAGAAATATCATTTCTTCTCATATATTATTTAAAAGAGTCCAAAGATCTACAAGAGTCATTATTCTCTTCTTTGTTTGTAAAGATGTACCTCCCATGACTTGATCTACTTCCATATTGATAAAAAAAATCAACAAGCCTTTAATATAGTATTTTTTATATTGAAAAGAAATATTATTAAATAATATTAATTTAAAGAAGGATAATATGGAATCTCTAAAATATAGTAATACATCGTAAGAAAGAAATAATCTATTCTCTCCAAAAAAATATCAAACTATAACAAATAAGCATATTAGTTTAGAGGAGATAATATGCATTCTTTTAAAATTCAAAAGTATTTTTAAGAAGAGAGGTAATCTACTCTCTATCAAGAGATCAAAACTTTGATAGGATTACTTAATAGTCTTGTCAAATTATTAAGAATGTAAGATAATGGATTAATAAATAGATATAAAAAAAAAATAGAATTAAATTAATTTCAAGAATAAAGAACTAGATACTTGATAACAACAAGAATTGAATTGATATCAAGAAATAAGGCAATATTTTGAATTGCTCCAAAACTTGTGTTGATAAAATTGAGATATACCTTGGTCTTGCCTCTTATTTATCCTATAATGCGAAATTTGTATTGAAGCAAAGGTCCCAAGATACCAAGCATATAGACTTCTCTAATCACTTCTAATTTCTAAGAACCTATAGCAATTATTATTTATAGATTTCATTAGAAACCTTTTGATTTCTAATGGTAAAGACTCAATTTTTATTAAAGTAGACTATCTTATTAAGATGGCATATTTCATCCCATGTAACAGGATTATTTTTGAAAAAGAAATAGCCAAACTTTTTATTGATAATATTTATCAAATATACAACCTTTTAAGCGATATAAAATCAAGTGTTACAAATATAAAATTTATTCTAATAATTATCTAATTAATATAAATAAATAGAAGTAAATAAAAATAAATTAATTTAATAATATCTTATAAAGAAGCTTTTTAGAGGCTTTATAGATAAGATTTCACCTTTATACACATTTGTAAATGATTAGTAGATTAGAAACTTGGCCAATAAATTAGCCAAATGTTGTACATATTGATAGCTTATAGAACAAGCTAAGTATATAGTACATATATAAAAAATTTAACTTGCAAGTTTAACACATGTCTTGCAAATTGGACATGTGTTGGAGGTTATATAAAACATCACCACATAAATCTTACATAGATAGTATATATAGAGACAAGAGTGAAGTCTTCTTCACTCTTATCAATTCCTTTCTTACTTCTAATTTAGTTCAAGAGTCTTTATATCTTTTAATCTTTGACAATAGTCATTTTAATTTTTTCTTGAATATATATACTTTCTTATTTTTATTTTGTCATTTTCCTTTGACATAGATTTCATTGGTTTATGCATCTTCTTTTAGTTCGTGTCCTTAACATATTGATAAAAGTGCACATACAATATCAGAGCTTTGTCTTTTCTTGATTAAGAGTAGGTTTTTTTTTTTTTTTGATAAGACATAAGTATATTAGAAGTTGTGGATTATCCACTTCTAAATTGATATTATTCATAGGATTTTTTTTTAAAGTATTTTATTTTGTATTAAGACTAGACACTTTTCTTTCTATTGTATTATCATAGAAAAACTTGTTGAAATGAAGAGCCCTCTCGTGGTAGAGAGAATTTATCTCAAGAAAGTGTAAAACTTTTGGTTGCCACTAATTACTCAATCAAGATCCAAATATAACAAAATCTCTAAATCTATATAAAATATTTCTTCATAAGGCTATTACATCCAACACATAAGCCTTATTTCTTCAAAATACTCAAAGTATAACAAATATTCTAAAATCCTCATTCTCTTGTAGAAAGGGAATTTTTCTTGAACTTCAATAATCCATAATTTTTAATCCATATTTATATGAAAAACGGATACTCTCTAAAAACTACCACCACAAATTTCAACCGTTGATTTACTACCAATCTTAAGATATCATCAAAACCCTAACAATAGCTTCAAATCCTTATTTACAAACACCCATATATTAAATTCTTCATATCTCACAAAATAAAAGCTTAAATATTATAAAACTTTGATATATAGTTTTTTGGCATAATAATACATCTTTTTGGAAATTTTTAGATAAAAATTTATTTGAAAGCTCAAAATATGGCAAAATCCATCACTATCAACAAAATGGTCTATATACTATCTTGGAATTCAATCTACTATCTTTGACTCCCAATATCTTCTTCTTTAGTACTCTAAATATAAAAATTCTTCTATATTATACTTAGATCTTGAAATCACCTCTCTAATCACACCTTCCAATCTCCAAAAGCTCTCATATAATTCCTTACATCCTCAAAAGAGTGACAATAGGTATAATTTAAACACCTTAACTTCAAGTACCTACTCCTTCTTCATAAAAACTCCAAATCTCTTGATTCTTATACCAAAATTATAGTAAAAAAAACAAGCTTTCTTATCCTAGTCTTTGATTTTTGAATGCTTTCTTTGAAGTCACCAAAATCCTTATTCTTATTGCAAGCAGCCTTCTCAAAGCCTATTGGACATGACCATTAACAAATTGGAATGAAGAACTTCATCTCTTTTCTTCATTCATCCACAATTTGTCTTCCTCCTTTCAAATCAGCCTTTTAGTAGTTTAATTCTTCTTCATTGGATCCCAATTGCCTCTCAAGGCTTTATACTAAATATTTAAGTTCTATATAATTTAAACACCATAACCAAATTAAGTGAAAATCTAAAATAAAGTTTCTTATACCAATTCCTTTTAATTTACTTTTTTAATTATTTTAACACATATTGGAATCTATGAATATATAATATATTTTGATTCAATTTTACATATTATAAGCAATTACAATACAACAACGCAATGGCACACATGCAATAGCAAATGAAAGAATTAATATTTGCAATGCATCAACTCAACATACCACCACAAGGAGTAATAAGATCAATGGGAAATAAAGATATAGAGATGATTGAAGCTCTTTCAATATCTATATCAAATCATATTATTTCATCTATGATAGAATACCGTTTAAGCATTAAGGAACCAAAAATTAATTTGCTTACGAAGTTTGATGTGACAAGATATAAGTTTTGAAGATTCATCAATCAAATACAACTAATGATTGAACTTCAATCTTAAAGTTATTCAACTCAATGATCACAAGTCATGTTTATTGAAACACTACTTTTAGATTTTGCTTTATTATGGTTTTTATCTTTTTTTAAATAATGTGATCCAATATTGGGTAATTTAAAGATATTTTTAATAGAATTTTGATCTATGTATAGAAAAAATCATATAATTTATTTTGTAATCAATAAGATCCATATCTTGTAACAAAAAAATCAATTAGTGATATTATATGCTTCATAATTTTAATAACTAGTGATTGATATTAAGTGGAATGATATTATATTCATTAACCAATTTTTCTATTGATTATAATATGAGGTAAAGAACCTAATGCTCAACTTATCTAATCCTCAAATATTGAATCAAGTAATTGACTTTGCTATAAAGTGTAACAATTGGCTTTTTGAATTTTGATCTAAGAACAGCATAAAGAAGCCTTAATATTATTATAATACAATGGTAACATCAACATCTTTTCAATATGTACATTCAAAAATAGAAGACATACAAATTGACATGGTACATTTTAAATCTCTTACTGAACAAGAAAAGACTCATGATTATCAAGAAGGACTATGCTTATATTGTAGAAAATTTAAGTACATTATTCAACATTGTTCAAAGAAACAATCCAATTATAAAATGAAGAGTATGGCTGACTGAGAAGATAATATGTTAGGAAACAAGTTTGTTTAGCTACAATAGGGACCATGCAGTTAAAATCTTATACAACTCTTAATAAAGATCCTATTTTTTTTCAAAGTCCTCTCCTAGTTTTATAATAGATGTGTATTTGAAACCTAAAAATTATAAAGCCTTTGTCTTGTTAGATTTGGCAGCCTTAATATGTTTTTTAAATGAAGACTTTGTTAAAAATCATAAAATATTTTTAATATAGAAAATTAAATTTGTACATATAAAAATCATAGATGGTCACTTATTATCTTTTAGAGATGTTATCCATAAAATCTTTCTTATAAATGTAACAATAGATGGTCATAATACATATATAATCTTTAATATAATTAAATCTCTTTCTAATCTACTCATTTTAGGTTTATCATGGCTAAAAAAGAATAATCCTTGAATAGATTAGATTTCTCGTAGACTTGATTTTTTTCAAAATATTAATAAGAGTCTTATTAATCAAATAAAAAGCTATAAGTCTAGTATAGGAAAATCCATACTTATAGGTACAAAAGCTTTTATGAATATAGCAAAAAAAAGATCACTTTTTGCTATTTATGCTACATCCATTTCTGATAGTAGAAAGATTTTTAAGTGGCATTTCAAGCCAATACCAAGATTATCAAGATGTTTTTGAAAAAAAGAATACAAATATTCTTTTAGAGCATTGTCCATATGATTGCTCAATCAATCTCAAAGAAAGAACTCAACTTCCATTTGAACCAATCTATAGTTTATCACAAAATGAGTTGATTGAATTCAAAAAATATGCTGATGAGAACTTAGCCAAGAATTTCATATATCATTCAAAATCTCTAATAGGAGCTCCTATCTTATTTGTGAAGAAAAAAGATAGATTACTATGGATATGTGTAGATTATTGAAGATTCAATAAAATTACCATCAAGAAAAGATACCTTCTATTTTTAATATATGAATTTTTTAATCAACTAAATCAAGCTAAGATCTATATAAAAATAGATCTATAAGAGGCATAGAATCTAATTTGCATCAAAGAAGGAGATGAATGGGAGATTATATTTTAAACAAGATATGGACACTTTAAAAATAATGTTATGCTTGTTGGAATTACAAATGCATGAGCTGCTTTTCAATATATCATGAATGATATTTTTTGTGAATTCTTAGATAATTTTATTATCTATTACCTCAATGATATTTTAATTTATTCTAAGAACATTAAAAAGTATGAATTACATGTTTGTCGTATATTACAAAAACTTAGAAATATAGGATTTTATGCTAAGATGAAAAAGTATGTATTTCACATTACTTAAGTTGATTTTTTAAGATACATCAATTCAAATGATGGTTTCATAATAGATCCTAAAAAAGTCTAGATAATTATGAATTAAAAGATTTAAAAAACAATAAATGATGTGCAATACTTTTTAAAATTTTCCAATTACTATCAAATCTTTATTAAGAATTTTTTTTAAATTGTACCTCCACTTATGTGCTTAACTTGTAAGAACAAACTAGAGTAGAATAAAGAAGTAAAAATATTGTTTGAAGCTTTGAAGATAGTTTTTACTTCTACACCAATCTTATATCATGTTAATTTTTTTAAGATATTTTTTATAGAAATAGACGCATCAAACTTTGTTTTAGATACAATGTTGTCACAAATGGAAGTAGATGATAAATTCGACCTAGTAGTTTTTTATTTCAAAATTTTTTTAACAATAGATATCAACTATAAAATCTATAATAAAGAAATTTTTGCAATTGTGGATTCTTTTCAAGAATGGCATCATTATCAAGAAGATACTTCTAATCCAATTACCATATATACAGATTATAAGAACCTTCAGTACTTTATGTCAACATGCATGTTGAATTATTGTCAAGCTTATTGGAGCATGTTTGTTATCAAGATTCAAGTTCATTATTATTTATTGGCTAAAAAAATAATAAGCTCTATCTATCTGATATCTTTTCTAGATGATCTTATCTTATAATAAAAGAAAAAAATTTAGTTTTTAATTAATAAAGAATAATCTTCTTGAAGCAATAAAATCAAAATTGACTGTTAATTCAACTTTTTTCAAGTATGTCCAATTGTATATGTCTTTAGATCCTCGTGTTCATGATATTAAGAATAATTCACCTAAGTCTCATGATACTTCCAAGTTTAAGTTTAAAAATAATCTATCATATTTCAAAGGATATTTATATATTTTAGAAGGTGAAGCTCAATTACGTGCTTTTGAAGTTCGTCACAACTTCCTTGCAGTAAGATATTTTGGATATAATAAGACTTTGGAGCTAATATAAAGAGATTTTTAATGGCCTCAAATGTGAAAGGTTATTAAAAAAAATTTATAATCATGGGACATTTGTTTAAGATCAAGAACTTTTTGTCATTGACCTTGTAGACTTCTCCAACTATTACCCATATTAAAACAACCTTGGTCTTCTATTTCTATAGATTTTATCATGGATCTTTTAAATTCAAGTTTATATGATTTTATATTCATGATTGTAAATTATTTCACCAAAATGGCATGTGAGGGTAAATTTTCATCCCTCAACTCAAATTACAAGATGGCCTCACTTAAGAGTTGCTTGTAATTGGTGGTGTGAAGTGAAGGGAACAATTAATAAGAACAATAAGTAGAACTATCTACAAAATAAGTGGAATAAATGATTTCAAACAAGTACACAATTCAAACTATGCCACAATTTGTTCACTATATTTTTATCTAATAAAAAGAAAAAATAAAAAATAAAAATTATATTTTTACTTAGATAATTTTTTATCTTTCTAATGGTATAAAGAACATGTAATTCCAAGTTACTATGAATAAGTTATGATAATTCAAAGATAGAAGCTAAATAATAGAAAAGTAAAGTGAAAATTTTTTACCTCAAGGATAACTTGCTAAAAAAATCATGAGTTCGAATTTCACCAAGGCTCACAAGTAGTGTATAAGGGTGTCCTAGAGGGGCCATGAGGCCTTAGTCTTATCCTTCTACCTATATCCAAGGTGCCATAAGGCCTTAGTCTTATCCTCCTACCTACATCCAAGGTGCCACAATCCATATGAGACTTATGCACCTCCCTTCCTACAAGGACTATACTAGCTACTGGTCCTCCTATTTTCTACTAGTAATATTTCTTATTTTGCAATTTTGACTTCATCATGGTGTTCAAAAATATTCAATAAGCCTATGATTCTTGCATGGCCTTCAAATCTTACTCCAATTCTTCATAATGGCTCCTAAGGTTGTAAAACTCATTTTTACCAAGGTCTTCAAAATTGTTCTAAAAATTCCTAAAAAAATCTAAATAAATTCTAAATAAATTATAAAAACTCTAATAATATTTTTAAAACAATAATATCCATTTGAAACTATTTTATTCTACCTTGGTGATTTTTTATAATAATAAAATCAATTTAAATCAACTAAAAATCCTATTTTTTACATAAATAATTAAAAAGACATGAAATTTCTTTTTCATGTTTTTTCTATTTATTAAGTAATATTTATATATATTTAATAAGTGGTATGCAAAATTAGAAGGCAAATATAGACATTAATTTCAATAACTAAATATTAATTCTTATAATTAAAAAAATATTAAATTAACTAAGATAATTGCTTTCGAAACTTACTAAGATCCTATTTCTTTCTCACTAATATTATTCTCCTTCATTTAGCATCATCTAAACACATTTTGACTTACAATTGTAGTTTTGGCACTCTAAATGCATTCTTTTATCCTAAAACAACTAATGAGTTAATTTGATGACTCACATGGCATATTTTATACCATATACAAAATTTATTACAAGTGAAGAAATAACTAAACTCTTCCTTGACAATATCTATCGCTATCATGGATTATCAAAGGATATTATATCAGATATAAGAAAACAATTTGTATCAAGATTTTGAAGAATCTTTTTTGAAATATTGAAGGTGGATATAAAACTATCTTTAGTTTTTCATCCTCAAATTGATAGACAAACTAAGTTTTGAAGCAATATTTGAGGTATACCATCAACTATCATTAAGATAATTGGACAATTTTTTTTCCATTAGCAAAGTTTATTTATAATAATTTGGTATATTCTTCTATTCAACAAATTCTATTTTTTATTAATTATAATTATCATCTATAACTTATTGCTTTTGACTTCTCAAAAGTTGATAATCTTGTAGTAAAAGATTTGGCAAATCGCTTGTCAAAGCTACATACAATAATAAAGTACAAATAAAGGAAGCTTAAGAATGACAAAAGATCAATGCACATGTCTATTGTAAGAAATAACCTCAATTCTATGTAGACAATAAGATATGTTTATTTCATCGTAATATTAAGACTATTTATCTTTGTGACAAATTAAATTATTATAGGCTTGGACCATTTTTAATTTGTGAACAGATTAATTCAATTGCTTATTGATTATACCTATCAAAATCTATAAAAATCCATCCTATATTTTACATATCATTATTTGATTCATATAAGATAGTGGATATATAAAATAGAAGACAAATGCCATTGCCTATTATAGAAATGGACAATAATGAAGAATTTGAGATGGAAGAGGTCTTACATTCAAGGAAACATCAAAATTGGTTAGAATATTTTGTACATTGGCACGGATATGATATTAGTCAATGTACATGGGAACCATTCTATAATCTAGGAAATGCATCAGTAAAAGTCAATGTGTTTCATTGATGACATCTATCAAAATCAAGATGAAAAGTTAAAAAAATCTTTGCTATAAAATAATATAGGTTCAATAGAAATTTCATTCTATCTTATATCATTATTTGTTATTCTTTTGAATTTTCTAGTGCTAAAAAGATAGAAAACTAATAACCAATAAATTCAACTCAAGAGCTATCATTTATTGACTTACTAGACGAAACATTATGACTATCACAACCTTTAAGATAACAGAATAGAAATGAAGATCCTTAAGAACAGCATGTTCTTCTTTAGATTTATGGTAAGATACAATGTATTTAATATCACAACCTTGGAAGAGACTTTCGGTGTTTGGTAATATTTTTAGAAGTAAAAACTATTTTTCATGGTGTTTCAAATATTTTCTTTGAAGGAAGTTATGAAAGACTCAACAATGATCAAATATTAGGGTGGTCTTCATATCTTGATATGGGACATTATTGATGATTGAAAGGACCTATCAACTATTTTTAAAAAGAATAAAAATCAGAATATGTAGCAAATATAATTTGGCACATCTTGGACTTTGTCAACATGTAATCACCACTCCTTATAGAACTCATCTCTAAAAAAGGAAATAATGTCATAGACATAAGATTTACTCTAATAATTATCTAATTAATATAGATAGGTAGAAGTAGATAAAAATAATATCTTATAGAGAAGCTTCCTAAAAGCTTTATAGACATAATTTCATATTTATACATGTCTGTAGATGATTGGTAGGTTAGAAACTTGGCCAGCAAGTTAGCCATATATTGCACATGTTGGTAGCTTGTAGAGCAAGCTAAGTACTTGGCACACATAAAAGAAACTTGTTTTGCAAGTTTAACACATGTCTTGTAAATTAGACACATATTAGAGGTCTTATAAAATGCTATCACATAGCTTTTAGATAGATAATATATATAGAGACAAGAGTAAAGCCTTCTTTACTCTTATTCATTCTTTTCTTATTTCTAATCTAGTTCAAAAGTCTTCATATCTTCTAATCTTTGACAATAGCTATTCCAATTTTTTCTTAAATACATATGATTTTTTATTTTTATTTTGTCACTTTTTTTTTATATATATTTAATTGATTTATGCATCTTCTTTTAATTGTATCTATGACACCAAGAACCATGATTGATATCAAATATTTGGAGATGACTATTATAACTTTTGAAGGTCAAGATCAACCTTTCATAAACTTATCATCCTCAAATCAATGATCAAATAGAACACATGAATCAGATCTTAAAACAATATCTTCATTGAGTATAAATTACCAACAAGATGATTGGATCTCCTATCATTGGTCAATTTTGCGTATAATAAAACCTAACATTCTTTGACAAAGTAAATTCCATTCTTTTCAAATTATAGATACCACCTTAGAGCAAATCCATTCCAAATTAAAGATATGAGAAGTCTTGTTGTAGCAAAAGCTAACTACTTATTTAAAGGCCATCCATAAAGAATTAAAACTCTAACTGCAAATAATTCAAGACTAATATAAAAACTATGCAAATATCTATTACAAAAGTCAACCAAAGTTCAAAGTAGGAGATTGTATCTAATTACTTCAATAAAATTTACGAACAAATTGACTATCACAAAAATTAAATTATTAAAGACTTGAACCATTTACAATTCTACACTAAGTAAATCTAATAAATTTCCATCTTGAACTACTAAGATTGCATGCGCATTCATCCAATCTTCTATGTTTTATTTTTAAAAACCTATTATAAATCAAATATTATTAGAAGAATTCTTCTACTACCAAGTCCAATTGAAATCAATCATAAGCTTGAATACAAAGTGAATGAAATATTGGATTAGCATATAAAATATGGATGATTGGAATACTTCATCCATTAGAAGGACTATGGAATTAGCAAAAGAACATCTTTAGATAATCTTTAGATAATCTTACAAATGTATCTAAAAAAGTTTATAAATTCCATCAATGATATCCTAAAAAATTTAGATTCAATCGCCATTAAAGAATTTGTGGAGACCAACATCTCTTAGCTTCTAAATGATGTTTTCCTACTAATAGTAAAAGATCAATATAAAAAGGAAAGAGCCACGCTAAGGCCTTCACTTATATATTGTTATTTTCTCCAAGATAGAATAAATCTTGCTAGAAGCTTGTTAGCTACCATATCAAATCTTTGGGTTTTAAGGGACTAACAAAAATAAGAATTAGAAGATCTTTTTGCTATACAAGCGCTTAGTGAACCATTACAACTTTTACAATCCATTGAATTTAAAGAGCATAAATAAGGTGAAGAAGGAATATTCTAATATTAAATAAGGCCACATTTGGAATTTTTGGAGGTACGGCCTTATTACAAAAATCTTGATTCAAACGCCCAAGCTTTGGTGATATTCCTTGAGGTTGGAAAGGTGACTTTATTTGGTCAAAAAATTATATTCGTATGATGTTTTGAAAATTACAATAAAAGAAATTTTTTTTAATAAAACATTGATATAATAAAAATTATATCTAATTTTAGATTTTTTATATATACAATTTACTCATCAAAATACTTGGATTCCTTGTAGAACTTTTTGCTAGAAGGAGAGGTGATGTCACAGACATATTCCAAGTTATCACTTTTTAGAATCTCCTAGAATCTTCTTTAGTCTTTTAAAACCTTCTTTAATCTTCTAAAACCTTCTTTGGTCTTTTAAAATCTTCTTCAATCTTTTAGAACCTTCTAAGATATTTTTAGAAGCTTCTATAGATGCTTCATATACTTCTAGAAACTTTCTAGTTTCTTTTGCAGTTAAAATCTTTCATAGATATTTCCATCAAGTTGAAGAAGTTTTTGTAGAAGGTTCAATAAAACTTAGAGCTTGCAATATAAATAAGAACCAAGACCAAGATATACCTTAATCTTGCCAACATAAGTTTTGGAGCAATCCAAAAAGTGGCCTTATTTTTTTATATCAATTTAGTTCTTATTCTTGTCAATTATTTAGTTTTTTATTCTTACTAATTATCTAATTCTTTATTTTTGAAATCAATCTAATTTTGTATTAATTTTTTTATCCATTTATTAATTTATTATTTTATATCTTTGACACAAATGGTGAAGGCAATGATGCTATATATTCAATTTATCTTGGTTTAATATAGATTCAACAAATATAACTACATCCACTCCATTGACCTTCTTATAATTTAGGTAATATAAATTTCCCTCTCTAGAGCCATAAGCAATTGTGTTTCTACTCAATATTCTTATAAAACATCCATTCATCTTGAATTAAATTATAAAACCTTCCATTATAAGTTTACTCATCAAAAGTAGATTTCCCTTCATCTTGGGCATATGGAAGACGTCTTTGAATTTGATCCTATTGATTTGTATATTTACAACCACCTTTACTATAATAGAACTAATTCCAATGGCTTTATATGTGCCACTATTTGCTAAGACCACATTTGATGCTGGAATAGGCTCATAAGTATCAAATAAATACTTATAAGATGTCATTTCCTTGAAACAGCTTGAATCCACAATCTATCTTGCCATAGCAGCTATAGAGGTCCTATTTATTACCATGAATGTATAATCTTATCTTCCAAATTCATCTTGCATACTAATTACATTCTTTTTTTTCATCTTTTTGTCTTTGCATTGATTTTGAACAAAATATCTTACTTTGCGACAATAAAAGTAAATTTTAATATTATCTTATTGATTTGAATAGTTGACCTTGCCTTGACATGAATAGAGTATTGAATCTTTACTTTGAGGCTCTTTTTTTTCCTTCTTGGTCACTTCATGGACAAGTCTTGTTATTACATAGTCCATTGTAAATTCTTTTAATTTGATGGATTCCAAAGCCACTATAAGGTAGTTGTAGGATTCCAGCAAGCTCATGAATAGAGTCATGACAATATCTACATCTTTTAAGGACTTATCTACAATTGGAAGCTGATTTGCAAGTGCCTTCACCTTGTTAATGTGTGCCATCTTCACTTTCTTCCATCTTATAAATGAAGAACTTCCTCCTTATGTAAATGATGTTGGATAAATTCTTGTTGACATAGATGTTGCAAAGAATCTCCTAGACTTCTATTGGTCTTTTACAAGAGATAATGTGGAAAAAATTGGCTTCATCAACATTAGCTGCAATCAATCGCTGAGTCATCAAATTGACTTATTAGTTGTTTTAGGACAAAAAAATATATTTAGAGTGTCAAAATTACAATCATGAAGTGAAGATGTATTTAGAAGATGCTAAATGAAGGAGAATAGTATTAATAGAGAAAAAATGGAATCTTAGTAAATCTTAAAGATAATTATCTTAGTTGATTTAATATTTTTTCTTAATTGTAAAAATTAGTAATTAGTTATTGAGACCAATGTCTACATTAGCCTTCTATTTCTATATACCACTTATTAGAAACACATAAATATTACTTAATAAGTAAAAAAAAAGCATGAGAAATAAACCTCATGTCTTTTTAATTATTTATATGAAAAATAAGATTTTTAATTGATTTAAATTTATTTTATTATTATAAAAAATCACCAAGGTAGAATAAAATAGTTTTAAATTAATATTATCACTTTAGAAATATTATAGTAGAATATAGGAAGACCAGCAGTTAGTATAGTCCTTATAGGAAGAAAGGTATATAAGTCTTATATAGGTTGTAGCATCTTGGATGTAGGTAGGAAGATAAGACTAAGGCCTTGTAGCCTCTTTAAAACAATCCTTATACATTACTTATGAGTCTTGGTGAGGTTCAAATTGATGATCTGTTAAACAAATTAGCCTTGAGATAAAAATTATTCACTTATTTTTTTCATTATTTATCTTTTATTTTTAAAACATTATAACTTAATCATAATAACTTAAATTTATATATTTTTTATACTATTAGAAAGATTATAAAATTATTTATTTAAAAATATTATTTTTATTTTTATTTTTAATTTTTATTAGATTTGTTCTTTTTTTTTGTTCTTGCTATTTGCTTCCTTCACTTCATACCACCGATTACAAGCAACTCTTAAGTGAGGCCATCTTGTAATTTGGATTAAGGGATGAAATTTATTGTCTCATTTTGATGTATTTACTAAGAGATAGTAATTATAAGATTTTTAAAAAAAAATTATAATATTTTTAAAATATAATTTTATATTATTAAATTTTATATTATTATTTATATTTATATTATTTTTATTTATATTTATATTTATATTTATTTTAAATTATTATTTATATTTATATTATTTTTTTATTCTTGTATCTTATACAAGAAGTGATGTGTCTTAAAGAAGAACCTCCGGATGGAAGATTCAAGCAATATGGAATTGTACAACTCACAACATGTCTAGAATCATTAAACTTAGAATGAAAAAATTGAAGTGATGACTATGTGCCTAAGGATAAAGCATATTTGCTATAACAAGAGAACTCTGTATCTATCCTATTTGAACAAATAGTCCATAGATGATACACCATGTGTAAATCCTAAATTATGCATCAAAATCTTATTTAATTAATTTTTGATATTTTGATAAGAAATAATATTATTTATTTGTTAATTATGAAAAATACAGATTTTTAATCTAAATTATATATCAAAGTTTTAAATTATTAAATTTATTTTAATAAAATCTAATTATATAAATAAGATTTTAGAAAAGATTAATTTTTATTTAAAATGAAATTATTAGGAAATATGGAGTTGGTTGTAGTTGGAATATGGTAAAAAATTGATGGAAAGTTAATCCACTCTTAAAGCCATATAAGATGGTGAAGGAAGAAGATGAAGAATTATTCTACTTGTTAAGGACACAAAAATACAGAATAAAAGATTTGAAATTAAGACAAGATTTCCACAAGAAACCAATAAAATTTTAAATTAAACAGATGAGTATACAAATAATACTAAGAAAGGTGAATTAGAATTCCAAGAGATGCATTATCAAGACTAAAGAACTCTTTAGCCTCAATCCCTATATATACTCCTGTCTATGACACTTCTTGAGTGGTTTCCATCAAACTAAGAAGCTACTCGAGTAGCTTCTACCAACTAGGAAGCTTCTTGAGCTCTTTCTACTAATTAGGAAGTTATTTGAGCTCTTTCTACTAACTAGGAAGTTACTTGAGCTCTTTTTATTAACTTGGAAGCTTTTCAACTGACTTCCACCAATTGAAAAGCTTCTAAAATATTCTAGAAGATTTTGTAAACCTCTAGAGTGTATGTCCCTAACATTAATCCCTTCTCTAGTGACGAGTCTCAAGAAAAGCTTGAATTTATTACATAAGTAAGAAATCAAGAATATATTGTACTAGTGAAGCTATGTATTCTATTTTTTATTCTTAAGCAATAGATTCTACTAATCCTTAAAGAAATTGCTTATGGCCTTGAGCCAGCACGTCCATTATTAAAACATCCAATCCAAGAATTTGATCTTTATTGCAGCCTTCAAAACATTCTCCAAATAAGATCTCAAGACTAAAAGGATTTATCTTTTCAAGCTCCAGCAATATCACTAAAGCTTGAACATTAGAATTGAGACTTACATAATTGGATCTTGCTCCTAATGGCTCCAATTGAGGTCGTACTTGGCATTGAAATGTATTATCCTTACTTTACTCAATTGAAGGCTGTAAAAACTACACTCTTTTGTTTGAAGCTTGCATGACAAATGAATCTTTTGGATCTTGTTCTCTTGATGCTTGAAGATTTGACATGGTAACTAACTTGCTTCTACCATTCTATTCTATCTTAAAATAAATAACTATATAGATGAAGGCTTTAGCTTAACTCTCTTATTTTTTATGAGTATTCCTAGAATCCAATTTTTACCAAGAAATTATCATCGAATATGTTTGGATTTGTGAAGATAGAGTCGATAAAATTCTTGTATCTTTTGAGGTGCATTGGCGAGATTTGCAGCTGATTCCTATGTGCACTCATTAATATCATAGCTTTGCCAATGAATAAGATATTCCAATTTGTTCTATCTTCATCGTGAATTAAATATCTTTTCAACCTTGTATTCTTCATGGTCTTCAATTTTGATACTAGGCAGCAATTTTTATACCCTTTCTAGAATATGCAACTCCTTATAAGGTTCTAAAAGAGAGACATAAAAAATTGGATGTATCTTCATAGCAGATGGTAATTCTAAGCAATATTCTATTAGATTAATTTGCTTCTTGATAGAAAATGATCAAAATCTTTAATAGTCTAACTTATTGTATGGCTGCTTAGTCTTGATATTCTATCAAAGAAGCCATATCTTATCTCCAATATGAAAAAAAAGACAATTTATTTTTAAATTTATCTATAAATGTCTTGTAAGGATCTTGAGCTGTGTGAGGACAAAATTCACTCTTCAACCCAAAGTTTAAGGTGGCATCAATTAAGAGTTTCTTATAAATTGTGGTGTAAAGTATAAGGAGCAATAAACAATAATGAAGGAGAAGAAGAACACAATACAAGTGAAATATGTGCAATTGAGTAATTATACACTACAAAACTAGCCACAATCTGTTTATTAAATTTTTACCTAGTAAAAAATAAAAATAAAAAATAAAAATTATATTTTTAAATAGATAATTTTTTAATCTTTCTAATGATGTAAAAAATATATAAATCTAAGTTACTATGAATAAGTTATGAAAGTCCAAAGATAAAAGGTAAAAAATTAAAAAATTAAGTAAGTAATTTTTATATCAAGAATAATTTGCTTAAGAGATCATGAGTTTGAACCTCACTAAGGCTCACAAGTAGTGTATAAGGGTATCATAGAGGGGCCATAAGGCCTTAGTATTATCCTCCTACCTACATCCAAGGTGCCACAACCCATATGGGACTTGTGCACCTCTCTTCCTACAAGGACTACACTAGCTGCTGGTTCTCCTATTTTCTACTAGTAAAACTCCTTATTTTGCAATTTTGACTTCACCATGGTGTTCAAAAACATCCAATTAGCCTCAGAACCTCATGTGGCCTTCAAATCTTATTCCAATTCCTCATAATGGCTCCCAAGGTGGTAAGACTCATTTTTACCAAAGTCTTAAAAATTCTTCTAAAAATTCCTAAAAAATTCTAAATAAATTCTAAATAAATTCTAAAAATTCCTATAATACTTTTAAAGTGATAATATTAATTTAAAACTATTTTATTCTACCTTGGTGATTTTTTATAATAATAAAATCAATTTAAATCTACTAAAAATCCTATTTTCTTCATAAATAACTAGAAAGACATGAGATTTCTTTTTCATGCTTCTTCTACTTACTAAATAATACTTATATATATTTAATAAGTGGTACATAAAGATAGAAGGCCAATATAGACATTGGTCTCCATAACTAAATACTAATTCTTACAATTAAGAGGAAATACTAAACCAACTTAGATAATTGCCTCCAAGACTTATTAAGACTCCATTTCTTCTCGACTAGTACTATTTTCTTTTATTTAGCATCTTCTAAATACATCTTTACCTAATAATTGTAATTTTGGTATTTTAATATATTTTTTTGTCATAAAATAATTAGTGAGTCAATTTGATGATTTATAAGCTGCTTGTAATTGAAGCTTCAAGATTGTTTGGTGTTGCAATAGCCGTTGGATTATTATTCTTTGGCATACTCTATAGATCAAGCTTTGGATGATATCCATAGTTGGAATAAAACAATGTTTCTTGAATTCAAGTATGAACAATATTATTTTATACAAACTTTGCTAATGATAGATATAAGATCCAATTGTCTTGTTTATAGTAAATATTGCTTCAAAACTTGGTTAACTTGTTTTGTTTAGCCATCAGTTTGAGGATGGAAAGCCAAAGAAAGTTTAATATTCACCTTTAATATTTCAAAAAGATATTTTCAGAATTTAGATATAAACTGAGATCCTCGATTGTATATAATATCATCTGGTAGGCCATGATATTGATATATATTGTCAAAAAAGAGCTTGATGTTTCTTTACTAAATGTAATTTTTTTGCAAGGGATAAAATGAGCCATCTTTGTGAGTCGATCAATTATTACAAAGATGCTGTCTAATAAATTGGACAATAGTAGATCTATAATGATAAAAGACCATGATCATCTTGAAATAGGCAAGGGATGTAAAAGTCTATAAGGGCAATATCGAGGATTTTTAGACCAGTACATATTACAAAAGAGTACAAAGTCCTTCACTGCCTTCCACATTTGAGGCCATCAAAAATCTTGGGAAATAAATTACAAGGTCTTATTAGATCCAAAGTAATCCGTAGCAAAAAAGTCATGGCGAGATTGAAGAACGCACATTTGTATTGATCCTTCTGGGATATATAAATGTTCTTCAAAATATAGAAGATCTTCTTCAAATTTGAACTTATCAAGATTTTTTTTCAAGCGATGCTTGACATCAAAGGCCAAAGCATCATTAGTAGTTGCAATATATACTTCATTGAGGAAATTAGAATTGATAGGCACCAATGTAATAGTAGCGCAAAGGCAAAATTGCTCTAATTTCAACAAAGTTGTATATTGTTGATCAAATGCTACCTCTCATATCCTTGGTACATGATATGATCTTTTCAATAAAGCATCAGATAATCTTAGTTGTTTCCCAAGGCAATAGATGATGACAAAGTTAAATTGAGATAACTACATATTCCATTGAGCTTGGAGGTAATTAAAAACTCGAGCTGACATAAAATATCATAAATTCTTGTAATCTGTATATACAATTACAAGATGCATTGTTCCTTCAAGAAAATGACATTATTCTTGAAAAGAATCTACAATAGCAAGAAGCTCCTTATCATAGATCTCATAATTAATTTTGCCAATAAAAAATTTTTGAGAATAAAATACAACACGATAGAATTTATTGTCTATATCTATTTGTAAAAGTATGGCCCTTAATACAAAATCTGAAGCATCAGTCTCCAAGTAGAATGCCTTTGTAAAATTTGGATGCACCAATATTACGATTGTAGTAAACACCATCTTAAGATCTAAGAATGCCTTCTCCACTTAAAGCTCCTATTCTAATTTCTCCTTACAAGTCAATTGAATAAGAAGGATGGCAACTTGAGAGTAATTTTTGATAAAAATCCAATAACAGTTAGCAAATCCAAAAAAACATTGTATGTCTTTCACAGTCTTCAAGATGGTCCATTATATAATCACTTCTACCTTCTTAGGATCCATCATCAAACCTCAATAGATACGATGTATTTCAAAAATTCCATCTTAAGTTGGTGAAATACACATTTCTCTGGTTTGGCATACAAACTTGTATCTCACAGCTTTTGTAATACCAACTTGACATGCGCCTTGTATTCTTCCAAATTTTTTGAATAGATCAAGATGTCATCAAAATAAATCACCATAAACTTATCCAAATACTCTTGAAAGATGTCATTCATTAAATGTTGAAAGATAGCGGATGCATTTGTTAGTCCAAAGGGCATGATATTATATTCAAAATGTCCATACCTTGTACAAAATGTAGTCTTCCATTCATCTCCCTTCTTGATTCATACCAGGTTGTATGCTCCACAAAGATCTATCTTAGTATAGATCTTGGCTTGGTGGAGTTGTTCCAAGAGTCTTGATATTAACAATAGTGGATAATAATTCTTCATCGTTATTTTATTCAATCCCCAATAATCAATACATATACGTAAGGAACCATCCTCTTCTTCACAAAAAATATAGGTGCACCTGCTTGAGACTTTGAATACTTGATGAAGTTCTTTGCAAGATTTTCATCAATACAATCTTTTAATATCAAAAGCTCATTTTGAAAAAGATTATAGATTGGACCAAAAGGTAGTTGCGTTCCTTCTTGAAGATCTATAGTACAATTATAGGATTGGTACTCCGATAATATATCAAAAAAAAAAATTTGAAAAATATCTTGAAATTCATTATATTACTCTGGAATACTTACCAATGAAGTCATATCTTCTTTAATTGGAGTTGCATAAATAATAAATGGTATACCTTCTTTGGCTGATCTAATAAAAGACCTTGCTCCAACAAATAAAAGTATACCAATTCGTGGCTTTTTTCAAATAATTTTTACAAAAATCTCTATTACAAATGTTATTCTTTACAACTTCCAATCTATAGATGGATTATGCTTTTTCAACCAAGATAGTCCAAGAATAATAAGATTTAAAGGAATTCTAATAAAATTGAATACAATCTTGCTTCTATGATCTTTGAACAACACTTCCATAGGGGTGGTTTCATGGATGATACTACCTAAGGATAAAGGTTGTCCATCTATTACCTCTATATGAATAGGTTTGGATTTCTATATTAGAGGAATTTTGTCAAGCTTAGTGAATGTCTCATCTATGAAACAAGCAGACGCCTCCAAATCTAACAAAGCAGTTGTCTGAAGCTTTTGAGGGCCTAAATACAAAGTGATTGTAAAACAATGAGCAAGTTGAACAAAAAGAGAATAACCTGAAAAATTATGTAATATTG
This sequence comes from Physcomitrellopsis africana, assembly GCA_036785485.1. Lineage (NCBI taxonomy): Eukaryota > Viridiplantae > Streptophyta > Bryopsida > Funariales > Funariaceae > Physcomitrellopsis > Physcomitrellopsis africana. The sequence goes on along the minus strand of JAWRVF010000082.1, from coordinate 351,449 downwards.
GATTATCTAGTAGCACGGTCCCTATTGTGACTAAACATTATCATTTTCCTAAACAATTGCATTCTTAGTTTTAGTAATGTATCAATTTTGTTTCTTCGAGCAATTATCAACCTTGTGGCCTTCCTTGCCACAATACAGGCATAGACCTTCTTCTATTTGATGCTTCTTTTCTTGTAGACTAAGAGGTTTAAATCGTATTGCATCAACTTGCATATATTTTAATTTTGAGTGTGAATTCAAAATGCTTGTTGATATAGCAAGAGTATGTCGGATTGTGTATTGTCTTGTTGAAGCCCATGAACGTTGATCTTGTCAATGTTGAAATAATCAGTTATTACATTTTATAACTTAATTAATGGCTTCATTGAGCGATTGTGGATCCGAAAGCGATAATAACAAATCCTTCACACCATTTCTTAATCTCCAATAAAATTGGCTTATTAGGGCTTCTTCATCTTAATTGATATCACACGCTAATTGCTTGAAATTGGATGCATAGACTAATGCAAAGTGCGTCCCTTGACGTTATTGTATTGTAATTATTTATAGTATGTAAAATCCGCTCAAAATACATAATATGTTTATAAATTTAGATATGTATTAGAATGATTAGTAAAGTAAATTAAAGGGGGTTGATGTAAGAAAATTTATTTTAGATTTTTATATAATTTGGTTATGGCTTTTAAATTATATAGAACCTAAATATTTAGTACAAAGCCTTGAGAGGCAATTGGAATCCAAAGAAGAAGAATTAAACTACTAAGAGGCCTATTTGGAAGGATGAAGACAAAGTGAAGATGAATGAAGACAAGGGATGAAGTTCTTCATTGCTATTAGTCAATGGTCATGCCCAATAGGCTTTGAGGACACTACTTGCAACAAGAACAAGGATTTCGGCAACTTCAAGGAGACCATTTAGAAATCAAAGACTAAAATTAAAAAGCTTATTTTTAAGACTACAATTTTGGTATAAAAATTGAGAGATTTGGAGTTTTTATGAGGGAGAAGTAGGCGCTTGAAATTAAGGTGTGCAATTTGTACCTACTATTACTCTTTTGAGGATTGGAAGAGTTATATGGAAGCTTTTGGAAATCAAGAAGTGTAATTGGAGAGAAAGTTTTAAGATCTACATTTAATAAACAAGAATTATTACATTTAGAATTTTGAAGAAGGAGTTATTGGGAGTCAAAGATAGTAGATTGAATTCCAAGGTAATAAATAGGCCGTTTTGCTCATAGTAATAGGTTTTGCCATATCCTGAGTTTCTAGACGAATTTTTATCTAAAACTTTTCAAGAGGGTGAATCTTTATGCTAAAAAGCTATATATCAAAGTTTCATAGTATTTGGACATTTGGTTTGTGAGATGTGAAGAATTTAGTGCACGGGTGTTTATAAACAAGGGTTTGAAACTACTATTAGGATTTTTATGGTATCTAAAGATCGATAAACAATCAATGATTGAAACTTGTTGTGCTATTTGTTAAGAGCACATCAATATTTCATGTGAAATTTTAGTAGATTTGAACGGTTAGATTAAGAGTTATAAGTTGATGAAGTTTGGAAAAAATTCCCCTCCTACGGGTGAATGAGGGTTTAGAATATTTTATTATAGTTTGAATATTTTTGTGAAATAAGACATATGTATTGGATGTAATAGCCATAAAATAAAGACTTTTATAAAAATTTGAAGATTTTATTATTTTGGATCTTGGTTGAGTATTTAGCTGCAACCAAAAGTCCAGTATTTTTTTGAGGCAGATTCTCTCTATCCCAACAACGTAATATTTGAATCTTAGTTGTTGCTCATTGAGCCTTGTCATGTTCTCCAAATACTTCTATGAAAACTTCAAAATTGCTCAAAATTGGTGATCTTTTTTCAAACAAGGAAGCAATCCATGATAGTGCTTGTCATGTAAGCAAGGTGTGAACTAATGCAATCAATAATTCTTCTATCAAATAAGTATCAGATTGTAGAACTGTTATTAATCAAATTTGATTGATAAATACTTAAAATTTTGAATGCGTACCATTATATTTCTCTGGAAGACTAACTCGAGGCTCTTTACATTGTTGAACAAGTGGATTTTTTTAGCGTAGCATAAGTAATACTGCATTTTCAAGCGTAGAAGTTGGGGGTGGATGCAATCTAAATTGTCATACTTTAGTTGTTATGTTGTTACAAAGTTTTGCAACAACCCCTTCAATCTCCGTAGTCCTAATAGATAAAGTTGTAAAAGCACTTATAATGGTGTCTAATTTGGACTGAGAAGATTCGATCATACTAATGTCTTGACTTCCAACCATTCTAAGAAGAAAAAAAAATGAATCTGTAAGAAGGAAATATCAGTTTAGAAGAGGGTAATCCGCAACCTCTAAAATACTTTAAGACCTTCAAAGAGAGGAGTGATCCACTCTCTCACAAGAAGGACAAAGCTCCAATATTGTGATAAAGAAAATATCAGTTTAGAAGAGGGCAATCTCCAATCTCTAAAGCACTAGTATGCCTTCAAGTAGATGAATAATCCACTCTTTAACAAGAAGGATCCAACTCTGATATTAAAGATGAGATTAATGTCGACAAATTGTCAAAAATACAAGAATACAGAATAAGAGACTTGAAACTAAGACAAGGTTTCTAAAAGAAACCAATAAGAACATGAATTAATCAAATGAATATACAAATAATATCAAGAAAGGTGAGTTAGAATTCCAAAAGATGTATTATCAAGACTGAAGAACTCTTCAGCCTTAACTCCTATATATACTTCTGTCTAGGACGCTTCTTGAGTGGCTTCCATCAAACTAACAAGCTACTCAAGTAGCTTCTACCAACCGAAAAGCCTCTTGAGCTCCTTCTACTAATTGGAAAGCTACTTGAGCTCCTTCCACCAATTGGGAAGCTTCTCAACCAACTTTCACCAATTATGAAGCTTTTCAAGTGACTTTCATCAATTAGAAAGCTTCTAAAATGTTCTAAAAGATTATGTGAACCTCCAGAGTGTATGTCCCTAATACTACTCTTGAAGCCACAAGAAATAGTAAAGGAAGAAGATAGAGAATTATTTTGCCCTTGAAGCCACAAGAGATGGTGAAGAAAGAAGATGGAAATCTATTCTAATCTTCAACCATTACTTCTATGATAATAAATCAAATTTATTCCTAACAAATTCCTTTTAAAGGTTGATATTTCTATTAGTAAATTAATAAATTATCTTATGTAAATTTTAGCTAATTAAATTATTAAAAATTAAAACTTATCTATTGATTGATATTCATGGTGATTTATCATCACCTTATAGCAAATGGATGTCAATCATTGGTCTTTTCTACAAATAGTATTAATTGGAGATTATCGAAGATATAAATTGACTTTTTAATAACAAATAGTATTAAAAATAATAATTAGTAGTTAAAAATACTTAAAATAAAATAAAGTGGTATGGAAGTTATATCACTTGCATAGAATAGCTTGTAGAAAGGCTTCCAAATTAGTTGTTACTTGTAAGTTATTGGCAATGATAATTGCTGATAAATAGCTTGAAGGCTTGGATATATAAGACCCTCTCAAAGCCTTATTTTTCATCTATCTATCTATCTATCCACATATATATATATATATATATATATATATCTCTTTCTCACATCTTTGGTTTGAGACCTTGGCAAGGGCAATCTATTAAAGCACCAAAGAGTTGTATTGTTTTGTTTGTTAAAAAACTTATATTGTTAGTTGTTATTTTATATCCCTGCTGGTCTTCTTGGAGCTCATTATTAATGGAATTGTTTTCTAATTTATACATGTTTATTATGTAGAAGAAAAAAAATTAGTAAGATTTGATGAAAGAATCACCAAATTTGGAGTTGAAATGGAAAAATTATGAGGATTTGAAATTGGAAGGTTTTTTATTGCTGCTACTACTTTGCCCTGTGTTATTTTTTCATCTAATTATATTATTTTCATCCAATTATGTTATTTCCATCCAATTATATTTATTTTCATGTAATTATATTATTTTCATCTAATAATATTATTTTTATCTAATTATATTATTTCCATCTAATTGCACTTATTTTCATCCAACTATACTATTTTCATCTAATAACATTATTTTCATCCAATAATATTATTTTTATCCAATTATATTATTTCTATCCAATTGCGCTTATTTTCATCTAATAACATTATTTTCATCTAATAATATTATTTTCATCCAGTAGTATTATTTTCATCCAATTATATCTATTTTTATCTAATAATAATATTTTTATCTAATATTAATATTTTTATCTAATTATATCTATTTTCATCCAATAATATTATTTTCATCTAGTTGCTTGATCTATCCATTCTTTTTCATCCAATTACTTCTATTTTCTAATTCTATTTAATCTTTTTCTTTTCTAATTTTATTTTTTATCATTTGTTCTAAGTTAAATCAAATGGTAACCATTGCTTGGAAGATATTATCTAAAAATTTGGAATTACAACCACTTGATTAACTAATCAACCATTAAAGTGATCACATAATTGATTTCTATTACCTTTCAAACTTGTTATATAGTTATTTTTCTTTTTAAAGTAGATAGGAAGGAATTTTAGCTCACACAATTCAAAAGCCTTCTTTTCACAATATTTGTAATCTTTTTTCTCTTTCATATCAGCATGCATGTTTGGCAGCTCTTCACTTTCATCTACAACATCCCAAAGATCCAAAGAAGCCAACAAAGGTTCTATTTTCATCTTCCAATGATAGAAATTCTTACTTCTAAACTTCTCAATTGCTCTCAAGCCTTCATCTTCACTTGAAGCCATGTCTAAAGGAGAGATGAATCAAAAAAGATCAAGAGAAGTAGTCCTAAAGCTCTCAAAATCAATAACAAAGTGTTACTACCTTACAATCTCAAAATACCCTCTTTGTAAATAAATTAGTATTTTCACTCTCAAAATACTTTCTACTTCATTTCTAGGACTTCTCATAAATCCTTTGAACTATATAAACATCTCAAATCAAATTTGTCACTCTTATATCACTTTTATGCTCACAAATCACCTTTAAGTACCATAAGAGGTCTTTTAAGCATCTTAAGTTTCTTTAATACATGAAACTATAAAGTTAGTCCACCAAAGATCTAACACAATAAGAAAATACAACACTAGTGTTCTATAACATCACTTTAAGGTGTAAATCAAATCTCAAATCCATAATATACTTAAAAATAAGTAAGAGCAAACGAAGATCTAGATCTAAATGTGAATCTGAAAATTAAGAATTTCTATATCCTAATATCAGCAACAACAACATGATCTATTCTATACAATAATAAAGACTTTATAGAACTTCAAAACTCACAAGAAAACGTAAGTGGATCCATAATTTATTGAAGAAAGAGAAGTTAAAAGCCGCAATACTTAGCATCAACATAATTGCACACAAAAAAAAGTGTGCAGTAAGATGACTCTCACTTCCAACACTCTTTACTTATAGGTAGAATTTACATCTAATATATATAAATTTCATCCACATTCATATTCATCCTTCTTTGCTTCATCTAATTAAGTCCTAGATTCTTCTAAACCTAGCCTAAAATCCTAGCTACCACCATAATAATTTATTTTAATCTTTTGCTATATTTTGACTATTAGCAATTTTCTATGATTAAATTTTATTTAGTAGTAACTAAGCAAGTACTTATTGATCTTCAACAATTTCAAATCCTCAATACCTTTCAGATAACGTAAGAAGTATTTAATGCCATTTTAATATCGTAGCGTTGGATATATAATGAGTCTTGCAAGAATACTAATTAAAAATATAATGTTTGATCTTCTAAATGTGGCCAAGTATAAAAGTACTCTGACCGTTGCAAGGTATGGATATTGTTTATCAAATGATTCCTCCTCTTTCTTGTAAGAGCAATAGAGATTATCTCTATCACAGCCACAACCAACCATTGGTGTTGAAAGTGGATAGGCATCAATCATATTAAATCTCTAAAAGATTTATCTAATATAAGCTAATTGATAAAATAAAATAAAATAAAATAAAATAAATAAATGCTACCATCGTATATATATAATCTAAAGGCCAAAATAAAAAATTATTTTTTCTAGTATTTTCATCTCAAATTCACAAATAAAGAGGTTAATAACTGCAATACATACAGATTTAGTATCCATAAGATTAAGATCATCAATATATATTGCAATGATAATAAATTTATTTTTGTCTTATTTGATAAAAAGACAAAGGATCAATAGATCACTTATAAAATTATTTGCAATCAAGTAATCCCACAAGCATTGATACCATATAAGTCCAAATTATTTCAGATCATATAAGATCCTTTGTAATTTGATACCACAATCTCGTCTTGGAACAGGGCTATACAAGTTTCTTGTATCTATTCCAGATGATACTTGTATATAAATATTTGCATCAAGAGAATCATATAAAAAAGCAATTATTACATCCATGAGATATATTTCAAGGTTAATATATATTGCCATTCTAACAATATATTGGAAAGTAATTGAATCCATAACTAGAAAGTATGTGGATTCATAATCAATCTCAAACCACTAGATAAAGCTTTATATAACAAGACAAGCTTTATAGTGGATTATGTGACCTTGAATATCAAGCTTGTGTATCAATATCATCTTTTATCTTAAAAGACAAGAAATAAGAATGTCCACAATTGGACCAAAAAAATTTTCTTGTGTATCAATATCATCTTATATCTTAAAAGGCAAGAAATAAGAGTATCCACAATTGGACCAAAAATTCTCTTCTTGCACAAAGATGTATATTCTTTCTTGATGGTAGCTTTCTATTTTAACCAATCAAAGTGACGCATTGCTTCTTTGATGATTTTAGGTTTACGATCCTTTTCCTTACAAAAAAGAGCTTTTAAAATCATGCAAGCAAAATTTTCATCTACGGCAAGAGATTTTCTGTCCAAAATATTATCTATGTTGCAATATAAAATAGACAATTTTGTATTCAACTTCGTCTTATTCTTTTGAATATCAAGGATTTCTCCTACATGAATAAAAAAGAATAATTTCTATCAATAGAACATCAATAATTAATGGCTCCATAGGATTGATAGTAGTTTTTGCAAAAATAATATTATTTTCAATAGTATCAATAATTGCCATGGTCCTTTTTTTACGTGGTGTTTTATCTGGCCCACAAGTCCTTTTAATTGTTGATGTGGCAACCTAAAGCACTGCTATACAAGTACATTTTGAGCCTCATTGATAGAAATTCTAATAATTCATGGTGCATCATTAAAGCTATCAGGTGCCTAATCCGCAATTTGCTTCAAATGTAAAATCTTGGCAACTTTAACTTCAGCTAGAAATGTTCTAGGATCAAGATTTATTGTAAATTTTTTTAGCACTTTAAATATAAGTATCATAGTACTTTGTTGATCAATAATTTTCTTTTAAAGAAATAAAAAAAATATCCTCTTTAAAACAGCAATTAATAAAATGTGCAAATAATAATGTACCAGTTGATGGATTGATAAAACGAATAATATTTGGTGAGTCAAATCCAACATATATATCTTTTTGTGAATGAGCTCTAATAGTATGTCATTGAATTCTAGTATCAAAATCCATACATGACAATCAAACACTTGTAAATGAGAGATATTGAAAACATGGCCTAAAAATAGCTCTTGTGATGATGTAGTCTTAAGAGATTAAAGACAAAGGCAGATTAATATTGTAGCATATAAAATTGCATGGCTCCACATAAATGCAAGTAAATTTGCTTGAAGGAGAAGTGGTTGAGTAATAAATTGAATATGATTCATAAATAACTTTACAAGTCAATTTTATATATATTTATATGGAATACAATATGTCAATTCAATCCTTCTTGTAATATAATAATCCTCAAAGGATTTTGATCTAAATTCCTTAGCATTATCCATGCATAATATTTTGATAGGATAATCAAGGAAATATGTCCAAAAACAAATAAGCATAGAAAGAAGATTAGCAAACACTATGTTTTGCATTGATAGATATGAAACATGTGATTATTTGCTTGATGCATCAACAAAGATTAGAAAATAGTAGAATAGGCCAGAGAGTGGATTAATAGAACCACAAATATTTCTATGTAGTTGCTCAAGCATTGGCAATAATTCTTGCAAGAGTTTTCAAATTAAAGGCCTGATAATCATTTTGCCTTATATACATGCCTGACATAATTCCATAGAATCTGCATTTATAGATCTTAAATTATGTCTAATTAAACATAGAACTATCTTCTTAAATAATATAGACTTTAAATGCCTCAATCGTCTATGTTAAAAAGAAACATGATTCTTGTTGATAGACAATATAAAAGAAGATATAGCTGGAGGCCAAATCACAATCCAATATAAGCCACTTACAACAACAAAGGTTTTTACAATAGTTTTATTATTCTTTGTAAGAATCAAAGCCTCTCACCTATTTAGAATGGTGGTCAAAAAATAAAAAGCATTGGCATGCACATCTCGGTAGCTGATCAAACTTTGAAGTGCAAAAGGAGCAAACATCGCATGTTTGTATTTAATGATAGAGTCTTCAAGCAATATTACCATCACTAGTCCCTCCTAGAATCAAAATGTATTTAATATAGCCATGGTCATCAAATTTTTAGTTTGCTAAGTTGAAAATTTATTGATAACAAAAAATATCTTATCTTGCAAGATAATATGCATTATTATAGAGTCTATGAATGGATCATGAGATTTATCAATATATGTTTTTGCACTCATATAAGTCTCCAAATCATCATTTCTAAATGGATCCATAAATATATCTATGGTATAAACTTCATAGGTTATAGCTTGGAGTTTTTTATTTTTCTAAAATATCTTGATAAAATATTCAAAAGTCTAGTATGCATGCACTAGATGTCTAATTATATCACATTTATTACAAGAGCACATCTTTGATTGGCATCTATCACCATGATGAGTGGTTGGACTCTTATTCTTCCTTGTAGATGATGATAGTTATGACCATGACTATCTATCACAGACATAAGATTTATTCCAATAAATTATCTAAGTAATAATAGACCAATAGAAGTAGGTAAAATAAGTTGATTTGATAATATCTGATAGAGAAGCTTCCTAGAAGCTTTATAGACGAGGAATCACCTTTATACATGTCTATAGGTGATTGGTAGGTTAGAAACTTGGTCGACAAGTTAGCCACATGGCGCACTTGTTGGTAGCTTGTAGAACAAGCTAGCCATGTATCACACATGTTGGTAGCTTGCGGAACAAGCCAAGTACGTGGCGCACATGTGAGAAACTTGTCGTGCAAGTTTGACACGTGTCTTGCAAATTAGACATGTGTATGAGGTCCTATAGAATACCGCCATGTAGCTTTTAGTTAGATAGTATTTATAGAGACAAGAGTGAAGCCCTCTTCACTCTTGTCAACTCTTTTCTTGGTTCTAGTCTAGTTTCAAGAGTCTTCATGTTTCTAGTCTTTGGCAATAGCCATTCCAATTTTCTTTGAATATACATACTTTCTTATTTCTATTTTGTGACTTTTCTTTGATACAGTTTCCATTAGATTATGTATCTTTTTCTAGTTCATGTCCTTGACAGATTGACAAGAGTACACTTATAATATCATAGCTTTGTCTTGTCTTGATTAAGAGTGGATTACCCCTTTCTCTCGATAAGACACAAGCATATTAGAAGTTGCGGATTACCCTCTTTTAAACTGATATTATTCTTAGTATTTTCTTTGTTCTCCCTGCTACTTATCTCGAGTGGTGTTAGATATTTTTTGAAGTGTTATCATAGCCGACCTTGCCGAAATGAAGAGTGCAATGGCACAAATGCAAGAGCAAATAAGAGAATTAATGCTTGCAATGCATCAACTCACTGTACCTCCACAAGGAGCAACAAGGTTACCAAATAATGAAATATAGATATGGGGAGCAGCTTCAACATCCACCAAGCTTCATATAATTCCTCCTATATTGGAACATCGTCCAAGCATCAAAGAACCAAAAATTGGTCTACTTGAGAAGTTTGATGGCACAAGATCCAAATTTTGAGGATTCATCAACCAAGTCCAACTGGTGATTGAATTGCAACCGCAAAGTTTTTCAACTTTAGGATCACAAGTCAGATTTATTGGTACATTATTTTCACCTTCTGCCTTATCTTGGTTTTCATCTTTTCTGGAACGACGTGATCCAATATTGGATAATTTAGAAGCTTTTTTAGCAGAATTCCGATCTATGTATGGAGAACACAATGCAACTCGTGTTACAATCAACAAGCTTCATATCCTACGACAAGGCAATTGATCAGTGACAATATATGCTTCACAATTTCGACAACTAGCAATCGATATCAAGTGGGACGATGCTGCACTCATCAATCACTTTTTCTACGGATTACAATATGAAGTGAAGAAATTGATGTTGAACTTATCCGATCCTCAAACATTGAGTCAAGCAATAGACTTTGCGGTGAAGTGTGATAATCGGCTTTTCAAATTTAGATCTGAAAGTCGTAAAGAACCTCTGCGACATATTTTTAGCAGCACCAATATCTCAATATGTATCTTCAGAAGTGAGGATATACAAATTGATGCTATATCGCTTCAAGCTGCTATTTAACAAGAAAAGATCTTGACGTCATCAAGAAGGATTATGCTTGTATTGTGGAGAATCTAAACACACTGCTCAAAATTGTCCAAAGAAACGACGCAACCACAAGATGAAGAGTACGACTGTCAAAGAAGACAATATGTCGGAAAACGAGTTTGTCCAGCCACAATAAGGACCGTGCGGCTAGGATCTTATACAATTTCTAATAAAGGTCCTATCCTCTCCTCACAACCATTTCTTTGTTTTATAATAGATGTGTATTTAGGACCTAATAATTACAAAGCCTATGCTATAATAGATTCGGAAGCCTCGGCTTGTTTTTTAGATGAAGAATTTGCTAAAAGTCATAAAATATAGATAGTACAAAAATCTAAACTCGTACACGTAAAAGTCATAGATGGTCGTCCTTTATCTTCTGGAGATGTTACTCATGAAACACTTCTTCTAGATGTAGTAGTAAATGGCCATAATAGTTGCGTAATTTTTAACATAATTAGATCTCCCTCTATTCCAATTATTCTAGGTCTATCATGATTAGAAAAACACAATCCCCAAATAAATTGGATTTCTTGTACTTTGAACTTTTCTAAAAGTATAGCTAACAATATAGTTAATCAAGTAAGAAATCATAAGTCTAGTAGAATTAAACCTGCGTTTGTAGGTACAAGAGTTTTCTTGCACGCTGCAAAAGAAGGATCTTCTTTTGTCATTTATGCTACACCTATTTCCAATGATGGAAAGACTTCAAGTAGCATTCCAAGTTAGTATCAAGATTATCAAGACGTTTTCGAGAAAAAAAATGCAGATATTCTTCCGGAGCATCGTCCATATGATTGTTCAATCGACCTTAAAGAAAGAACTCAGCCACCATTTGGACCAATCTACACTTTATCACAAGATGAATTGGCTGAACTCAAGGCGTATATTGACGAGAATTTGGCCAAGAATTTCATACGCCATTGTAAATCTCTAGCAAGAGTTCTAATTCTATTTGTGAAGAAAAAAGATGGATCATTGCAGATGTGTGTTGACTATCAAGGACTCAACAAGATTACAATCAAGAATAGATATCCATTATCTCTAATATCAGGACTCCTTGATCAATTGAATCAAGCTAGGATCTATACAAAAATAGATCCAAGAAGAGCATACAATTTAGTACGCATCAAAGAAGGGGATGAATGGAAAATTGCATTTCGAACTAGGTACGGATATTTTGAATATAATGTCATGCCTTTTGGACTTACGAATGCACCAGCTTCTTTTCAACATCTCATAAATGATGTTTTTCGTGATTTCTTAGACAATTTTGTCGTCTGCTACCTAGACAATATTTTGATCTATTCTAAGAACGTAGAAGAACATGAAATACGTATTCGTCAAGTATTACAAAAATTTAGAAATTCGGGATTGTACGCCAAGATGAAAAAGAGTGTATTTCACACTGCTCAAGTTGATTTCTTAGGATACATCATTTCAAATCATGGTCTCATGATGGATCCTAAGAAAGTCCAAACAATCATGAATTGGAAGATTCCAAAGACGGTAAGAGATGTCCAATGCTTTTTGGGATTTGTTAATTATTATCAGATCTTCATGAAAGACTTCTCTCGTGTTGCGGCTCCACTTACATGTTTGACTATGTAAACAAATTCCAATAGAATGCAAGAGCATTTGAAGAATGAAGACATCGTTTGTTTAGCAAAGGAATTTTTTATGGAAACAGACTTTGCTTTGGGTGCAATTTTGTCACAAATGGAAACAGATGACAAACTTCATCTTGTAGCTTTTCATTCAAGAAAATTCTCAGTAGCCGACATCAATTATGAGATCTACGATAAAGAACTTCTTGCAATCGTGGATTATTTTTAAGAATGGCGTCATTATCTAGAAGGCGCTTCCAGTCCAGTCACCGTGTATACGGATCACAAGAACCTCGAGTATTTCATGTCTACACACGTGTTGAATTGTTGTCAAGCTCGTTGGAGTATATTTTTGTCAAGATTCGAATTCATTATCACTTATCGGCCAAGAAAACAACAAGGTTTGTCCGATGCCTTTTCTAGACGTTCTTATTTTACACCAAAAGAAGGAGATGTAGCTTTTGAGTAACAAAGAATGGTTCTCTTGAAACTAGAGCAGTTTTATCTTCGAGCAATAAAATCAACATTGACTATTGATTCAACTTTTCTCAAGCAAATTCAGTCAAGTATGTCCTCAGACCCTCTTATTCATGATATCAAGAATAATTATTCCAAGTCTCATGATTCTTCTAAATTCAAGTTCAAGAACAATCTACTATATTTCAAAAGATGTCTATATGTTCCAAAAGGAGAAGCACGTTTACGTGTTCTTCAAGCACCTCATGATTTTTCAACGGCAGGATATTTTGGATACAACAAGACTTTGGAACTTATATCAAGAGATTTTTGGTGGCCTCAAATGTGAAAGGCAGTCAAAGACTTTGTATAATCATGTGATATCTGCTCAAGATCAAAGACTCCTCGTCATCGACCTTTTGGGCTTCTTCAGCCATTACCTATTCCAGAACAACCATGGTCTTCTGTTTCTATGGATTTCATCACAGATCTTCCAAGCTCAAGATCTTATGACTCTATATTTGTGATAGTAGATCGGTTCACCAAGATGGCATATTTTGTGCCATGCACAAAATCTATCACAGGTGAAGAAACAGCTAAGCTTTTCATTGATAATATCTATCTCTATCATGGATTATCTAAGGATATTATATCGGATAGGAGAACTCAATTTGTGTCAAGATTTTGGAGAACCCTTTTCAAGATCTTAAAAGTGGACATAAAGTTATCTTCAGCTTTTCATCCTCAAAGTGATGGACAAATAGAGCGCGTGAACCAAGTCTTGGAGCAATATTTAAGGTGTACCATCAACTATCAACAAGATGATTGGATAACTCTTCTGCCATTGGCAGAATTTGCTTATAATAATACAATACATTCTTCTACGCAACAAACACCTTTCTTTGCCAATTATGGTTATCACCCACAACTTGATGCTTTTGACTTTTCAAAAGTTGATAATCCAGTAGCAGAAGGTTTGGCTAATCATTTGTTAGAGCTACATGCAATAATGAAGGTGCAATTAAAAGAAGTTCAAGAACGACAAAAAACAAATGCACATGCGTATCGCAACGAACAATCACAATTCAACGTGGGAGACAAGGTATGGTTACTTCGTCGCAATATCAAGACTACTCGTCCTTGTGATAAGTTGGACTATCGTAGGCTTGGATTTTTTTCTATTTCTGAACAAATCAATCTAGTTGCATATCGATTACATCTACCGGAGTCTATGAAGATCCATCATGTATTCCACGTGTCACTACTCGAGCCATACAAGACAATGGATATACAAGGAGGAAGACAAATGCCACCGCCTCTTATAGAAGTGGACAACGATGAAGAATTCAAGGTTGAAGAGATTTTAGATTCAAGGCGGCGTCGAAATCGACTGGAATATCTTGAGCATTGGCGCGGATATGATATTAGTGAACGCACATGGGAGCCATCAAAGAATCTAACAAATGCATCAATAAAAGTTAATGCATTTCATCAACGACATCCATCAAAATCAAGATAAATACTCAAGAAAATCTTTGCTATAAAGCAAGGCAGGTTCTATAGAGGTTTCATCCTACCTTGTATCATTGTTTTTCATTAGATTTGTTTGTGTTAAAGAGATGGAGGATCAACAACCAGCAAATTTAGCTCAAGAGCCATCATTTGCTGATTTACTGGACGAGACATTACAACTATCACAACCTTCAAGACGACGGAATAGAGATGAAGACCCTCAAGAATGACATATCCTTCTTGAGATTGATGGCAAAATACAACTTATTTGGTATCACGACCTTAGAAGAGACTCCCGATATTTGGTGATACTTTTAGACGTAGGAACTACTTCTGATGGTGTTTCTAATATTTTCTTTGAAGGAAGTTATGAAGGCTTCAATAATGATCAAATAATAGGGTGGTCCTCTCGCCCTGGTATGGGACATTATCGATGGCTGAAAGAACCTATCAACTATCTTCGAAGGGAATAAAGATCAGAATATGTGTCAAGTACAATTCGACGTACCCTGGACTTCCTCAACATATAATCACTGCTCCTCGTGGAACTTGTCCCTAGAAAGGGGGATAATGTCACGGACATAAGATTTACTCCAATAAATTATCTAAATAATAATAGACCAATAGAAGTAGGTAAAATAAGTTGATTTGATAATATCTGATAGAGAAGCTTCCTAGAAGCTTTATAGACGTGGAATCACCTTTATACATGTCTATAGGTGATTGATAGGTTAGAAACTTGGTTGATGACAAGCTAGCCACATGGCGCACTTGTTGGTAGCTTGTAGAACAAGCTAGCCATGTGTCACACATGTTGGTAGCTTGCGGAATAAGCCAAGTACATGGCGCACAAGTGAAAAATTTGTCGTGCAAGTTTGACACGTGTATGAGGTCCTATAGAATACCGCCACGTAGCTCTTAGTTAGATAGTACTTATAGAGGCAAGAGTGAAGCCCTCTTCACTCTTGTCAACTTCTTTCTTGGTTCTAGTCTAGTTTCAAGAGTCTTCATGTTTCCAGTCTTTGGCAATAGCCATTCCAGTTTTCTTTGAATATACATACTTTCTTATTTCCATTTTGTGACTTTTCTTTGATACAGTTCCATTAGATTATGTATCTTTTTCTAGTTCATGTCCTTGACACTATCTTAGTGCTTATAAATACCTTTCTTATACTTTTGTAATCTATCTTTAAATTATAATCTATTGAATGCGCAAGATTTTGGAACCACAATTTCAATAGAACAAGCTTCTATATTACGTAAGAAGAATTCACTTTGTTTCTTTGCAAGAAATAAAACATGAATTTAGAGTGACTCTAACATTTTATATTCCAATATTATTGTGTAAGCACAACAGATGCTAGAGAAAAAATAGAAAGGTTTTTTTCAATTATTTCTTCTTTTGAAATGGCTTGTCTACATAATTGCAATTATAAGATAATATAATATATCTTATTATTAAAAATACTTAAAATTAAAAAAATCCAATACTTGCAAGTGTGTCCAATTATAACAAGCTCATGGAAGAAAAATAGTCTTTTGATAGTCAAACCTAGATCTGAGCTTTTTCCAAAGTTTAGCAAGATCCTCCAATTTCAAGTATTGGTATTAGACAGTAGGAGCAAGGTGATGACAAAGAAGAAGCAATGCTTTCTAACGAATAGGAATACGAACTAAAGCACTTACAATAGAAAGTTTTTCAAATAAAATTGCATGAAAAATTTGTTCTACAAATAAGTTAATATTTACCATTCTTGTCCACAAGAGATTGTTACTTTCATCAGCTACCAACGGTAGGAAAAAAAGAGCTTGAAGGCATGGAGGTTCATTAGTTGCAGTAACCAAAGAAGTCTATGTACAGGTAACTACAATAGAACCAGTAGATGATATAGAAGTATTCATTTTTTATAGATATATAATGAAAGCATAGTTATAATTAAAATCAAAGAAAGATAAAGCAAAAACCTCAATGAAATTTAAAAATTATAAAAAAATGAAGAAAATGATAAGATTAAAACTATTTAATATCAAGAGGAACTTAGATGCAAAAAGAAATTAAAAAAACTTTAAAGAAAAAAAAGTTGAGAGAGATATTGAGAAGGAATTGAGAGAACTTATAGTCTATTTATATTGATATGGTTGTGTATTATATACATGGAGAAGAAGAGAAGATAGACAGTAGCTCTCCACTAAACTCTAACATTGTAGCTACTTTGTTCACTGTTTATTACAATGAATGGTATGGAAAGCACGGTTGCATTAAATGCTTTCAACAAATTTATACAAAACAATAATTTTGTTGAATACTTTAAATTCACATATATTTTATGTATGATGTATTATTTTTTTGTTTAGTAATAAATTTTACCAATATTTAAATTGATTATAAAAGTATACCAAAAATTCATTGTGTCATGATTTTAGAGATTTTCTTGCACTAATTAAATTTTAAAAAATTCAAATTTTTTTTGGCAAATTAGTTCATCCTATATTGTAAAATAAAGATATATATATATATATATATATATTCCACATTACTGTTGTTGATTATTAAAATTTGTATTTTTTTTTTTTAAGGTCCATACTTTCTAATCTTTTATTCAAGATTTCCTTTTGATTTTTTGCACAATCAAAAGAACCCACACATTCCATCATATAAAACATAAAAACAAAGCAAAAAAAAAATAGTGTCATAACCAATTTTACCCTCAGAGAATCATGCTGGAATCAAATCATGGACTGCGTAGATGCCAGTTGCTCATATATGGCTGCTATATGGTCTATACGAACTAGGTTGATTAAAAAATATATATTTAAAACTGCAACCAACGTAGTGAACGGATATGACAAACAAGTTTAAGTATCTTGCCTCGATCAATGCCACATAAATGCTTTTCCAAGTCGGACGATAAGGATTGAATTAGTATGTTCGACCAATCGTCGAAACGTGTCACACACATGGCTCATGCAGCACCAGCAGAACAGAGAAGCAGAAGATTTTTATATCCTCCTTACATTTCTCGTGTGAATTCCAGTATGTGAAAAGCCATATTAACTTGGAGGCTCCAATAGCAATTCAACGTAGAACTGCACAAACTAAGTGGCAGCTGACTGAAGGGCTCGGCGACTGGCAAATAAAGAGCTACAATTCAAGTCACTCACCTGTGTTGATACACGAGCAAGAAAATCATGCACCGTAGTACTCGAGACTGCAGACAAGTGCCGCCACGCGCCACGAGAAGAATGTGTGCATAGAACCCAGTTGTTATAAACCCTTCCACTCGTCCGTCAGTTCGTTCATTGCAAAACCCAAGATTTTTTTTGTATCAGCAGTGTTTCATTACTCTACTCTTGTTGCCGAAGATATTTCAGGACCCTGTGAACGTTAGTAGCTGAGAATTTAGTTGGTGCTTTGTAGGAATCGGATCTTGAATCATGACGGGGATCGTGTATGAGCAGGTAATGCCTCACCTAGTGGTGAAGCCACACCAAGTGAACGACGCCATTGCATTCTACCAGAAAGCATTCGGCGCGGAGGAGGTGAAGAGGCAGACCGTGAAGAAGCAGCATCCCACTGGAGCGGATAAGTCTGTGCAGCATGCGCATCTCCGTTTCGGACACGCAGAGGTCCTTCTCGTGGAAGAGACTGAAGAGCTTGGATCTAGGTAAACTCACGACCTTCCCACAAATTGACTGTTTTTAGTAGTTGCTAATCCATCGACTGACCAAAAGATGATCGGTAGTGTCTCTTGGATCGTTGTAGAAAGCTTGAAGTTATGGAGAAGCTTAGAGTTAGTTCATACAGTATCCGTCATGTTTCATTGTCTCTTGAAAAACTCCAGCTCATGTCATGCGTTCGCAACTTGAAATGATACTCTTTACCATGTAACCAAAACGATGAGAGTATTTCACAAACAAATAGTTTTAATCATACAATACTGACCGAAATACTGCCTCGTGGCACAACAGCGTGCACAACGCGTCAACCCTGCACGGAACGCCCGTCATCCTTCATCTCAACACCAGCGACGTGGATGCGGCCTTCAAGAAAGCTGTGGAAGCTGGAGCCAAGGTGTCAGAGGAAGTCGCAGACCAGTCATGGGGCCAGCGATACGGCAAGGTCATCGATCCCTACGGCTTCGTATGGAGCCTTGCAACTCCCATTCACGGCCATAACCACTCTGCTTGATTCCCCTTTGCATTGTAAAATGTATGATTCAAGTGACAGAGTGAAGGAGGATAATCTCTAAGCGGCTCCCTTACGTCAGAATGCTCAGAATCTGTACTCACTCTGTATATTCCGAATTTCGTTATAAAGTTGTGGCTTCAATTCTCTGTGAAATGGCTTCATCTTCCAAAACCTTCAACCCGTCACATACATCTCTTATACAGTTGTCAGCCTCAAAATGACAGCCTGACATTTTGTTGACAACTTTGATAGGGCAGATTGCTGCATGGTTATACAGTCGTATGTTTAAACTACATATTTTTCTGCAACTCCTCTACATATCTGAAACCTGATTGAAAGTTTTCAATAAATTTTCCAATTTCTTTGAAATTTGCACCAAATTAAAACTAAACTAACATTTTTGCACAAAATTTTAACCAACTACAGACATCTTGCAAAAAAATTCAGAACGCAAAATCGTCCTTGCAATCTTTTATATCGGTAACAATCACACCACGTGTGGATGAAAAAACATCATCAATTTAACAAAATGCAAATCCATATTGCAAAGGTGCAAAATGTACGGTAAAGTAAAATTGATAATGAACAAAAGCTACCTGTACATGAGACAGAACGCTTAAATACTGATGTTACTAACGGGAAAGAGCCTTAAAAAATCTACATTCTGAAGTCCAACACGCAAACGGTGTTATTAGAAAAGCATGCAGCCACTTTGTCTCCCTCACGATTCCAGCAAACCTCAAATATACCGCCACTTCCACGGTAAGTCTTCACCAGGCTTCCATCTTTCACCGACCAGATGTGTAGACACTTGTCAAATGATCCACTTGCGAGATATTCCCCATTGGGACTAAAGGCCACAGAGTAAACAGGCTCACTGTAACCACGCCCAGAGTAAAATGGTCAAAACAGCACAAAGCGAAGATAAAAGCCTGATGGTAGGCAAGGTGAGACGCAGACAACAAATACTTTCAACATAACCATAAACTAGCCATAAATCTAGCAACCCACCTGTGATGTGTGAGACTGAAAAGTTGCGATCCTTGTTCCACGTCCCAAAGCTTGATAGTGGCATCGAAAGATGCACTGCAGTTTACGTAAATAATTCATTAAAAAATTAATTTTTAATCAATCAGAAACATGGCCAGAGATATTTGAGAACAGCTGAGAAGTTAACACTGCAATTGATCTGACCACAGTTAGACATTACCTTGCCAACACCAAATCACGGTTGGGGTTTGCTGACCCAGAGCCTGTGGGACTCCACTTGATCGTATATATCTCCTGTATACGTGTAAATGACATGTAACTGGTAAATCGACTATATTAACATTCTTATTGTTTATCTTCACGAAAATATTTGATATTCTGACGTAAGCGACAATAATAGAAGTTCAAATTTCAACTAAGATTATTATTTATGAAACGCATGCTCATTGTGTTCTCGGACCATCAAATTTTTACCTTCGTGTGCTCTTTAAGATCATGAAGACATCTGTCTTGCTTTAAACTCCAAATCTGCGAAAAACATGATATTAGTCTAAGAACGTCACAAACGAATGCCAAAAGCCAAATGCACTACACAATATTGCAATTAGGGAGTGGGAGACAAGACAAGGAAATAACCACACCTTGGCTGTGAAATCATCAGAGCATGAGGCCAATAGGGTGCCAGTGGGGTCCCACTTGATAGCATTCACCTCATCCTGCACCAATACAAAACCCAGTGGCAAATGAGTAGAATAGAAGAAGCCAACAACTATTTGAGAGAAATTTTGTCACTGATCTTCAGGCTGAGAGGTCACAGAGCACTACTACCTAGTGACCAATATGGCAAATCCTAAGCAGGTGTAACTGCCTATTACAATGAATCTCAAAGCCCAGTTTCACAACGTACAAGAGCCCGTTTCCAGAATTTTTTTAAATGGTGTAGAGATCTAGCACATTGAACTACTGATTGTTAATAATGGCTATCACTGAAATGTCCATGTACTCGGAGAATAAATTTATAAGAATCCCTACAAAGTACTAAAACATACATTAACGGAAACTCTGCCTACCTGGTGACCTTGAAATACTTTCACGGGACGGGTATCTCCAAGCTTGCACACATATATCATCTTGTCAGTTGAGCATGTTGCAAACGAAAGATTGTTGCGCCAGTCAACGTCCAGTGTGGGTGCTGCAAAATCACATATCTGATTAGAAAGTTCGGCTATAAGATGGCACAACCAGCAACATAATAAATCATAGTCAGATATATGGTAACCCTTAAACACACAAGACGACCAGGTGATCATTATTTCTGTGTAAAATTCAGAATGTGGCCGAATACTCGTTAAGAGAAGACAGCAACTTGCGATCTGGATGAATCCTACAACAAGACCGGCAATGGAGTGGAATGGTACTGTAAAAAAACCCGCTTTTAAATATGCCATTTTCAAGAAAAGTTTCTGATAAAATATTAGGACTGCAAGGTTTCGAATCCGTAGCTGTACTTACCAGTATGGTACTCGAATTGCTGTTTCACATCGCCAGTTTTGGCATCCCAAATAATGGCTGTCTTATCGACACTGCCACTAAGCAAACAGTCTCCTTTTTTATTCCATTTCAAGGAAAATATTGGACCCTTGTGTTTGTTAAGGGTGTTCTTCAACTCTCCTGCACCGACAAAAGAAAGTGATCAAATCCAGGAAAAGCAATCATCCATTAAAATCACGAGGGTTTGAAACCATGAGCAGAAAATAATTAGACAAAATGGTCCAACATGTTACATCAGGGAGACGCAAACAATCGTAACCACTACACAACAAATAGGCAATCGAAATTTCATTATTCTTATAATGTGGAAGAATTAACCCTACCATCCTTGCTCCAAATTCGAGCTTGCCCATCATATGACCCAGTAGCAAGAAGAGTTCCCTCGCCCTGCACACGCCAAAAAGTGTCGCTATAGCCATCTAATTTGATAAAGAGCGCCTCGGCGAGGTCCACATTCATTATCTTCATTCCAAGTGAGCGTTTCACTAATACAAACGCACAAATAATCTTTCTAACCCAAATCAAGAAAGAACTAGATCGTATTCAGGACAAATAGTAACTCAGCAATAACCCAATTTGTGTGACGGCAAGTAATTTCAACCAACTTACATTCCAATCCAGAGTAGTCACATCTTTGCTTTTTTCATTAGTCTTGCCCTTGAAGTGTTTGAGCACAAGAGGCTTAGAAGCTGCTGCAGAATTCCCGGAAGGGCCATCACAAATGCTCCATATTCTTGCAGTTGAGTCCCCAGAGCTGCATTGGATTTTGCAAAATTAGCTACATGGCGAAGAAGAGGGCATCTGTAGTAAAAAAATAAAAAATAAAAAAAACACACTAGGGGTAATCACTCAACATAACACGATCAATGTTCTGGACGAGGCACCTCACATAGAAGATGACGGGAACGTATCGTAACGGTTACATTCCAGCAAACACATTGTCCAATAATAACAGGAAGAGTAACCATTCAAAAATGTACTTTGTTCTCTGATAATAGACCTAGAAGTATAAAGATTGACCACTTACCCAGAGGCAAGAAGAGATCCAGATGGGCTCCAAGCACAAATGAAAACCTACATTCGCAACAAAGTCTCATCTTTAAAAATTACAATTGTCCGGAAAATGAGAACGAAGTCCACTATTGATTGTACATGCTTCCGTTCTGAGAATAATACCAAACATGCAGATGCTACAAAATTCCAAATATTGGTACTGCTATTTTATTTCATTTTTTGCTGCATGACCAGCTAATCATTCTCTAAATTGATACTGATAACCAAACACCTAAATATCATAAATAATTACAAAGGTATCGGAGTTATAGATCGCATATACCTCAGAGGTGTGCCCTTCTAAAATAGTAACATCAGCATGAGAAATTTCGCTTCCTTGAAATGTCGTACCACTTGCAACCTCCATTTGATCTGTAAACACCAAGGGAGTCAAATTCTCATAAATATAATGCCGTTAGAATCCAATAATTATTTTCAACTAACTACTTAAAATGTCTTCTCCATCTTCTACGTGTGTCAGACTAGAAACTACACTTCCAGTTCAGCTTGATAAGCTCATAGCAGCTTAAGGATGCGCCGATGGACTCCATCCAGGCATGAAAAACCTTTACAGGCGGTAAAGGCATACACTGCGCAGCCATGTATTATATCGAATTTCGACTTTCTATACTAAACCCTTGGCCTTCCATTGAGGTTGAACCTAAACCTTTCGATTCATATTCTTAGTGACTATCAGTTAAAGCCACTTCCAACATCACATGTGCACCCTAAGTTCCATCGTGAACGGTGCACCGTTACTCCCCTGAAACATGCCACAATTTCCCCAAAAACAAGATCCTGATAGTCATTGGCGACTATTCAGTTTGCAGATGGGTAAATATATGCGCACCTCCAACTGGTGCTCCTCGAGGCTCTTCGACTTTGATTTTAGTTTTCTCATCCCGTTCCTTCTCACGCTCTGACCTGTCACGTTCCCGCTCTTTCTCTCGTTCCTTCTCTCTCTCGCGGTCTCTTTCCCGTTCTACCCGCTCCCTTTCTCGCTCCCTCTCTTTCTCGCGTTCTTGGCGCTCCCTTTCCCTCTCCCTCTCTCTTTCACGTTCCTTCTCTCGCTCCTTCTCTCGCTCCTTCTCTCTTTCCTTCTCTTTTTCTTTTTCTTTTTCCCTTTCAACCTTGGATCGCTTCTCCTTAATCATCATCCGCAACTCCATCATGTCTTTGGTTAGAAGGTCCACAGGTTGGAGCAGAGAAAAGTCGCCATCAACCTCTGTTCCATCCTGTTACCAAAATCCACCGAATGTCTCACACCGAGTAGAAGGGGATCGATGGCTATGTTTTGGAAGGATTCCGATCATTTTAGTAGCACTTTCAGTGTATGAGTAGCATGAAGAAGTTACTATGTGACTATTTCACCCTCGACAGCGCAACTCGGCAGCCAGGACAGAATATTGTGACTAGTAGAAGAAACTTGTGAAGAATTATACAGCTTTTCTAACAACATTAATTTTGAGGAAAGTAACCGATGAGTACGGTTTCGATAAATTTTTAAAAAAGTATAATTCTGAAAAGTACACTACAAAGAAGGTTAAGTTATCGACTTACATCGTTCAAGTTTGCCTCCATCTCGAGGTACTGCAATCCTTTCTGAACGAACGATATCAGTGCACCAGTAGGAACGCTATTTCCATCGATATTGCTTTTGTACAACCCAGCCTCGTATCCAAGCACAAATGCCGAGTGCGTGAAACCTGGCCAAGGACGGAAGTATTTAGTTTAGCCAACTAAAAGTCTAATATATTTGGACTCAAACACGGTGAAGAAACCCTAGAAAGTACTCTGACTACAGAATCACGCTAACGTTCTGTCAGCTAAGTAAGATAGCTAAATACTAAAACCCAACAGACAACGTTACGAGGTGAAACAGGTCGAACTCATGTAGGGCGAAATACAACTCCCCGTACGTTAGTTCTCAACTCCTAGAAACCAACCTAGCTCTGTGCAGACTAGGTAACCTTTTAATTTTCCCTTCATTCATCATTCCTGCACCCTAAAACTCAAGTAGCGAAGCCAATTACCTTCCTCACAATTCCTCGATTACCTCTTCCCTCGAATGCTAAGCAACTAACACTCATTCGAACATGGGAAACCAAACCTATCGATCCACACCATGAGACTACCACAACCGGAAAAATAAATAAACAAACAACAATAAAACGAAATCACGAAAACGAACCAAGCGAAAGAAACGAGAGAGAGAGAGAGAGAGAGAGAGAGAGAGAGAGCTCTCGAATCGAAGCATTAAAGTCGCACCAGACTCATGCAAGTAGCGGAAGATGAGAAAGTTCATCTCGTGCGAGGTGATGGTCGTCATGGTTGTTGTCGCTTCTCCCACACTCCCCCTGAGCTCGACGCAGTGGTGGCATAGATCATTCGACACTGCGTAATCCACAACTGACAGACAAACAGACAAGCAGCGACGAAGACCGAGACGACGACCAACTCCTCGCCCCCGCACCGACGAACACAAAGTCGCTAGCGACAGACAAACAGACAGTGGAGCGGGGGATCGATGACAATGGAGCTCGGGGTAGGGGGGTAGGGAGGCCGGGGAAGGGAGAAGGGGGGAAGAGAGGGGGTGTGTGTGGAATGGCGGGAGAGGAAGGTGTGGGGTGGAATTAGGGTTTTGTGGGCCCCCCCCCACCTCTGACTTTCTTCCTTCCCCGCCTTTCTCCCTCCCCCCGGCCCGTTTTCAATTTTGACTTCAAACTCCCCCTTCCCTTGCTTCACCTCGGAATCTCCGGTCAGTCCCTCTGTTTTTCCAGTTATAAGGGGGGATAGATAGTTAACTTTGTTTATTTTGTACATTACTTTTTTTTAAAACGTTCATCTAATGGCGTTTACGTAAAAAAAAATTTTTTTTTTTTTTTTCCCAACAATTGTATAGATTTTTTTATGTGGTGGTGGTTTTGTCACTTTTACAAACTAAAAAATTCTAACTATAATTAACTTGTTTTTATCCTGGCTAAATATATATATATATATATATATATATGATGGATTATCAAAGTTCACATCTTTTTAATCATTTGATGTCCCGAATAAAATATTAGCTTAAAATGACTTTCTAGTGTTTCAGATGACATTAACAAATTAGCAGTGGGTGGTACTGACATTACACTTTTATAAAACATTTTGGATGTTTTTCATTCTAATTTTCAATTGACTAATCTATATTCCAGTTTTATAAACTTTGAAAGAATATTTTAGAAATAAAAATAATATGTTTAAACATATTATTCATCAAAATTTTATTTCAAATGTTAATGGTAAATAAATAAATAAATTATATATATATATATAGAGAGAGAGAGAGAGAGAGAGATTCATTCAATCAAGCTTGAATGTATTCAATTCAAAGTAAATTTTATTTATATTCTTAGTGTTATTGTTTCTTATTTTCTTATTTTATTTATACATCTATACTATATTTTATTATTATATCTTTAAGTTGTACCAAGACAAATGTATTGGTTTCTTTGAAGTGATATCTTAAGGATATATTTTAAGAAAAAAATAAATCAACCATATATTATAAAAAAACTAATCTTTTAATTGTGATTAAATATGTAATTAATTAAACATGAATTTATAAATATTTCTATCCAATTAATTAACAAACTCAATTTTTACCATTTTATTCCATTACCAAAACTTTATACACCAGTAGTAATTTTTTAGTTTTTAACAACAGGAATGGAAAGAACTATTTAAAACTTGTATTAAAATTTAAATAACTTATCAAATTAAAACGATTTATGAATATACATGTTTTTGCTACAATTCAAATCAAATAAAACTGAATTAATTTTACCAATTGCAATCATTTTTCTTTTGCAAGAACTCCAAACTCTTTACATTTACATAATTATCCGAAATTAAATACCATAACATATGTCATGAATAAAGTTGGTATATGAATAATAAACATAAAAAATATTATAATTAAAATCATGATAATCAATGCAACAGATTAAACATCATATAATATGAGTTAACATTGAAATAAATCACAAAAACAACATGGGTCATACCATTCCTCAAAATTATGTTGTCATATATATATATATATATATATGTTGAATATTATATATATACACACATAGTATGTGTGTATGTATATTAAAACATCTCTACAAGAAAGATTTCAAAAGTTGACACAATGAACCCAGAACTATTTTCAAAAACATTTTGCTCCTTGAGTTGTCAAAACACTGGAAAAAAGATTTTTTTTTCTGCTTCTTTTTTTAAATTTTACATAAAGCAAGTTAACAATATAGAATTAAACAGAAAGTAAAAAAGAACATGATTTTGAAATGCAAAAACTGAATAAAGTCTTAAATATTTTCAAGTTACTCAAGAAATAATAATCATCTGAAATGCTGTAATGT
Organism: Physcomitrellopsis africana; assembly: GCA_036785485.1. Lineage (NCBI taxonomy): Eukaryota > Viridiplantae > Streptophyta > Bryopsida > Funariales > Funariaceae > Physcomitrellopsis > Physcomitrellopsis africana. The sequence continues at coordinate 324,999 of JAWRVF010000082.1, read as the reverse complement.
ATCTATAGTTTATACTCATAGTTGACTTGTGTAGATTAAAATAATACGTTTTAAAAAATGTATAAAATCCATACTTTGTAGATCATGCACTATTTTCATTTCCAGTTATCTATTTATTTATTTGTATAGCAAGTTTGGTTACATCACAATTTCAAGTCACTGGAACTTAGATACTTTGCATTAACAACTTATATCCATAAGATTATAGATCCAAAACAATTTATACTTTTTTTAATTTTTAATTTTATCTTATTCAGGACTTAATTGGTGATACATGTAAAACTTGCAATGTTATATTTACCCAAAATATATATTAGCTCTTGCCATACTGCATTGTTTGGCTGTAAATAGCCTGTTGCCAGTAGATCATTTGATTAATTTTCAAGTTTTTTTATGAACATGTTTGATTCAATAAGTATGGCAGTTTTGAAGGTTATTCCATCCATAAACCTATATTAATCACAAAGCCTGTTTTAGTTTGCAGTAAAAAAAATTTAAAGCAGCTTGTTCACAAAAAACAGTTATTGTTCTTAAAATATTGTTTTAAACATTTGTTTTAAACATTAGTTGTTTACATCCGTTGCACATGATCCTACCCAATGACTTTGTGAACAGTTTTGACATGATGGTGGTGAAGTGGGGACACTCCCTCATTGAAGCCATTCATTACAATTACAAACTCAACACACTCTCATGGGTGTACACCTACTCTATTGGCTCACAAGTGTGTAGTTGGAGTTGAGGCTATGACACTCACTCCACCACTCCATGTAATCTCTTGAGCACCTCCTGGTAAATTATGAAAGTGAAGGTATAAAATTGTTCATCATTTTTATAAGTTTTGAGTCTTTGACAAAATTTCCATCTTCTTTTTATCAACGTTTGAATGTATAAATGATTGAATAAAATAAATAAACCACAAAATGTTGTTTTAGAAATTATTAGATATTTGTTAACAACATCTCACTCAATAAAACACCAATTCATACAATTGACTCCACTAATGTTTTTGTCATTATTGTTAACATTGTTTCAGTACATGCAATGTATCAGAACATCAATTTGACAGGTGTGATTTCCAAAGTTAAATTTTGTGGACAATTTCAACTCGAAACTTCAAAAATAAAAACAAACAAAATTTTAAGCATCATGTTCATATATATATATATATATATACATATATAGTTTGATATAAACTAATATCAATATCATTGTGTAACTTGGATTTGTTTTTGTTCTTTTTGTTTAGTTGTTTACTTTTATTTACATTTTGAAATCTATTTTGTAACGCCTTTCAGGAAAATTATCCAATTATGAGAAAATCGTGACAAACTTGGTCCAAATGTATGAAAAGAATACAAAAAGATTTACATTCAGATATATCAACAGCATTATTTAATTTTTATTTTAGAATACATGTTAAAATGTGCTGTAAACAACTTATCTTCACTTCAAGTTGACTTTAAAGGTATTATAAATTAGAACTTCACAATAGGACTACTACGTGGCGTAAAAATTTATTTACATCATCCATTTCCATTTTAAAAAATAAACAGTGGATGGAAAAGAAAGGCTGCCCACGGATGTGCAACGGATGTAATCGGATCTGCGCTCCTTGACGAATGAAGTTTCATCGCCGTCGTCCATAGTTACAGTTACCCGGAACTGGATGGAGATGGCGCGTAACGAGTCGTGTGGGGAGTTCAACGTCCAAGACCAAGGGAGCGGTGCCGACATGCCCGCCTTGTAACCCTAGATCATCCGCCATAGCCAGAGGTCTCTGACTCGGAGAGCGCGTTCCGGGAGCGCTTGTGGAACGGGGTTCATGCGGGGTAGTAACGGCCAGGCGGTAGATTGACGTGGTTTGGTGGAGCGATGCGTCCAGGGCAGGGGTGAGAGCGTGAGTTGGAGCGACTTCGACCGAGGTTGAGGGTTTGCCGGTCAATGGCCTGGAGCATCTCGTGAGGAAGGGCTTGCAGTGGTGGTAGCGTGAGGTCACTGCTTGCAGCCTTGTGCGTGGGTGCATTGTATGGTCACATAGATCGGGAGTTTCTGGCTGGCGTAAGGCAAGTGGAAACAGGGGTTGGTACGCGGGAGTGAGAGCGCATGCGTGAGCCATACCTTAGGGGAGCAGGGAAGCGAAGGCGAGGAATGGCCATGCATGTGGCGGAGTCTCATGTGGCTGCTGCGGAGGAGGTTCTTACCAGGAGGTGATTGCAAAGACTGGGAGTGGTGGGAGGAGCAGTTGCTTGGTTGTCTCAGTGGCGAGTCACTTCCAGATTTTCCAGGGCGCAGCATGTGACTCGTCACCTGCAGGTTATTGAAGAAGAAATCCGTACAGAATAAAAGGAATACAACGACGTCGTCTTCGATGGAACCTCGCGTTGGCAACAAGTATCGCCTTGGCCGGAAAATTGGGAGTGGTTCCTTTGGTGAGATCTACCTAGGTGAGTTTGATGGCATTTCAGGTCTTTAAGCGATCATCGTGTCGTCTAAGACGTCTTTGGAGTTTGTTGTGTAGGTTGTTACATCACATACCCTGGGTCTTTGAGTGTTGAGCATAGTTGCAGTGTACACGGCAATTTACTGTATTTTTCATTCACCTTTCTTTTTGTGATGTTTTACATTCTTTCGTATCTTATTAGCTCTGCAGCTCGTTCTATCGACAATCTGATACTTTTCGAGGCGCTCCTTTGCGTCCTACGAGCGTTGCCCAGCTCTTCGATGGCGCACTCTTATTGTATGTATGGGCCAGATTTTGAGCATTTTGGAAACATTTCTCCCATATAGGTGACAACAAGATTCATGTCTCTGTTTTCTTTGCAGGGACCAATCTCGTGACTCATGAGGAGGTCGGCATCAAGCTGGTACGCGCTTGCCTAGTGTACAAACCCTCAGTCTGTGTGATTTGATGCACTTGTCCCCCCCCCCCCCCCCCCCGCGCAATTGACTGTATTTCTACCTATCACACAAAGCACATAGCGCATGCACCTTCGCTTGCTACAGAAGTGCGTATGGTGGAAATTGGAAAGTGGCAGCAGCATTTGTCTAGTATCACGTCGCTGTTCTCGTTATAGCTTCTCTATTTTGCCCAAGGCAATTCCTCGTTTTCGTGGAAATGAGAGGCATCTTTTCCATGGTTGATTCTTCAAAATCAATATTGTCACACTTGTGGTATCTCTTTCTACATTGATCCTGAAGGGATTCAGATACTATGCTGACAATAGGGTTGCGGATTAGGTCTGATTTGGTGTTGAATAGGTGTTGGGGATATAAACGCTTGCCGGTGTAGTCTGTTGCGCGCCTCTCTGATGACTTTGCCTGGTTATTTTGCAGGAGAGCATCAAGACCAAGCATCCACAATTGCTCTATGAGTCCAAGTTGTACCGTATTCTTCAAGGAGGAAGTAAGAGGATTTTAATGTTTGGGTTATAATCATTGCAATGAAATTTGACTGTATCAGATAGGTTAGGTCTGAATGACACAATGGGCTTCACTCCAGATACATGGCGGGGCTTTGCAAAATCAGGGTATCTTCGATTAATAAATTAGGACTTTGTTGAAGTAAATCTCTCGAGGGTGCTTGTACTTCTCGTCATATTAGGTCTTTACGCGAAGACGTTTCTGGAATATGGGTACTTTCATGTATTTCTTTCGCTGTTATTTTAAGCCGTTGAATCCGTAGCGTTCTTCATCCATGCGATCTTCATATTTAATGTTATTAAGCCTGCTATTTTTTCATCTCCAGCTGGGATTCCCAACATCAGATGGTACGGAATTGAAGGAGACTATAATGTGATGGTTCTTGATCTTCTGGGACCCAGTCTTGAAGATCTTTTCAATTTTTGCTGCCGGAAATTCTCTTTGAAGACGGTTCTCATGCTTGCCGACCAGCTGGTACGGAGCATCTTAAACTACTGTGCACTCTCCGCTCGTGAAGGCTGTTTGGCTTTCCTTGATCTGTTTCTATGGTTCTTGAGTTCCATGTTTATATGAACAATTCCAATGGCAAGGTTGAAAGCTGAAAACTTACATTCTCGTAAGACTGATTTGATTAACCAATTCCGGTTAACTGTAACTGGTGTGGGTAACATACAAATATTGCCAGTTGCTTATCCTTGAACAAAGTAGTACGTGGCTTAATATAGTAGTTAGGTCTCTCATTTTGTGAGGAAAGATTGGTGTTTAGTAACCGTAATGTGTATTAATCAGTTTATCAACATTTGTTACAGTGATCCCTGTTTGTTTTCCTTCAACTGGGTGCATTCAACTTGCTGTGTTTGAGTGATCTGACGAGCTGTAAACAAGACTTTTATTTAAACTTTCATTTTGAACACAGATCAATCGAGTGGAGTATGTGCATGCCAAGAGTTTCCTTCACAGGGACATAAAGCCTGACAATTTCTTGATGGGGCTAGGCAGGCGAGCAAATCAGGTAGTTATTGACATAAAAGGGTAGCCGTTAAGATTTTTTTCGTAGAAGCACATGTTTTTGTGTTCCTTATTTTCACATGCAGTTTTAACTTTGTTCTGTTTCTTTTATTGCATTGCTGGTCAGTGTTCTCACATGTCATTTATTCGGTTCTTTTAGGTCTATATGATTGACTTTGGTCTTGCAAAGAAGTATCGCGATCCCACTACCCATCAGCACATTCCTTATAGGTGATTTTTTATCTGCTCTTATATGGTTCCATACTGTGAGCTAAGGATATACATATAATTGCATAACATGCATATCCAGTTATTATTCAGATTATGCTACAACAACCGTTCCTGATAGCTTAATGCTGTCATGTCATGTTCGCCCAGAGAGAACAAAAATCTTACTGGAACCGCTCGGTATGCAAGTATCAACACTCATCTTGGTATTGGTAAGTACATGTAAAATTTTAGGTGTGTTTTCCCGTTACCCATTTTAAATCTGTTAACTGTAATTTCGAAAACCTTTTCCTCTCTTTTTGTTTCTCAATCTAGTGCTCATGTAAATAAATGGTTTTCTGGTAAACAGAGCAAAGCAGGAGAGATGATCTGGAGTCTCTTGGATATGTTCTCATGTATTTCTTGAGAGGCAGGTAGGTAGTCGGTTATGCCACTTCTTCTTGCTTTTGTAATTTGAATCATATTGATCTATCATATTTAGACGATTTTGCTTTTTTCATTGGTAATAATCGATTTTGAAAAAAATATAGGATGAAGATGAAAAGTGAAGTTATCAGTGTTTTTAATGCAGGAAACTGCTGCAATTATCAGGTATTGAGTCATATTTCAGATGATGCTGTCGCAGATTATGACTCTTGTATTTGTTTGGTTCCAGCCTGCCTTGGCAAGGAATGAAAGCAGGAACCAAGAAGCAGAAATATGAAAAAATCAGTGAGAAAAAGATGTCCACCCCTATTGAGGTACGAGTGCACGGTCTATTTTTTCAATAAAACACTATATAGAAATTTGACAGTCAATTCTTGCAGGTTGGATTTGGCTCTCACTCATGTTTTTTTCATGGGATGTGTGCAGGTCCTTTGTAAAGCTTATCCATCTGAGTTTGCTTCGTACTTCCACTACTGTCGGTCTCTTCGGTTCGATGATAAACCAGACTATGCTTACCTGAAGAGAATTTTCCGAGATCTCTTCATTCGTGAGGGTGAGAATTCCCGAATTCATGCATATATAAGTTTCCTTTTTGTCCTCAGTTTCTACACTGTATGCAGTAATGTGTAAGAGGTTTCTAGAGTTGCAGTGATGTGAAAACCTCAAAATTGAATTCCTCCGAAACTGTGCACGGAAGATTATGAATGTCCATTTGTATGTCGCATCCTGAACGATATGCAAATTTATCTGGTTTCTGATGTACATAAATAACATTGTGTCCACCCTGCTACAGGTTTTCAGTTTGATTATGTTTTCGACTGGACGATTTTGAAGTATCAGCAAACACATTTTTCTGGTGGTCCTTCCCGTCCAGTGGTAATTTCGTTAATGCAACCTGAAGCTTTTGTTTTTGTTAACCTATAATTGTTACTGTTATTCATCCTTATCGCTGTTTCTATGCTGTTTCTCAAGCATTATAGGTGAAGTTTAGTTCGAACACCTACCATTGATGCTTCTGTTTTACCTTTAATGTGTTAGTACTCAGTGCAATTTTTAGGCTTTGCATGTGAGAAGTGCAAATGATCTACCGAACGTGATTGTAAGCCTCGTGTTTTTTAGGCTGCACCTGGAGGTTCAAGTGGAGCAGCAGCAGCAGCAGGAATTGGAGCAGCGGGAGGCACAGTTCCACGAGACGCACAGCGAGCAATTGAGCCTACTGATGCCGCTGGTCGAGTTCGAATGGTTGGTGCGACTCGCTCTGGTGGATTAAATCCACTGGACGCGTCAAAGCACAAGAGTACTAGCCCAGATGAAGCCGCTACTAAGGACATAGTAAGCTGACCAATCTATCTATTCTTCTCACGCACTTTGCTTTATTCGTCTTTTGTGATGACTTCGTTGCTGCATACTCGAAGATCTGCTGCTATGGCTAGGTCTCCGTTCTGATTTGGTTATTGTAGAATGTGAAGCTTAGATAAACTGGCAGTTTGGGTTGCTGCTTGTGCATTGATGTGTTTTCTGATTCTGGTGAGCTGGTGTTCCAGGCCCTTAGCGGTCTCGCAGAACCAGAGCGCACGCATGCCTCTTCGTTTGTGCGGGGGAGCTCATCATCAAGGAGAGCTGTTGTTGGGAGTACTAGGCCAGCAGGGTCAACAGAGGCGGGAGATGGAACGCGGGTGTTGGCTGGCAAAATGGGCCCCACTAGTCTGCGCACATCAGCAGGAATGCAGAGGAGCTCTCCGGTGGCATCTACGGATCCCAAGCGGACGGTATCTAACCACCATCCGCCGCTTAGTATGAGGGATTATGAAGCCGCCCTGTACGGAATTGAGTCTCTTTCTGTTGAAATGGATCGAAAGCGAGTAAAGTAGGCCCCAGGTTTGTGGCTCAAGGGCATGGCTGATAGCTTGTCTCTTAAATCCAAACCACCCTATTGTTGTGTAGCCGAGAGTTGATTTGCCTGGAAGTAGCCCCAATTGTGGACAAATACAAAATAACGCCCTTTGGTGTCTGTTCGGAGGCATTTCATTCTAGGATGAAATGACTTTTACCTTTTGTTTGCTTTTTGAGAGATCTGATCTGTCAACATGATGCTAATTGTCACTACATCCTGCAGAAGTTATCTGTATGTTCTCCCAGCCATTCTGTTAGTCTTTTTCTGAAATAGCCGTCTTTTTCGATTGAAACTACAATATAAAAGTAAAAGAGATAGTCGTTACTGACTCAACGTAGTGTCGATAGTCACCAATTTGTAGCCAATCTTCATGTTGTATTATAATCTGAAACTCGGTAATTTTGGTCAACTTTTTTACTTCCCGCGTTGTCTTGCGCTCCTTCCCGCGGATGTGGCCTTCATAGTGTATTTTATATTGTTTTGGTTCGATATCTGTAGTTGGGTGTGGGGTTCTGAATGTTGGATGTGAATCACTTATCATCTAGCTCTATCTTCAGCTCTGTGGACTTCAGAATACAATATACTAGAATATCCTCATAGACATAATATTCTATTGTATTCAAGCATGATGTGATATGGTGGTTTCGAGTAGCATTGTCATTTACAGTGTCTTTAGTTAATCATTTAGATAGCTTTGTATTGATTAGTAAATACAAGTATCAGCTGGACTGGATACTCGGTCATCTGGGCATGGCTTACGTCTGGGCAGCCTGGTGGTTGTGCAGGGACGAGATTCATATGCTGGAAACTCCGGAAGAAATCTTAGTTCCTCTCGAAATTCGAAAGAGTGAGCACATTGGTTGAAGCTGGGTCCTGTATCTTGTTTGGAGAGCATCACAACTGTATCTGACCTTGGTATCTGCTGTGGTTTAGGAATCTGGCCTTGTACTTGATATGAAGAACAGGTTCGTATGTAGATGATCAAAATTCAATGTCGTGGGCGTCCAGTTCAGGATATGGTTGGTGGCTTGTGATGGATATATTATCTGCTTCTATCTTTGAAGGTGTTGCCCCCAGCCGTATAGTTTTCATCTTTCATAGCTTGTAGTTGGCAAAGCCCATTGCCATCTGTCAATGTTCAGAGTGTGGTTGAGGGATCTGTTTAGCCTTCTAGATAAGAGATCTGGATTGCGTTCTGGATTGCTGCACAGACCTTGAAGATTTGTGGCTGTTCGAGATTATGAAATGAACAGCTTCCTAGAGCAAGTAGTAGCTGTTATTGTGTACATTGGTCTGTCGAAGTCGAAAATGGCTTGTATCAACTGATTCGTTTATTGGACCTTTCCCCTTTTAGAAGCTTTTTGGCTCTTTATTAAAAATACTTATTCTTTTTCTTTTCCCTTCTTCTTTTGTTCTTTTTGTTCTTATTGTTCTTGTAACTGTCACATTGTTTATTTAGCTCTCAGATATTGCCGACAAAAGTTTTCTACAATTAAACATGCCAATTCTTAAGTAGTCAAAGTAACATGTATGTAATAGAAACACCAAATTTGGGCGTAAGTTATGTTGTGATTAATAGTTTTCTGTTTGAGTTGTTACATCAAAAGTATTATCGCATCAAATTTATTATTAACCAGGTTTGCACAAACTTAACAGGAATTAATCACATTTGCGTGCATTTAAAAAAATTGATTCTATCATTGTTATTGGAAATATTTTCGTTCTTGAATTTGAAACTTGTGTAGTATCACTTAATCAACTTTGGATGAGTATTGAGTTTTTGAGTAAATACTTGGTGTGGTTCGGATGTAGGTGTGACGTTAGATTCCACACATACATGGAAATTCTCAAATTTTAAGCTGATAGTGTTTCAATGTATAAACAAGGTAGAGGTTCTAGAAATACTAAAACTGTCTTACAGGATACAATACCGGTTGGTATGTGTCATTGGTAGTCGTGATTGGGTGTCAGAGCAAGAGTTTTCAGAATCCTTGAACTCTTTGGGTACTCTGAAATCATGATCAAGTTCCTTTAACTACAGTAATGTAGTTGTCAAGGGGCTCTGGATGAGTTGGAAATTCTATTTGAAGTGGTCGAGGAGTTGACAAAGACCATCATTCTGATCATCATGTACAAGGATTACAGCTTTTGCTGACAAGTCGAGCTCATTATGGTCGATACTCTTCCAGCCGTTGGTAAGTCCTAGTGTCTTGCTTTAAGGGGCTTTCTCCCTTATGACACAAGCATTCAACTCCTGAGCAATGGTTACCATCTCACCAAGGTTAGTCACCACATCAAACCCATACAATGGAAGTCAGAAAAATGAGGCATGTAGACTAAAAGCTGACACTGGAAGTATTATGATTTTGTATTCCGTCTCGCTGATTTTAGTAAGAAGTTGATTAGAGGCATACACTTGTGTAATGGTGCTACGAACCGCTATATACTGTCGATAGTAGCTTGGTTTGAGTTCACCGTTGCTTTTCATTTCTCTCGCTCTTGTAACATCTGTTGATGTTGGATTTCCAACTTGGTTACGAGCTTATAATACAGAACGTCGTTCTTGTTTCTTTTTCTTTAAATCCTTAGGAGATCTGAACCAGTAAAGACTTAGTCCTTTCTTGTCTCCAGGTTTGGCTTCCGTGCCCCTCTCGTCTAAGAAGTTGTGGGCTCTGTCAATGTCGAACTCCATTGGGTGGGTGATGTGGATGCTCTCTTCTGCATTCGAGCAGATGCCCACCTCGAGCTTCTTCGCGTTTGGTTTAGGACAAGTGGATAATAACTCCATCACGGAGTCATACGAACTGCTGTGGCGCTCAGAGTCTCAGTGCATGGACTTAGACATCTAGTTTTTCTTGCACTCCTTGCAGGTGCTGCACTTCCCCTGTATCTGAATTGGATGAAGCGAAGTTTAACAAGATTTCACTTGCCTTTTCAGAATCATGTGTGGCGGTTCAGCACTGCATAAATTTGCAATGACCAGGAACTTTGATCAGTATAAAAAATTACTTTTGTAATATTAATTTTTATGTAATTGATTTTAAAACCCTACAAAACAATTATTTATCAAAATAAGTTTTTTACTTTTTTATTTTTATTTTTTTAGATATATTATTTTGTAGACAAATAAATAACTAACGTATTATAAGTTAATAAGTGTCTTTTATATAATTATAGTAGTGCAATTATTAACTTTTAAAAGATTCTTTATAACATGATTGATTATTTGTTGTGATTAGATTGAAAACTTTACAAGTTTGTAGTGGACAAGTAGCTCAATACTTGTTGCAAGTTTAATTGATAAAAATGTTTTACTCTCTATTTAAAATATTATTAAGTAAAATATAATTGTGTTTGTTTATATATATATATATATATATATTAAATCTAAATATAGTATTATAATTTTTGTATACTATAATTATAAAATTTTATGACCATCTCACTAAAAAAAAAGAAAAAAAAAAGAACAAAAAACTTCAAAAAAATAAGGTCAAGTATATAAAACTTCTAAAGAAAGTTTGTCCACAAAAGTAAAATAAAATATTGACTAAAAGAATAATTAATTTCTTCAATTAATGTCAATTTATATCCAATAAGTATTAGGAATATGTTTTTGAAGATATAAAATTACTAGGATATAATTATTTGAAATATCCTATCTTATTGGATGTAATATTTGGAAAATCCTATATTGGTTTCAATTTTTAAAAATTTTATTTTAAAAATTTAAAATATTATGTATTGGTTCTTGGTTTAATATTAATAAAGATGTGATGTGTTTGTATTTTGTGAAGTAATTTTGATTTTAAATTTTTTTGCTTGTTTGTTTTTTTTTGTTATTTATTATTTAATTTAGAATAAAAAAGATATATTAATTACTTAATTATAATTAAAATTTGTAAAAGTACAATATAATGTTTAAGTCACATCATAATTTATATTTAATAAGGTTTGTAAAAATATTTTTTTACAAGTGTTTAGATTAGTAGAAAATAAAAATTATTCAATTTTTAATATTATTAATATGTTATAATTATTATGATCTTGTAAGAAAATTATTATGATACAATTACTATAATTATGTAATCATGTTGGAAAATTATGATATGTGCATGTAGGTTATCTAATTTTACTACATGATAAAAACATATTTATAAATAATAAAATTTAGTCAAATTGTTGTTAATGCTTCAGTGACAAGAAGTTTTTGATAGCAAATTGTATTTTTTTTCTGTTGCTCATAATCACCATTAAACCCTACAAGCATCACCAATCTTTATAGATGGATAAAAATGTTTTCAGTACTTATCATATATTTATGAGGGTTAAAATTTAACATTGCATTAACATCTTGTAGGGATAATTTAAAAATCTATAATAATTACAAATTTAACTATAATTTAAAATAATAACATGGATCTAATTAATATTATTGTAACATAAATATGATGTGACTTATATATTATATTGTACTTTTACAAATATTTTTCAATGTTTTCTGTTTGTACAATTAATTAATTTAGAAATAAGTGATGTATCTTTTATATAAATAAGAAAAAATAATTTAAATTATTTTAATATTAAATAAGTAAATGATTTATATTATGAATATTATTTATATGCTAATATGTTATTTTAATATTAAATAAGTAAATGATTTATATTATGAATATTAATTTTATATGCTTATATGTTATTTTAATACTAATGGAATAAGATAGTTATTATAAATTATAATATATAAAATATAATAACTTTGTGTTAATTAAGATATTATATTTTGATACTTTGAAAATTTACATAAATTTAATAGAATTTTAATTTTTTAAAATATTTATAGATAAATTTATCTAATACTAACAACTTTTAAAAAAAACATAGTATTAATATTTACACATATAACATAATACAATATTTATTACAAAAAATTATTGCTTTATTATATTTATCTTCCAAATTAATTGAAAAATAAAGGTATTGTGTTTATTATATATATATATATATATATATATATATATATCAAATAATGCAATCATTTCAATTAATATTCTATTGAATTATATTATGGTCTTTTATTACATAATTTGTTATTATTTTTTAAAATTTAAGATTCTTTTATTTTTTCATAGTTTCAAAGATAACTTATTTTTTATAATATCTATTTTTTCAATTGCTTTGTCCTTTTGTATTTGTTACTATTTAACTTATAAAATAAATTTTTATTTTATTTTGTTATTATTACTAATATGCTTTAACATTTTTTTTAACATTCTTTGATTTTAATCTTATAAAAGGTTTGACATCATTTTGTATACAAAGATATTATCTTAGATATTAATAAATTTTAGATAGAATTAAATATCTATTTTTAAATTATTATAATTTTAATGGTTTATTTATATTATATCCAATAGAAAATAAAAATAAAATTTATATTATATTCCAAATTAATTTTATTAAATATAATTATTATATTTTTTCAGTCAAATCAAATCAATAAATATATTCCAATCTATATACTAAATATATCTTTTACTATTTAAAGATCTACTATAATATATTTTCTTCTATCAATTTTATTAGATTGTTGCAAATTTTTATTTGGAACTTTTACATATAAAGTTTAACATACAATAAATAAATAAACATCCTTTAAAATAAGTAGGCATAATATACTAAATATGTTATACAATTAGAGGTATTTAAATACTTAGATGATAGTTATTTTTTAAACTCTTGTACACTAAATTGAAGATGTTGTCTTAATAAAATATAATACCAAATTGGTAATTATATATATATATAATATTTTATATTAACTATCATGTTTAAAATATATACATATATTGATAAATAGATTTTATTAATAATTTTAGGCATAATAAATAATAGACTTTTTTGTTTAAAGTATAAATATTAATTGAATAAATATTATCTAATTTCTAAGCTGTATCACTGTATCAATTATTTAAAATAATACTCCTTATAACATTAAAAAATCTACTATGCAAGTCTTTGTTATGATTGATGAATTATGACCAAGAAGTTTTTTTATTGGACAATAAGTAAGAATCTATAAATTGTTGCAACTCTTAACTAAATTGTTTTTTAAATGTTTATTTATTTATTATATTATAATAACATCTATTCATAAAAAAAGTGATAAGAAAAATAAATTAATCATCAAATTTAATTAATAGAAATAATAATTTAATGGCAATTATATTTATAAGCTTATATGCAAAAAAATTAAATTTGCAAAGTTATTAGTTTTTCAACATACAAAATAATACATGAACTTTTGTATGTAAGATGTTACATCTTAAATCAAATTACTAAAACTTATACATCTACTAAACATTATTCTAAATAATATTTTTATTGCTAAAAATACTAAATAAAATAATACAACTTATTAGGTTACTTGTTATTATTTGTTTATGTTATATAAATTAATATACATATTATCATATATATATTTTTTAAAGTTTTAAATATATCAAGGACAAAAGAATATAAAATACAAGATTTGAATTGGAAAGAGGTTTCAAGAAGAAACTGACAAAGACTTGAATTATCTAGATGAGTATATGAACAATACCAACAAAGATAAGCAAGAACTCTAAGAGATGCATTGTGAAGACTCAAGAATTCTTTAGCCTTGATTCTAATATATATTCCTATCTAAGAAGCTTTTTGAGTGGCTTCCATCAACTAGAAAGCTTCTCAACCAACTTTCACTAATTAAGAAACCTCTAGAATATTTTAAGAGGTTTTCTGAACTTCCAAAATGTATGTCTCTAACATCACCCCCTTCTCTAGCAATGATTTCTAAGAGGAGCTCATACTTTTGGAAATCTTCTTACATATGTAGAAAGTTGAGAATACGTTGTACCAATGAAGCTATGTATTTTATTCTTTGTTCTTGGACAATAGGTTCTATTAGTCCTCAAAAAAACTGACTATGGCCTTAAGCTAATACCTCCATTGTTAAAATATTCCATCCAAGGATTTGATCTTCATTATAGCTTTCAAAACATCCTCCAAATAAGATCTTAGGCTTAGAAAGATTTAACTTTCCAAGTTCAAGCAATATCACTAAAGCTCTAGTATTAGAATTAAGACTTGTATGGTTGGATGTTGCTCCTAATAGCTCCAACTATGGTCTTATTTGGCATTGAAATATATCGTCCTTACTTTACTCAATTAAATTTTTCACAAATCCAAATATGTTTGATGATAATTTTTTAATAAAGATTGGATTCAAAGAATACCTATAAAAAGGGGAGAGTCAAATCAAAGCCTTTATTAGTATGCAGTCATCTGTTCTAAGATAGAATAGAATTGTAGAAGCCAAAGCTTATATTTTAATATGGTGATTGATACCTTTTTAATCTCATATTCTTCATGATCTTTGATTTCAATGTTAAGTGGTAATTATTTTATTCTTTTCAAAATATGTGATTCTCTATAAAGCTCCAAAAAAAAGACATGGAAAATTAGATGTACCTTCATAGAAGATGGTAGTTTTAAACAATATGCCATTGGATTAATTTGCTTTTGGATAAAAAAATGGTCCTAATCTCCAATAGTCCAACTTATTGTATAGCTACTTGGTCTTGATATTCTATTAAAAAAGCCATATTTTATCTCTAATACAAAAAGCATGTAGCTGATTTTTGAATTTATTTACAGATACCTTATAAGCATCTTGAATTGCTTACAATTGAAGCTTTAAGGTTGTTTGGTGTTGTAATAGATGCTTTACAAATCCTTTAGCTATAGGATTATTATTCTTTGATGTATTCCATAGATTAAGCTTTTGATGATATCCATAGTTAGAATAAAATGGTGTTTGTTGAATTAAGATATAAATAATGTTATTATATATAAATTTTTTTGATAATAGATACAAGATCCAATCATCTTGTTGATAATTGATGCTACATCGTAAATATTGCTCTAAAACTTAATTAACTTGTTATGTTTAGCGATCAATTTGAGGATAGAAAGTCGAAAAAAATTTAATATCTTTCTTTAATATTTCAAAAAGATATTTCTAAAACTTAGATACAAATTGGGATCCTTGATTTGATACAATATCATTTAATAGGCCATGATATATATATATAAATATATATATATATATATATATATATATATATATATATATATATTGTCAAAAAAGAGCCTTGCCATTTCTTCACTAGAAATAATTTTCTTATAAAGAATAAAATGATCCATCTTTATCAGTCGACTAACCACCACAAGAATATTATCTAATGAATTGGATGGTAATAGATCCATGATGAAATCCATCAAGATAAAAGATCATAATTGTCTTGGAACATGGAAAGATTGTAAGAGTCCATAAAGGGAATATTGAAGATTCTTAGATCTTGAACAAATGTCACAAGAGAATACAAAGTCCTTCATAACCTTCTACATTTGAAGCCACCAAAAATCTCAAGAAATAAATTCTATAGTCTTGTTAAATTTAAAGTGACCTATAGTTGGAAAGTCATGGCAAGATTGAAGAAAACATAATCATATTGGTCCTTTTAGGATATACAAATGTTCTTTGAAGTATAGAAAGTCTTTCTTAAGCTTGAAATTGTCAACATTTTCATTGAGGCTATGTTTAATATCAAAGGCCAAAATATCATTAGTAGTTGCAGCATACACTTCATTTAAAAAATTAGAATCAATAGATGCTAATATAATAGTGGTACAAAGGTAAAATTACTTTGGCTTCAATAAAATTGCATATTATTAATTAAATACTATCTCTCCTATCCTTGGTACAAGATATGATCTCTTTAATAAAGTATCAGACAATCCTTGTTGCTTCCCAAGTTGATAAATGATAACAAAATTAAATCTAAATAATGACATATTTTATTGAGCTTGATGGCAATTAAGAATCTAAGCTAACATAAAGTTTTCTTAGTTCTTGTGATTTGTGTATATAGTCACAAGATACATTGTTCCTTTGAAAAAATGACACCATTCTTGAAAAGAATCCATAATAGCAAAAAATTTCTTATTGTGGATTTCATAATTAATTTTGGTAGCAAAAAAATTTCAAGAATAAAATGTTATAGGATGAAATTTATTGTCTTTACACATTTGTGAAAGTACAGCTTCTAGTGCAAAATCCAAAGTATCAGTTTCCATATAATATACCTTTATAAAATTTGGATGTATTAAGATTGGAGCTATAATGAATACTATCTTGAGATTTTGAAAAGCCTTTTTTCCTTGAGGCCTCCATTCTAACTTATTTTTATATGTCAATCGAGTGAAAGAGGTTGTAATTTGAGAGTAATTTTTAATGAAGATCCAATAAAAATTGGCAAATTCAAGAAAGCATTGTACATCTCTTACAGTCTTTGGAATGGCCCATTGTATAACTGCCTCCACCTTCTTAGGATCTATCATCAAACCTTCAATAGATATGATGTATCCCAAAAATTCCATCTTTGATTGATGAAATATACATTTATCTAGCTTGGCATATATTTCATAACTTTTGTAATATCAACTTTACATACTTTTTATGTTCCTCTAGATTTTTCATGTAAATTAAGATATTATCAAGATAAATCACGACAAACTTATCTAGATGCTCTTGAAAGATGTCATTCATTAAATGCTAAAAGATAAAGGGTGCATTTATTAATCCAAAAGGCATGACATTATATTCAAAATGTCCATACCTTGTCCAAAATATAGTCTTTTATTTGTCTCTCTCTTTAATCTATATCAAATTATATACTCTACAAAGATCTATCTTAATATAGACCTTGGCTTGGCCAAATTGTTTTAAAAGTCTTGAGATTAACAATAGTGGATAATAATTTTTTATTGTTATTTTATTCAATTCTTAATAATCAATGTATATATGTAAGAAATCATTCTTTTTTTTTTACAAAGAGTATATGTGTAAAGACTTTGAATGCCTAATAAAGTTCTTTGTAAGGTTTTTATCAATATGATCTTGTAACATTGAAAGCTTATTTTGAAAAAGATTATTAATAGGGCCAAAAGGTGGTTGTATTCCTTTCTAAAGATCCATGGTATAATTATATGGTTAGTACTTTAATAATATATCATCATTCTTCTTCTTGAAAACATCTTGAAATTTGCTATACTGCTCTAGAATACTTGCTGATGAAGTTATATCTACTTTAGTTGGAGTTGCATAAATAACAAATGGCATATCTTCTTTGGCTGATAATTATAAAGGTCTTTGCTCCAATAAATAAAGTTTTATCAATTTGTAATTTTTTGTAAATTTTTCTTATATCGATTTCTATTGAAAATGTCATTCTTTGTGATTTTCAATCTATAGATGGATTATGCTTTTTTAACCAAGAAAATTTGAGAATAATAGGATTTGAAAGAGTCTTAATATATAAGATTAACCAAAGAAGGTATACCATTTGTTATTTATACAACTCTAATCAAAGAAGATATGACTTCATTGATAATTATTCCAAAGTAATATAACAAATTTCAAGATGTTTTCAAGATGTTTTGAAGAAGAAGAATGCTGATATATTATTAGAACACCAATTATATGATTGTGCCATAGATCTTTAGGAAGGGATACAACCAACTTTTGGCCCAATTTATAATCTTTTTTAAAATGAACTTTTGGCTTTAAAAGATTATATTGATGAAAACCTTGTAAAAAACTTCATCAAGCATTCAAAGTCTCTAATAAATGCACCTATATTCTTTGTGAGGAAAAAAGATGGTTCCTTATATATGTGTATTGATTATTGAGGATTTAATAAGATAACAATGAATAATCATTATCTACTATTGTTAATCTCAAGGCTTTTGGAACAACTCGGCCAAGCCAAGATCTATATTAAAATAGATCTTTATAAATGTATCTTTATTGTATGTACTAACTCTGCCAAAAGGGGTATCTATCAGATCGTAATCTATAGGCAGGTTTCTTATTAGTAGTGGCAAAGCAGGAGTGCGAGGATGCTTAATACTTTTTATTGCCTTTAGAACATTGGCAGATAGCATAAGAGCAATTTTTTGAAGACTATATGACAGATGAGCCTCATGAATACCTACATGTGATTTATTATGTAACATATGCTCTTTGAGAGAGCGCTTAGTCTCTTCATCAAGCACGATATAGTTCATGTTGTATATAACACTTGACATGCTTGTACCTCTTACCTGACAGAAAGATAGAATTGATAATATGTGTCACTTGTGCTTTTGCCATAACAAGAAGTGTGTGCAGTAACATATAGCTTAATAAGATGCTATCATTTATTCCTACAGTTAATCATAAGCCAATGAGGCAAAATAGAACCATAAGTACCTACAATGTAGTCAAGGATCTATTTATGAAGTATCAGTCTTCATATCATGAGTCCAAAATGTATCTAAAGGCAGATCAGATGTAATTGCACAAATAAGAAGTAACAGTAGAAAGCAGGCAGCTAAGGCAATAATTGTTGATCTTGCTTTTAACAAAGAAAGGTCAGCTGACAGCCAGAAGTATTGCCTTATTGTCATTCTTGGATCAAGTATGATAGATTTTGATACTATAAAAAAGATAATTGGGACAAAAAGGGTCTCTCTCGCAAAAACAAAGATTATGAGAAGGCTAACTAGCTGCGACTCAGGAGCAATACCTCCCTTTTCCTTCCACAAAGATCTAAGTATGATAATTGATCCAAACATCTATATAAACGATGAAATTGTGTTTAATGGAGAAAGACTTGACAGATCTTTCTATATCTTTGTGTACAAATTAAACAAAGAGACAAATAAAAGATTATATTTTGGATAAGGTATGGACATTTTGATTATAATATCATACCCTTTGGATTAACAAATATATATTAAATGATGTCTTTTGAAAGCATCTAAACCCTAAACTTTCAATAGAAGGACTTTATGTAAAAACCTACTTAAATACAAGAGGTTTATATATATATATATATATATATATATATATATATAATATAATATTATTATATTATTTGTCTTTTTTACTAAAGACAAATCACTTATTGGAGTCTTGCCAATAAGTTGTAAGTAAATTCTCTATAGCTAGGTATCTAATATATTTTCAGATTGAAGATTATGCCATATGACATCGCATCTTTATATCTCCAAAACCTCTCATACAATTCTTTTTATTTTCAAAAGAATGATGGTAGATACAATTTATATACCTTAACTTCAAGCGCTTATTCTTCTTTTATAAAAATTCCAAATCTTCTAACTTTTACACCAAAACTATAGTATAAAAAAAAAGCTTTCTAATCCTACTCTTTGATTTTCAAATATCTTTTGTGAAGTTGCTAAAATCCTTGTTCTTGTCACAAACAGCCTACTCAAAGCCAATTGAACATGACCATCAAGCAATGGAAATGAAGATCTTTACTCCTTATCTTCATTCATCTATATCTTACTTTTATCCTTCTAAATAAGCCTCTTAGTAATTTAATTTTCATCTTTGGACTCCAATCTCTTCTCAAGGCTTCTTAGTAAATATTTAGGTATTATATAACTTAAATATCAAAATCAAAATAAATAATAAAAACCAAAATAAAACTTCTTATATCAACTCTCTTTAATTTATTTATTAACCATTATTATACATACTAAAACTTATAAATATTTTATATATTTTGATTGGTTTTTAGATACTATAAGCAATTATAGTACAATATTGTATTCTTCCAAATTTTGTGAGTAGATCAAGATATCATTGAGATAGATCATCACAAACTTGATTAGATGCTTTCAAAAGACATCATTTAATATATATTGAAAGAATATATATGCTTTTAAAAAATTTAAGCTAAAAATTTATGAAATTGTCTAAGATATAGTTTAAAATATAACCACTAATTAAGTAGGATTACCTATTGCCATTTGATTACAAGCATTGATTTCAACTCCCAATATCTCCTTCATCCTAGCTTGAATTTCATTAGGCCATATTTAAAAAGTATATTAAAAAAGTGCTCTTTTTAATTGCAATTGCCGATCCTCTATTATTTTTTGTATGTACAAGTTATACTCAAAAGAGCAACAATACATACAATTTTGACACCTTAACTTTGAGCTCCTATATCTCATTTATAAAAAGTCCAAATTCCACAAATTTTGTATAAAAACCATAGTCAAAAATCCAAATATGCTAATCCTAGTCTTTGATATTCAAATCCCTTCAAAAAACAAATCCTAATTTCTAATAAGGCCTTGAGTGTCAAAGAGATGAGAATACAGAACAAGAGACTTGAATTGGAACAAGGTTTCAAGAAGAAACCAACAAGAACTAGAATTAACTAAATGAGTATACAAACAATATCAAGAAAGGTGTGCTAAAATTCTGAGAGATGTATTGTTAAGATTGAAGAATTCTTCAGCGTCAACTTCTATATATATCCTTATTTAGGACGCTTCTTGAGTAGCTCCTACCAACTCAGAAGCTTTTGGAGCTCATTCCACTAAGTATGAAGCTTCTTGAGCTACTTTCATCAACTAGGAAGCTTTTTAACTGACTTTCATTAATTTAAGAAGCTCTAAAATATTTTTGAAGGTTCTATGAATCTCTGAAGTATATTTCTCTAACATCACCCCCTATTCTAGTGACAAGTTTTAAGAGGAGCTCATACCTTTGAAAGTCTTTTTACATACGTAAAAAATCAAGGATATGTTGCACTAATAAAATCATATATTTTATTCTGCATTCTTTGATAATAGGTTCTATTGGTCATTGAAAAAATTGCCTATGGCCTTAAGCTAATACCTCTATTATTGAAACATCCCAACTAAAGATCTGATCTTTATTATAACCTTCAAAACATCCTCCAAATAAGATCTTAGGCTTAAAAAGATCTTTAAATTTGGAGGCTTAAAAAGATCTTTAAAAAGATCTTCAAAACATCCTCTAAATTTGTTTTCTCAATGCTTGAAGGTTTGACATCGTGATTGACTTGCTTCTACTATTCTATTCTATTTTAGAATAAATAATTATATATTGATGAAGGCTTTATTTTAATTCTTCCCTTCTTATGAATATTCCTTAAATTCAATCTTTACTAAGAAGTTATTATTGAACATGTTTGGATTTGTGGAAATAGAAGCAATAAAATTCATGTACCTTTTGAGGCACATTGGCAAGATTTTTATCTGATTCTCATGTGCGCTTATTAATACCATAGCCTTACTAATGAAGAAGATATTCCAATTTGTCCCTCTTTTGATATTGCGATAGATGCTTGCAAATCCTTCAGCTGTTGGATTATTGTTTTGTGGCATGCTCCATAAATCAAGCTTTAGATGATATCTATAGTTGGAATAAAATGGTATTTGTTAAGTTGAGGTATGAACAATATTATTATATACAAATTGCATTAATGGTATACATGAGATCTAATTGTCTTGTTGATAGTTGATACTGTATTATAAATATTGCTTCAAAACTTGATTAACTTATTTTGTTTGGATGTTAGTTTGAAAATAGAGAGTTGAAGAAAGTTTAATGTCCACCTTTAATATTTCAAAAAGACATCTCCAAAACTTAGATATGAATTGAAATCTTCAATCAAATACAATATTATCTAATAGGCCATACTATTCATATATATATATATTGTCAAAAAAGATCCTTGCCATTTCTTCACTAAACATAGTCTTTTTATAAAGAATACAATAAGCCATCTTTGTGAATTGATCAACCACTACAAGGATGCTATCTAATGAATTGGATGGCAATAGATTCATGATGAAATCCATCAAGATAGAAGACCATGACTATCTTCAAACATACAAGGGTTGTAAGAGTCTATAGAGGTGGTATCAAGGATTTTTAGACCTTAAACAAATATTACAAGAAAACACAAAATCCTTCACCATCTTCTACATTTGATGCAACCAAAAACCTTAGAAAATAATTTCTAAGGTCTTATTAAATTCAAAGTGGTCTGCAGCTAGAAAATCATGGTATTGAAGAACATGCAATCGTGTTGGTTCTTTTAGGATAAACAAATGTTCTTCAAAGTATAGAAGGTTTTTTTAAAGTTTGAACTTGTTAGTATTTTCTTTCACATGATGCTTGATATTAAACGTCAAAGCATCATTAGTGGTTGCAGCATGCATCTCATTGAAGAAATTAAAATCAATAGATGCCAATGTAATAGTAGCGCAAAGGCAAAATTCCTTGAGCTTTAATAAAGTTGCATATTATTGATCAAATGCTACCTCTTCTATCCTTGGTATAAGATATGATCTCTTTGATAAAGCATCAAATAATCTTTATTACTTCTCAGATCAATAAGTGATAATAAAATTAAATAAAGATAATAATATATTCTATTGAGCTTGGTGACGATCATTGTCAAATCCTCAATAGATACAATGTATCTCAAAAATTCCATCTTTGATTGATAAAATACATATTTCTCTGATTTGGCATACAAACTTACATCTCGTAGCTTTTGTAATACCAATTTGATATGTCCCTCATGTTCTTCTAGATTTTTTGAATAGATCAAGATGTCATCAAGATAGATTACCACAAACTTATTTAGATGCTTTCAAAAGGTGTCATTCATTAAATATTGAAAGATAGCAAGTGCATTTGTTAACCCTAAGGGCATGATATTATATTCAAAATGTCCATACCTTGTCCAAAATGTGATCTTCCATTCATCTCCTTCCTTAATCCATATCAAGTTATATACTCTATAAAGATCTATCTTAGTATAGATCTTAACTTAGCCAAGTTGTTCCAAAAGTCCTAAAATTAATGGTAGTGGGTAACAATTCTTTATTGTTATCTTATTCAATTTCCAATAATCAATTCACATATACAAGGAACCATTTTTTTTTTTCACAAAAAGTATAAGTGTATTTGTTGGAAACTTTGAATGCCTAATAAAATTCTTTGTAAGATTTTCATCAATATAATCTTTCAATGTTGAAAGTTCATTTTAAGAAAGATTATAGATTGGGCCAAAAAGTGGTTGCATTCCTTCCTAAAGATCTATAGCACAATCATATGGTCGATATTCCGGTATTATATCAGCATTCTTCTTTTGAAAAACGTTTTGAAATTTGCTATACTATTTTGGAATACTTGTTGTTGAAGTCATATCTTTTTTAATTAGAGTCACATAAATTAACAAATAATATATCTTTTTTGGTTGATCTTATAAAAGCCCTTGCTCCAATAAATAAAAGCTTATTCATTCATGACTTTTTATAGATTTTTTTTATAAAGATTTTTATCAAAAATATTATTCTTTGCAATTTTTAATCTATAGATGGATTATGCTTTTCCAACCAAGATAGCCTAAGAATAATAGGATTTAAAGGAGTTCTAATAATATTGAACACAATTTAGCTTCTATGATCTTTAAATATTATTTCTATAGGCATGGTTTTATAAATGATACTATCAGAGGATAAGGATCGTCCATCTATTACTTCTACATGAATAGATTTGGATTTTTATACTAGAGGAATTTTATAAAGCTTAGTAAATATCTCATCTACAAAATAAGCAGACAAGAAAATCATCTAAAGCTTGTGAGGGCAAAAATATAAAGGAATTATAAAACAACAAGCAGGTTGAATGAAAAGAGAAGAACTTGAATAGTTTTATAATTTTGGATTGTCCAACTGCACGGTCTCTACTGTGGCTAAACAACTTTATTTTTTTGAACAATTGCACTTCTAGTTTTGGTAATATGTCAATTTTATTTCTTTGGACAATTGCCATGCTTATGGCCTTCTTTGCTACAATATAGGTATAGACCTTCTTATATTTGATGCTTCTTTTCTTATGGACTAAGAGATCTAAAAAAAATTGCATCAAGTTGCATATCTTTTATTTTTGAATGTGAATTGAGAGTGCTTGTTGATATAGCAAGAATATATCAGATTGTATATTGTCTTGCTGAAGTCCATAAATGTTGGTCTTGATGATGTTGGAATAATCAATTATTATATTTTTAGGCTTGGATAATGGCTTCATTGAGCAATTATAGATCTGGAAGTGATAGTAACAAATCATTTATATCATTTTTTAATATCCAATAGAATTAACTTATTTAAGCTTCTTCATTCTAATTGATATTGCACATTACTTGCTTAAAATTGGATGTATAGATTGATGCAAAGCACAACTTTTAATGCAATATTTGGATCTTAGTTGCTGTTCAATAAGCCTTGACATATTCTTGAAATGCTTCCACAAATACTTTTACAAAAATTTCAAAGTTGCTTAGAATTGATGATCTTTTTTCAAATAAGGGAGCAAACCATGATAATGCTTGCCCCATAATTCAACCAATTCAACCAATCCAACCTATGATTCTTTTGTGAGATAAGTACTAGATTGTAGAACTACAATCAATCAAATTTAGTTGATGAATCCTTAGAACTTTAAACCTATACCATCATATTTTTTTGGAAGACTAATTCAAGACTTTTTATGTTATTGAATAGATAGATTTCCTTGGTATAGCATAGGTAGTATTGCATCCTTAAGTGCAAAAGCTGGATGTGGATGTAGTCTAGATTGTGGTACTCTAGATGTTGTGTTGTTGTGAAGTTTTGCAACAACTCCTTTAATCTTTATAATCCTAGCTGTGAGGATAAAATTTCACTCTTCAATCCAAATTATAAGATGGCTTCACTATATACAAAGATTTGTGGCATTAGGATTTTTGTATTTGTGAGATATAAAGAAAATAGTACTTGGATGTCTCTAAACTAAGATTTTAAGCACCTGATAGGATTTTTAAAATATTAGACAATTAAAAGTAAATTTGTAGTTGATGTTTTTTTGTGGTGAAGTTTAAGAATATTACCTATACTTTGAAGAAAAGTTTATAAAAACTAAATGGCTAAATTAAGAATTATTGAATTCTAAAGTTTGAAAAAAATAAATCCTTGCGGGTGAATAAGCTATTGAAGGATTTTGTTGTAATTTGAACATTTTGTATAAATTAAAGGGATTTTTTTTAAAAAACCAAGACTTTATAGAGGTAGAAAAACGGATATAAGAAATTATAATATAATTTTGATATAAAGATGAAGTTTTAAAAGAGGATAATAGATTTTTCTTAAAAATTGTTGGCAATCTCATTTATCATCCATTGGTTATTTGAGATTCTATAAAAAAATAAGTATTAAGGTTTTTCTATATGCCATAGAAAGATTTTATATACAAATTTATTTAAATACAAGAAGATTTTACTAATATAATTTTTTTTTATAATATTATTATATTATTTGTCTTTTTTTATTAAAGACAAATTACTTATTGGAATCTTGCTAATAAATAGCAAGTAAATTTTTTATTGCCAGATATCTAATATATTTTCAGATTGAAGATTATGCAACATGATAATACCTCAAAAGATATATAAATTTCATCGACTCTATCTCTACAAATTCAAAGATATTTGATGATAATTTTTTGATAAATATTGGATTTGAGGAATATCTATAAGAAAGAGAGAGTCGAACTAAAGCCTTCATCAGTATGTAGTTATGTATTCTAAGAATTTCATCTCAATAGGTGGATTTCCTTGGTACAACATAGGTAGTAATACATCATCAAGTACAAAAGTTGGAAGTGGATATAGTTTAAGTTGTAGTACTCCAGATATAGCATTATTATAAAGGAGTGATAATCAAAGAGTATATTTTGATGATCAAAGTGATAAAGAAAAAGATATTTTAAATCATTATATTCAAAAGCATTGAGCTAGAGAAATTACAGAGGTGTTAGTGAAAATTAGAGATATGGATGAGCTCGTTGTTGTTTTGATTGACCACGATTTGGAGATAAATCTTATGTCTAAGGATCTTTATATGAAGTGAAAGTAGCCAATTGATACAGAACATAGATGGATAATATGGACAACTAATAATATTCAAGGTGAATTATATGGTACTTGCTTAGATTTGAAAATTTGGATTAATGATGTTGCAATGGAGAAATTTTTTTTTGTTCAAGATATAACATCTTATCCTCTTATTTTGAAACAATCATATATTATTGCAACTCAAATAGAAATAAAAGTACTTAATGATGGTTTAGCTTATATACAGATTTATAATAAGGATGAAAGAAGGACAATATAATTTTTGACTGTACTGCCAAATCATGAGCGGAATCAAGACAAATTGAGAGAGAATCTATTACCAAAGGTTGTTGAAAAATTTAAGGATTTTTGAGGAGTACTACTATAAAGAGGAGATACTCTTATAAAATATAGGTACTTTTGATATAAGTTTTATTGGTATTTTTGAAAATAAAAATATTATATATAAAATTTTTATAAATAAAAAAAAAAAGACTATGTAATATTAAAAAAAAATTATATGAATTAGAGACATTAGAAGATAATGAAAAGATTTTTGGTATTTATGAAGAAAATTGATTGGAAGATTCTTTAGAATTGATTGCATCAATTGAATTAAGAGATGATGATAAAGTTGTATAAATTCATTCAAGAAAAATCTTTTCTATACTTGAATCTTTTCAAGCAGTAGAGGTTATGGTTGAAATAAAATATAAGATAGTAGATAAGAAGGAGAAACTTATTGCTGGATCTTTTCTAAAAGATTTTAAAGAATAAATAGAAAAAAATATCAAAGAAAAAGAACTTAAAGAATCTAAAGAATATTAGATACAAGTTTATTAAAGAAACTTCTAAGGAATTAAAGATTGGTTCTAATGATTTTTTATTGCTAGAAGAAATTGTATACTTCAAAGAGATGCTGACAAAATGAGATAAATTATTTGTCTTTGAATTTCATAAAATTAGGTATGTGAATCCAAATATTATAATTCCAATGGTTATTTTCACTATACTACATGTCCATTGGAATCTGAGGACAATTCTAGTACCAAGGGCACATTTGCCAAATTTGATAGAATTATTGAAAGAAAAGATAAAGATAAAGATTTTGGAACCTTCTTTTGCACTATATTTTAGTCAATAGTTTACAATGCCTAAGAAAAATAGATCATTATAATTTATTCAAGATATGCAACTAATAAATGTAATAACTATAAGAAATATAGAAATTAGATGGATAGTGGATGAATTTGTTGAAGCATTTGCAAGAAGAGCAATGTATTCAATGGGTGATTTGTATTTAGGTTATGACCAATTTCAACTTACAATAGAGAGTAGAGACATGACAACAATGAGAACACCACTTAGACTAGTTAGAATGTATATTCTTTCTCAAAGTGCTACTAATTCAACTATACATATGATGAATAGGATGAACAAGGTATTGAGAGATTTCATTTCTGAGAAGACTATGCATTTTTTAGATGATGTTCTTACAAAAGGATGCAAAGAAGAAGACAAGGATGAAATTTTAGATAAGAGAAGATGTTGCAAATATGTTATGGATTATATACAAGATTGTGAAAAGATATTAACTCAGCTTGAAGAAATTCATTTTATATTATCAAATACAAAATCTATATTTGGAATACAAGAAATTAAAATTATTGGATATTTATGTGGATTTTATAGAAAGAAACTAAATTCAACCAAAGTTGATGTAATTGAGAGAATGAAAGAGAATTATAATTCTTTAATAGAGATACAAAGGTTTTTGGATACATGTATATTCTACCATATTTGGATTCTTCACTATGCTCACATTATACATCTATTGTATGAATTATTATGCAAAGATTATTATTTTTAATGGGAAGAAAAGCATATCAAAGCAATGCAAAGATTGAAGGATTTATTGATATCATCTCTAATATTTTAAAAAATTAATTATAAATATAATAGACCAGTGATTCTTATAATAGATATTAGTCCAATTTCTATTGAATGGATTGTAGCTCAAGATGATTCAAATAGATACAAATTTGAAATTCAATTTGGAGCTAAAGTTTTAAGTATAGCAAGCGTACATATTCATATGTAAAAAGGAAATTATAGGGAGTTGTTTCAACTATGAAAGCTAAAAAAGATTACTTAATTGAAGCAATGGTGGTGATTGAAATAAATTATTTATCTTAACTTAGAATAATTATTAATTATATAATACTAGATATTACAATATTGAGATGGATTTCTTACATCATATCATTAAATCTAAGGTTTAAGCATATTAAAAGAAAAGACAATCTAATAGCAAATATATTATTTTAAACAAAATATGATGGAAAAGATGAGATGATTGAGGATATTGATGATGTAGGTACAAAGTTTTATTCAATTTCACAATTGAACAAGGAAGATAAGCCATTTTATGAAGAAAATTATAAAAGAGAGTTATTGGATATTGGACATTATTTGAGCATAATAACCAAGCATGCTAATTGATCAATTGAAAAATTTAAACAAATTAAGAAAAAGACATATAAGTTCATATTACAAGGAGGATTTCTATAGAAGAGGCTAAAATCAAACATTAGAATATTGCAACAAGTAGTAGGTACCAAGGAAGATCAATAAAAATCACTCAAGGAATTTCATGATAGTCTATGGGTAGGGTATAGAGGAATTTGGAGTACTTTTGCTAAATTAAAAGAACAATATTGATAAAAAAATATGTATTAGGATGTGGCTTCATTTATAGAATCTTGTGTAATTTGTCAAATGTATTCAAATATACAATATTGCGATGATCTACATCCAACATATCTTTTGGCTATTTATTTTAAATGGATTATAGATTTAATTATATTGTCGATAGAACTTTGGCAAATGAGATATTTAATTTTGGCTTGTAAAAATTTATCAAACCAAATAGAAGGCAGGACATTAAAGACAAAGTTTACAAAAAAAATTTGTAAATTTTTACTTGAGGATGTTATTTGTCGCTATGCATATATGAGAAAGATCACTGTAGGTCATAGAGAATTGAATACACATAAAACTCATGAATTATTTAGGAGATGTACAATTAAATTATCATTGACTATTGCTTATAATCCAAAGAGGAATACAAAGAGTGAACATGGATATCCACCAATTATAAAAGCCTTGATTAAAACTTGTAATGGAAGAGTGAAAGAATGATCTTGACTTCTATCTTATGCATTATGGGTTGATTAAACAATATATAATTCAGTGACAAGATATATGCTAATGGAACTCATAACAGGTGAAAAATCTATTATACCAATTGAGAAATATGTGCCAACTTAGAATATGCTACTTTAGGAAGATGGATTAAGAAGGAAAGAATTGTTGGCTATTTGAATTTGGGAGCTTGAACAAAGATCAGAAGATGTAGAATTGATATTAAAAAGATTACAAAAAGCAATGTTAAGGAATAAGGCTTGATTTAATAAATAATATTAATTGAGGCCTAGAGCAATTGGAGAAGGTGATTGAGTACTTGTTAATGATTACAATTTGAATAATTAATATTGTACTTTGTGGAAGTTTTAAAATATTGATTTGGATTATATATAGTGATAACAATCCATGACAATGCCACATATTTGTTAAAAGAATTGGATGGTATATAGTTGAAAATACCTATTACTAGGAAGTGAGTGAAGATTTTTAAAAGACAAGATGGAAAAATCAATGTGGACGATCATGTTGAAGATATCAATGATTCTAAAGAAGATAATTATATTAAAATGGATGATAAATATGATAATAAAGAACTTGGCATAAGAAATAAAGAAATGGTGTTATACCAACTATGGCATATAATTAATTTGGCACATATCAGAAGATGCATAGATTCAAAGAGAATGGATGTTAGGAACATATACTTTAAAGATTCACAAAATCTTCTAAAATATTCTAAAGATTGTTGAATAAGATAAAGTCAGTTAAGAAGCTTTTTAGTTGGTGAAAGTAATTTAAGAAGCTTCTTAACTAGTAGATGGAGCTCTAGAAGCTTCCAAGTTGATAGAAGAAGCTCAAAAAGCTCAAGAAGCTTCTCAATTAGTAGAAGTTGTTTGAGAAGTGTCTTAGTTTGATAGACTCTTAAAAAGTGTCCTAGATAAGAGTATATATAGGAGTTGAGGTTAATGAGTCCTTGAGTCTTGACAATACATCTTTTGGAGTTCTAGCTCACCTTTTTTGGTGTTGTTTGTGTATTCATCTAGTTGATTCAAGTTTTTATTGGTTTTCTTTTTGAAATCCTATTCTAGTACAAGTCTCTTGCTTTGTATTCTTGTATTCATGACAATTTGTTCAGATTGACCTCATCTTCAATATCAGAGTTGGATTCTTTTTATTAGAGATTGGATTACTTCTCTACTTGAAGGTATACCAACACTTTAGAAGTTGCGGATTACTTTCTTCTAAATTGATATTTTTTTCATCACAATATTGGAACTTTGTCCTTCTTGTGAGAGAATGGATTATCCCTCTCTTTGAAGGTCTTAAAGTATTTTAGAGGTTGGAGATAATCCTCTTCTAAATTGATATTGTCTTCTTATAGATTCATTTTTTTTTTTTTTTATTTAAAATGGTTGGAGGTCAAATTGCTTATTAATGTAGTAGGAGTATATGACCAAATCTTTTGAGTCCAAGTTAAATGCCATTATAAATGCTCTTATTATATTATTTGCTAGAACTATGGAAATTGAAGGAGTTATTTCAAAACTTTGTAATGACACAACATCTGAAGCATCACAATTTAGACTACACCTACTTCCAACTTCTGTGCTTGAAGATGTAATACTATCTATGCTACACCAAAAAAATCTACCTGTTCAATAATGTAAGGAACCTTGAATTAATATTCCGAAAAAATAGGATGGTATGTATTCAAAGTTCCAAGGATTTGTCAACCAAATTTGATTAATAATGGTCCTATAACTTGATACTTATCTAATAGAAGAATCATGGATTGGATTAGTTAATATCTTACTTATAGAACAAGCATTATCATGATTTTTTTCCTTATTTAAAAAGAAATCACTAATTTTGAGCAATTTTGAAGTTTTCATAGAAGCATTTGGAGAAACATTTGGAAAACATGACAAGATTTATTAGGCAATAGCTAAGATCTAAGCATTGTGTCAAAAGACACACTTTGTATTAATCTATGCATCTGATTTTAAAAAATTAGCATGTGACATTAATTAAGACAAAGAAGCCTTAATAAGCCAATTTTATTGGAGACTAAGAAATGATGTGAAGGATTTGTTATTATTACTTCCGGATCTAAAATTGCTCAATGAAGCTATTAGCCAAGTTTTAAAATATAATAATTAACTATTTCAATGTCATCAACATCAATGTTTATGGACTTTAATAAGGCAATACGCAATCTAATATACTCCTACTACATTAACAAGCAATTTGAATTTACACTCCAAAGTAGAAGATATACAACTTAATGTAGTACATGTTAAATCTTTTATCCTACAAGAAAAGAAGCATCGGATAGAAAAAGGCATATGCTTGTATTATGCTTGAAAAGGCTACAAAGTTGGCAATTGTCCAAAGAAACAAAATTGACACATTACCAAAACTAGGAGTGTAATTGTTCAAAAAAACCACAATGTTTAGCCACAACAGGGACCATGCAGCTAGACAATCTAACATTACAAAACTATTCAGATTCCTCTCTTTTTGCTCAATCTGCTTATTGTTTTATAATTCTTTTGTATTTTGGCTCTCAAAAGCTTCAGATGATCACTTTGTTGGATTTGAGGGTGTTTGCTTGTTTTGTAGATGAGACATTCACTAAATTTCATAAAATTTCCCTAGTACAAAAATCCAATCCTATTCATGTAGAGGTAATAGATGGACAATCTTTATCCTTTTGTAGTCTCACTCATGAAACCACTCTTAT
This sequence comes from Physcomitrellopsis africana, assembly GCA_036785485.1. Classification (NCBI taxonomy): domain Eukaryota; kingdom Viridiplantae; phylum Streptophyta; class Bryopsida; order Funariales; family Funariaceae; genus Physcomitrellopsis; species Physcomitrellopsis africana. Next base: position 293,195 of record JAWRVF010000082.1, on the reverse strand, counting down.
AGAAGTGTTGTTCAAAGATCATAGTTGGCAAATTGTATTCAACGTTATTAGGATTGCTTCAAATCTTGTTATTTTTGGACTGTCTTGGTTGAAAAAGCATAATCCATCTATAGATTGGAGGTTGCAAAGAATAACATTTCTGATAGAAATTCCTATAAAAAAATTCATAAAAACTCACAAATTGGTAAGCTTTTATTTGTTGGAGCAAAGATTTTATAAGATTGGCCAAAGAAGGTACACTGTTTGTTATTTATGTGACTCCAATTAAAGAAGATATGATTTCATCAACAAATATTCCAAAATAATATAATAAATTTTAAGATATTTTTTAGAAGAAAAATATTGGTATATTATTGGAGCATCAACCATACGTTTGTGCTGTAGATTTTCAAGAAGGAATACAACCATCTACAGTACAATTTATAATCTTTCACAAAACAAGCTTTTGGTATTAAAAGATTATATTGATAAAAAATTTGCAAAGAACTTCATCAGGCATTCAAAGTCTTGAATATATATACTTATATTTTTTGTAAAAAAAAAAGATGGTTCCTTGTATATGTATGTTGATTATTGAAGATTGAATAAGATAACGATGAAAAATTATTATCCACTATTATTAATCTTGAAATTTTTGGAACAACTTGGCCAAGCTAAGATTTATGCTAAGATAGATCATTGTAGAGCATACAACTTGGTATGGATCAAAAAAAGAGATGAATAGAAGATTATATTTTAGACAAGATATGGACATTTTGAATATAATATCATGCCATTTGGACTATCAAATGTACCTACTATCTATCAACACTTAATAAATGATAACTTTTGAGAGCATCTAAATAAGTTCATGGTGATCTATCTTGATGACATCTTAATCTATTCAAAAAATTTGAAAGAGTATGAGGGGCATGTCAAGTTGATATTACAAAACCCGTGAGATACAGGTTTGCATGGCAAACCAGAGAAATGCATATTTCATCAACTTAAGATGGAATTTGTGAGATACATCGTATCTACTAAAGGTTTAATAGTAGATCTCAAGAAGATAGATGTAATTATATAATAGGTCATTCCAAAGACTGTAAGAGACGTACAATGTTTTCTTGGAATTTCTAACTTTTATTAGATCTTTATCAAAAATTACTCTTAACTTATCATCCTTCTTATTTGATTGGCATATAAAGATAAGTTAGAATAGGGGCTTCAAGCGGAGAAGGTATTCTAAGATTTTAAGACGACATTTATCACAGCTCCAATCTTGGTGCAACTAGACTTTACAAAGGCATTCTACATGGAGATTGATGCTTTGAATTTTGTACTAGGGGCTATACTTTTATAAATGGATACAGAAGCTAAATTCCATCCTATTGTATTTTATTCTCAAAAATTCTTTACTGCCAAAATTAATTATGAAATCCACTATAAAAAGCTTCTTGCTATTGTGGATTCTTTTTAAAAATGGCATCATTTTCTTAAAGAAATAATATATCTTGTGACTATAGATATACATCACAAGAACTTCGAATATTTTATGTCAACTCAAATTTTTAATCACTGCCAAGCTTGATAGAATATATTGCTATCTTAATTTAATTTTGTTATCATTTATCGACTTAGAAAGCAACAAGGATTGTTTGATGCTTTATTAAGGAGATTATGTCTTATACCAAGAATAAGAGAGGCAACATTTGATCAACAATATACAGCTTTGTTGAAATTAGAGCAATTTTTCCATTGCGCCACTATTACATTGACACTTATTGATTCTAATTTCCTCAATGAGGTACGTGCTGCAACCACTAATGATGCTTTGGCCGTTGATGTCAAGTATTGCCTAAAAAAAAATGATGACAAGTTCAAACTTGAAAAAGACCTTCTATACTTTGAAAAATATTTGTATATCCCAGAAGGGCCAATACAGCTACGCGTTCTTCAATCTTGCTATGATTTTTTAGCTGCCGATCACTTTGGATTTAACAAGACATTAAAACTTGTTTTTTGAGATTTTTGATGGCATCAAATATAGAAGGTAGTGAAAGACTTTGTGCTCTCTTGCAACATTTGTTTAAGATCCAAAAATCCTCAACATTGCCCTTATAGGCTCTTACAATTCTTGTCTATTTTAAAGCAATCATGATCTTTTATCTTGATGAATTTTATAATGGATCTACCACCATCCAATTTATTAGACATCATCTTTGTGGTGGTTGATTAATTCACAAAGATGGCTCATTTCATTCCTTGCAAGAAGACTGCATCTAGTGAAGAAATAGCAAGGCTCTTTTTTGACAATATATATCAATATTATGGCCTATTAGATGATATTGTATCTGATTAAGGATTTCAGTTCATATCTAAGTTTTCAAAATATCTTTTTGAAATATTAAAAGTAGACATTAAACTTTCTTTGGCTTTCCACCTTCAAATTGATGGCCAAATGTAATTTCTCGTTTTACTTACTCTATCAATATTGCCTAGAGTAAACCTATAAAAGAAGATTCAAATATAGGAAAAGATTAACTGCATTGAGTTAAATTGTTAGGGTCACACAATTAACCGCCTCTTAACATTAGAGTCCAATGCACATGTAAACGCTTACAAACAATGCCGTCCACTCTATCGGTTTTGCTATTCCACAACTAAGAATAAACTTCGTGATCCAATCTTCCACAAATTCTCTTACTGTAATCTATTATCTTCTTCCAATCATATAATAACATCTGGCAATGTTAAACTATCTCAATAGATTGCTTATACCTACTTCATTCTTCAATCATTGGAAATAACTTCTTACCAAGAACTTCTTTCAAAATGAATCATCTCTCTAAAATTCTCTTTCATTGCTCAATTCTCATAGCCAATATGATATAACATTCTCACTTATAATCAAATTGTATTGACATATCCAATCTTTCGCTGCTAATTCGCCACACCAAACTCAAGCAACAATCGATTACAATTTCTTACTCATCCATATATTATTGAATTGAATTATCTATTTTATTACTGTATTCCATGATCGACATGATTCAATCAATTAGAATGAAATCCAAATTCTCTACTATAGTCTAATAGAAAAAAAAATAAAAACAAGAGGTAGCATCAAGCTTATCCTAGCTCAGCACTATCACAGTCTGGCCCTGACTCCTCCATATCCAATCAATTTATACTTACACTGACTATGTTAACTGCTACACAACCAATGATAACTACTTTTTCTAACTTCTTCATCTATTTTGCCTTCTAAACTAGCCATTTATCAATTTACTGCCTATTTTTAATCTTATAAATTATGTATCATAAATCATAAAATTCCTATCTATTCTACATTGCTCCACTCCTAATTATGCAACGCCCTCACAAACACAAAATTGATAAAAAGAACTTTTAGTTATGAAGTTGGCTCTTCAAAATAGGATGCTCCTAGATTCTCCGTAGGAGGTTCTTCTGTGTCTAGCTCTAATAGTAAGTCCTTATCCTCTTCCAATAAATCTACATGATTGCTTTTCAATTGGATTGATAAATCTTCATTATTCGCTCCCAATTCCCAAACTTGAGCTTCCAATTGTAAAATTCTAGCATCTTTCACCTCTAATTGGCGCTCTTATTGCTTCATCTTCTCCTCCAGCTTACTAATACTTAAAACTGGTAGAATAGATATCTGTGGCCAAACGATATTGGCCAAATCATCCTCCAATTTTGCTACTTCACCCTTCAAGGCACCAATTTTTGTCTATAGCTTATCCATTTCAATTCTATATTGGTCTCTCAATTTTACCTTTTTCTGTTCTAATTTTACTACTTTTTCATATTTTGCTTGTAATTGGCACTTCAACGCTTTCCTTTCCAAATTCCATGTCCTACAATTCTCTTTTAATTCTTGCTTTTGACCGTTCAGGATTCTTTGAGTGCGATCTTTATCATTCATCCAATTTTTCTTTTCCTCGGTTAATTTTTGCTTCAATGTCAGCTTAGATTCTATCTTTGTCCTAAAAAAGGTGATCATGTTCCATAATTCGACGGCTTTTTATCATTAGTTCCTTCCTACTTGACTCCAATTGTTGCCTTAAATTTCCTTCCAACTGACTCATAGTAAGCTGCAATTGGGAAATTTGATCCAATATTACTTTCGTGAGGTTCGCTCCTTCCAATATTCCGGTGTTCAAAACTAGAGCCTTAGTTGCCCTCTCAATTACTACACCAAATATTGAGGCGCATATTAGTCGGTTTATGCCTCTTTTTTTTAATCTTTGCCAGATTAACAACCAACTCGTCCATCTTCTTTGTTAAAGTCAACAACAAAGTCTCATTTTGATCCTTTGATACTAGTTCATTAGATAATTCTTTTATAGATATTGATTTTTGATAAAAAGAGTATGGAAAATACAGAACTACAATTGTTGGTGGTACAACCTGCAATAGAACAGCATTCACTATCCCTTGCGGATTAATACTAAGATTTGCATCGTAATCAATCATTCTTAGGTAACTGCCTACTATTTCATTCTAGGTTGGCATTTGATACCCTCTTTGAGATGGAGTCATCGTGGCTCTTATGATTAAGAATTGATCATAATGATATTCTTTCCATACCTTAGCTCGGTGAAGTGAGGTAGCCACAGTTGCATATTAAGCCTCTTTTACAAACATCTTCAATTCTGGTGGGTATAGTCCGTTAACCAATATAGACATAACAAACAAATCCGGCATTTGGTTATTTGGCCATTCATAAAGGATATATGCTACTTGGCCATAATATCACTACATCGCTTCTTTTTGTATCATTCTGCTATTCATTAATCTTTCCCTAAGACGTTCTTTAAATCCTATTGGTAAAAAATGAGTCAAAAATGTATTTTTCAATGTCTCCCAATTAAAAAATTATCTCACAAGTTAGCAATTATACCATTCAAATGCCGTTTCTTTCAAGGTTATTGGCAGCCATCTTAACCATATATCTTTATTTCTTCCATTATTGGCTATACATGCAGTCAGAAATTGAGACAAGTGTTGATTTGGATTTGCTCGGAGAAAATTCCTAAAGGTAGGTAATAGAGCAAGATTAGTTGTGCGATCACCCACCGCATCTATTTGAACTGCAATTCGAACTGCTAGACCCCCTGCTGCCATTGAAGGTGACAATGTTCTACTCAATTTCTTAATAAAATAAACATTGCGTCCTCCGATTTTCTTTTATGGACTTCTAGACCTCCGTAATTTGCTATTATTATCTACAAATAATTTTATTAGTTGAAATTGAGATGAAAATGACGGATTTTGAAACATACTAAATTGGCCCTTATTGGCAAGGAATACATGCCCTTCTGAAGAACTAATCTTACTAGAATCGGCTATATCCACTATTGAAAAAGTATCCAATAGAGTATCTATCATAAACGTTAAATATAGATTGGAAGTCTAAATAAGAAGTTCAAGAAGAACTGGCAAGAACTAAATTAATCAGATGAATACAAGCAACAACACGAGAGAGGTGAGCTAGAGCTCCAAGAGATGTGTTGTCGAGACTGAAGAATTCTTCAGCCTCGATTCCAATATATACTCCTACCTAAGAAGCTTCTCAAGCTGCTTCTACCAACTAGAGAGCTTCTCTAGCAACTTCCACCAACTAGGAAGCTTCTCAAGAAACTTCCACCAATTAGGAAGCTTTTCAAGTAACTTCTATCAACTAGGAAGCTTCTCAAGCGACTTCTATCCACTAGGAAGATGCTAGAAGGCTCTGGAAGATTCTAGAGAATTCTAAAAATCTTTTAGAATATTTTAGAAGGTTCTGATAAGTATGTCCTTGACATCAGCTCCTTCTCTAGCTTTGAGGCCTCCGAGAAGCCATTTGAGATGTATGGTCACAAACATAGGAAATCAAAGATTTGACGCATAGTCTCTATAATATATTCCAGTTATTGTTCATGAGGCAGATGATTCATGGGTCCTTGTAGCCATCAGTGTCGGGTAGAGAGAATTTACCTTGGAAAAACGTCGGGTTCCTAGCTGCTACTAGAATTAACAAGGAATATGAAAGAAAGCCGTACAAGTATCTTCTATACTTGTATAATATTAGAATATAATCTTTGTATAAAAATAAAATATAATCCTTATATAAAAATAGAATATAATCCTTATATAAATACTTATATAAAAATAGAATATAATATTTATATAAATACTTATATAAATATTATATATAATACTTGTAAAATACTTATATAAAAAATAGAATATAATCCTTGGTATAATACTTGTATAAATACTTGTACAAATATTATATATAATACTTATAAAATACTTGTACAAATATTATGTATAATACTTATAAAATACTTATATAAATACTTAATATAAATATAAGTATATATACTTGTATAATAAGTATAAACAAAGTATGCATATACTTAAGTATACCTCAAATACAACAGCATATGAAGAATACAAGTTATATAATAAGCTGAAATTAATTAAATCACTAAAAATTCATCCAAAGGTCAAATCAAGCACGCTTATAACCTATAGAAAGCCAATAACTCATTGTAAAACATATCAAAATTTCACAAATAGATGTCTTACCATTTAAAAGTTATGGCTAAATAAAATAAGTACCAAAATTTCCCAGCAAATATAAAGGCAGCAAAGCTCCTCTTTACTTTAGCCTTTGTTGTGGTTGCTTCCCTTCTCCAAATTGGTCATACAATAGATTTTTAGAAAGCTCACTCCATCATCTAACTTGTCTTAAAATTTTGCTTATAAACCTCTCAAACTTCAGATTTTATAGCTAGTCAAATCTACTCCTCAAACCCTCATAATAATTTGCCCTCTCAACACTTCACAACTCATAAGTCTTTCATAGAAGCTCTAAATGCATTGATATTTGTTTTTATGGAAAGCTTACACAAGTTTTTATAAGTACTTAAATTATCAAAAAGGTTGAAGAGACTATCCGACTTGGGAGGTTGAACAAAGTCTCTGCCCTTCTTCATCAAGTGGCAGCAGACCCTTTCCCACTCTCAAGCTTACAACTTTCTCTCTCCAACTCCAAATATTACAAGAAATTACTTGATAGAAAGATAGCACAATTTTCCACACTTCATATAAATTTCACTAAGAAAGAGTTGAAATCAAACTTGCAGTGGCAGCTCAAAGTTTTTGCCATTGCTTTTCAATGGCAGCAAACCTCACTCTACTAAAATAAGCATACCTATTTGTTCACAATTCCAATACAAGCAAGAGAGTAGGTTCTAAAATCCTCACAACTCAAAGAATACACACCTAAATTTTTATTACAAACGATTTAATATTCTTGGAGTTATCTCTCTCCAAAATTCATTGCTCAAAAATTATCAAATCCTAGGTCCAGCAAGAGGAGTATTCTCCCCTTTACTTCCACATCAGCCCATGCCACGAGCACATGGGCACCCAAAATCCTATTGAATAGGCCCTATTCACCCCATACTCTTCTTTCTTATCCTTCACAAGGTCCATGCTACCTCAAAGTCAATAAGAAAGGTAAAACAACCCTTACTTTTTATCTAATCACAAAAGAATCTATTCTAAGATATAAGTAAGGTAGAAACCAAAACAAATAGCTATTCTAATTTATTAGTTAAGTGGCTAAAATATATCCTCTTCTTATAATATCTTCTAAAATAACCTCTATCACTCACACATGTAATAATAATAAATACAAGATATATAATATTTTTACATATTGCACGTAAATGCAGTATGACATCGATAATGACCAACACCTTCCACTTGAGACCATGTCTAAACTTGTGTATCTTCATTGTAAAAATGGCCTGAAAATATCGCTTTGCTACTACTTGTATGAGCTAGTTCAACTTTAAAGACAATCACAAGTGATCTGCTACTTGGTATTCTTTGACGTCTTCTTAGCTCTTCTAATTCTTCATCTCGAGGTCAATGTCATGAGCTACTTGGTTGAAATGGCACCACTAATATAGTATCCACATTCTTACTAGCCATATCTAAATACACCCTGAAATTAGATATCTTGATATTATAAGAAAGCAAAATGCAACAAGTTATATTTTGATAAGATCTAGATCTTGCTTATATACATTCCTTTGGAAAAAGCTTCATCTTCACGTTTCATTAGTGGTCGACTTTTGTTTTATTAAGATATCATCAATGAAATTCTTATATCTTTTGTGGCGTATTTGTTATATTTTTTGTTGGCTCCCAAATCCGCTCATTTAAATCATAGCTACGTCAATGAATTAAATACTCCAACTTCCTCTATCTCCATTGCAAATCAAGGACTTGTTCCACCTCATATTCCACGTGGTCTTTAATTTCAACACAAGGTGGTGGTGGCTATATCTGTCTTGATAAAGTTGATTCACTATAAGTTTCTAAAAGAAAAACATGAAAGATAGGATGTACCTTCATGGATGTGAATAGTTTCAATCGATAAGCCACCAGATTGATTTGCTTCTGAATGTAGAATGGTCCCAACTTCCTATAATCCAACTTAACATAAAGTCAAGTGGTCTTGATGTTTTGTCGCAAGAGCCAAACTTTATCTCTAATTTGAAAAGTAGGAGAATCCTTCCAAAATTTGTGTGCAAAAGCTTTGTACGAGTCTTGAGCTACTTGTAACTGAAGCTTCAAGGTGGTCTGGATCTTCATTAAATGCTTTGCAAGATCTTTAGCTGCTAGATTTTTATCTTTGGATTTATCCAATAAATTGAGTTTTTGATGATATCAATAATTTATAAAGAAAGGTGTTTGTTGAATTGAGGCATGGACTGAATTGTTGTACGTAAACTCCGTCAGTGGTAGATATGTAGTCTAATTGTCTTATTGATAGTTGATCGTACATTGTAGATATTGCTCCAAGACTTGATTGACTCGCTGTGTTTGACGATCGATTTGAGAATAGAAAGCAAAAGAGAATTTGATATCTACCCTCAATATGTCAAAAAGCGACCTTCAAAACTTTGATATAAATTGAGGCCCTCGGTCCAAAATAATGTCATCTGATAAACCATGATACCGATATATATTGTTAATAAACAATCTTGCTGTTTCTTCATCAAAAGTTGTCTTTCTGTATGGAACAAAATGTGTCATCTTTGTAAACCGATCTACCACCACGTAGATAGCATCAAATATTGCAGAAGGTGGCAAATCTGTGATGAAGTCCATAGATACTGAAGACCATGGTCGCTTTGGAATTGGCAGAGGTTGTAAAAATCCGTAAGGGCAATGTCGAGGATTCTTTGATCTTGAACAAAGGTCACATGATAGTACAAAGTTCTTCACTACCTTTCACATTTGGAGCCACTAAAAGTCTCGGAAAATAAGCTCCATTGATTTGTTGAATTGGAAGTGACCTGTGGCCGGGAAGTCATATCGAGATTGAAGAATATGTAGTCGAATTGGTCCTTCCGGAATGTATAGTTGATCTTCAAAATATAATAACCTGTTGTTGAGTAGAGAGAATTTGCCTTGGAAAAACATCGGGTTCCTAGCTGCTACTAGAACTAGCAGGGAGCATGAGAGGAAGTCGTAGAAGTATTTTATATACTTGCACAGTATTTATTCAAGCTTCCAAATTATACTTGTATTATACTTATACAAAACTTATACAAATATAAAGTACAAACTTTTGAATAATACTTGTATAAATACTTATATAATACTTGGTATAATACTTATATAAATACTTATATAAAATAATATATAATCCTTGGTATAATACTTGTACAAATACTTATATAAATATTATATATAATACTTATAGAATACTTGTATAAATACTTGATATAAATAAAAGTATATATACTTATATAATAGGTATAAGCAAAGTGTGTATACATTCAAGTATACTTCAAAATACAACCGCATATGAGGAATACAAGTTATACAACAAATTGAAACTAAATAAATCACTAAAAATCCATTCAAGGTTCAAATTAAGCATGCTTATAGCCTATAGAAAGCTAATAATCCATTGTAAAATATATCAAAATTTCACAAATAGATGTCTTACCCTTTAAAAGTTATGGCTAAAAGAAATAGGCACTAAAATTTCCCAGCAAATGCAAAGGCAGCAAAGCTCCTCTTCACTTCAGCCTTTGTTGTGATTACTTCCCTTTTCCAAATTAGACATGAAATAGCTTTTTAGAAAGCTCACTCTATCATCTAACTTGTTCTAAAATTTCGCATGCATGCCTCTCAAACTTCAAATTTTATAGCTAGTTGATTCTACTCTTCAAAACCTAGCTACAATTTGCCCTCTTGATACTTCATGGATCATAAAACTTTCATGAAAGCTCCAAATGTATCAATTTTTGTTTTTATAGAAAGCCTACATAAGCTACTATAAGCACCTAAAATATCAAAAAGATTGAAATGATTTTCCGACTTGGGTGGTTGAACAAAATCTCTACCCCTCTTCATGGGGTGGCAGCAGACCCTTTCCCACGCTCAAGCTCACAACTTTTCTTTTCTAACTCCAAATGCTTCAAGAGATATCTTGATAGAAAGATAGCACAATTTTCCACACTTCTTATAAATTTCACTAAGGAAGACTTGAAACCAAACTTTTAGTGGCAGATCAAAGTTTCTGCCGTCACTTTTTGATAGCAGCAAACCTCACTCTACTAAAACAAGCATAACTTTGTGGTCACAATTCCAATACAAGCAAGTAAATAGGTTCTAGAATCCTCACAATTCAAAGAATACACACCTTAATTTTTATTTTAAGTTCTTTTATATAATTGGAGCTATCTTTGTCCAAACTCCACTGCTCAAAAAACTCCCAAATCCTAGGTCCAGCAAGAGGAGTATATCCCCCTTTCCTTCGATATCAATCTATGATACGTCCACATAGGCAGCCAAATTCTATTGGATAGGCCCTATTCATCCCATGCTCTTCTTTTTTATCCCTCACAAGGTCCATTCTACCTCAAAAGTCAACAAGAAAGAAAAAACAACCTATAATCTTTTTTCTAATTACAAAAGAGTCTATTCTAGAATATAAGTAAGGTAGGAACAAAACAAATAGCTATCTTAATTCACTAACTAAGTAGCTAAAATAAATCCTTTTCTTATAATATCTTCTAAAATAATCTCTAATACTCACACATGTGATAATAATAAATACAAGATATATAATATTTTTGCACACTGCATGTAAATTCAGTATGACACTGTCTTCAATCTTGAACTTGTCTTTGTCAAAGCGCTGCTTCACATCTAAGACTAATGAATCCACAGTTGATGCTCCACACACTTGTTCTAAAAATCAACATCAATTGGTATGATTATAATTGTGGTGAGGAGGCAAAACAATTCTGGTTGTAGCAAAGTTGTACACTGTTGATCAAATGCTGCATCTCTAGTCTTGGGTGGTAGATATGATCTCTTCCATAATGCATCTGATAATCCTTGTTGTCTTCCTAACCGATATGTAATAATGAAGTTGAATTGGGATAATGACATGTTCCATCGAGCTTGGTGCCGATTCAAAACTTGAGCTGTTGTGAAATACTCCAAATTTTTGTGATCCGTATATATAGTCATTGGATGTGCAGCACCCTCTAATAAATGACACCACTCTTGGAAAGAATCAACTATTGCAAGTAGCTCCTTATCATGAATTTTATAATTGATTTTTGTTGCCAAAAATTTACTTGAGTAGAACGCAATTGGATGAAATTTGTCATCCTTCTCTATCTGTGATAATACAACTCTTAGCGCAAAGTCAAAAGCATCTATTTCCAGATAGAAGGCCTTTGTAAAGTCGGAATGTACCAACATAGGAGCTGTTATAAATGTCAACTTTAACTCTTGAAAAGCCTCTTGTGCTTGGATACTCCATTTGAGCTTGTTCTTTGACATCAATCGTGTTAATGGGGCTGCAATTTGTGAGTAGGTTTTGATGAAAATACAATAGAAGTTGGCAAATCTAAGAAAACATTACATGTCCCATACCATCTTTGGTACTATTTAATCCGTTACTGCTTGAACCTTCTTTTGATCCATCAACAATCCTTTGTTCAAAATGATATAACCAAGAAATTCCACCTTAAATTGATGGAACACGTATTTCTCTAACTTGGCATATAATCCCGCATCCCAAAGTTTTTGTAACACCAACTTCACATGACCCTCATGTTCTTGAATATTTTTGGAATAGATCAAAATATCATCGAGGTAAAAAAATAACAAATTTATCCAAATACTCTCGGAAAACATCATTCATCAAATGTTGAAATATAGCTGGTGCATTGGTCAATCCAAAAGGCATGACATTATATTCAAAATATCCATACCTTATTCGAAATGCTGTCTTCCATTCATCTCCCGTCTTTACTTATACAAGATTGTAAGCTCTACAAAGATCTATCTTGATATATATATTTTGGCTTCACCAAGTTGCTCTAAAAGTCCGGATATTAGTGGTAATGGATATTGATTCTTCATAGTGATCTTGTTCAAGCCTCGATAATCCACGCACTTTTGTAATGAGTCATCTTTCTTTTTCACAAAGAGAATAGGTGCATCTGCGGGAGATTTAGAATGTCGAATGAAGTTCTTCGCAAGATTCTCTTCAATGTAATCCTTCAATGGTGAAAGCTCATCTTGTGATAAATTATAGATTGGACCAAATAGTGGTTGTGCTCCCTCTTGGAGATCTATAGCACAATTGTACGATCGATGCTTTGGTAGCAAGTCAACATTCTTCTTCTCAAAGGCATCCTTGAATTCTTCATACTGTTCCAAAATAATCAAAGTCGGAGTTGCATCTTCTCAAGCTAGTGTTGCAAAGATGACAAGAGGTGTATTATGCTTGGCTTCCTTCATGAAGGCCCTCGCACGTATGAATAAGGATTTGTTTCTAGACATTATCTTGGTAGGTTCCACCATTAAGGGTTTTGTTGGAAATGTCACTTTTTGCAACCTCCAATCTATCAATGGATTATATTTATCAAGTCAAGATAGCTCCAAAATGACTAGACATGAAAGAATCTTGATAATATTAAACACAATGCTACTTTCATGATTTTCAAGACGTACCTTCAACGGTTTAGTTTCATGAGTAACATCGCCAGAAGACAAAGATTAGCCATCTATGACTTCTACTTGGATAGGCTTTGGTTTCTTCACAAGAGAAAATTTGTGAAGCTTGGCAAATTCTTCATCTAAAATGCAAGCAAATGCTCTTGAGTCTAATAGAGCATTATTTTGTAGGTTTTGAATACCAAGAAATAAAGGTACCGTAAAGCAATGAGAAGGTTGAGCTGAAAGAAAGGGACCTTGATTAATTTGGGGTATTGAGATGTCCAGCCACATGGTCCCTATTATAGCTAGGCGTCCTTGTTTTCCTACATGCTTGAGTTCTTGAGTCTTATTGTTTGAGGCGTCTATTTTCTAGGACAATTTCCGGCTTTATGGCCTGCCTGTCCACAATATAAGTACAAGTTTTGTTCAAATTATCCCTTCTTTTTTTCAGCTATGAGGGGCTTGAAATGTACTGTATTGATTTGTATATCTTCTGTTTCAGATTGAGCTTCTACACTATTGATAGGAATAGCCAAATAGAACTGATTTCCTTGTGGATACTGTGTAGCTCTGGAATAGTAGTCTTGACGTTGTTGAAAAAGTCGATTGTCACACTTCACCGCTTGGCTAATTGCTTTGTTAAGTATTTGAGGATTGGGTAGAGATAGCAATAAATCCTTTACGTCATCTCTCAGTCTCCAATAAAATTGACTTACCAACGCTTCTTCTCCTTAGTTGATATTACAACTAAGTTGTCTAAAGTCCGATGTGTAAACAAATATAGAGCGTGATCCTTGATATAGAGAACAAATCTTGGTGGTTGTCCATGAAGCCTCATCATGGTCTCCAAATGCCTCTTCAAATGTTCCTAGAAAGGTCTCAAAATTATTCAAGATAGAAGATCTTTTCTCAAATAAGGGGGCAAACCAAGACAAAGCTTGTCCAGTAAGCAATTTTCCTACTAATCCAACTCGCGACTCCTCGGTTGAATAGCATTCTAGTTGCAAGAATGTTACTAATTGAACTTGATTTACAAAACCACAAAATTTTGATTAGGTACCATCAAACTTTTCTAGAAGACTGACTCAAGGCTCTTTGTACTGCGGTGTAATTAAATTCTCACGTTGAGATGTAGATGGCAGTACTTCACTAATTAGAGGTGGTTATATTATATGAGCCACTCCCACTCTTGTAGCTCTAAAGAGCTTAGCAAAATTTCCTTCAATTTTAGCAATTCTAATCGTTAGAGCGTTAAAGGCATTGATGATCACATCTAACTTTGACTCCAAAGATTCTATCATGTTAATGTCTTCTCTACTAGCCATGTTAAGTAAAAAAGAAGGAATCAATACCGGTCTAAGGGAGGATAATCCGCAACCCTTAGAATGCTCAAGTATCTCCAATGAGAGGAGTAGTCGACTCTCTGCTTCAAAGAACTAAGCTCCGATATTGATAAAAGGGTAGTCTCAACAAATTATCACGGACACAAAATATAGACTAGAAGTCTAAACAAAAAGTTCAAGACGAATTGGTAAGAACTAGATTAATGAAATGACTACAAGAAACAATACCAAAGAGGTGAGCTAGAGCTTCAAGAGATGTATTGTCAAGATTGAAGAACTCTTCAGCCTCGACTCCAATATATACTCCTACCTAAGAAGCTTTTAAAGCAACTTCCACCAATTAGGAAGCTTCTCAAGCAACTTCTATCAATTAGGAAGCTTTTCAAGCAACTTCTACCAACTAGGAAGATGCTAGAAGGCTCTAGAAGAATCTAGAGAGTTCTAAGAACCTTCTAGAATATTCTAAAAGATTTTAGAGAGTTTTAAGAACCTTTTAGAATATTGTAAAAGGTTTTGATAAGTATGTCCTTGACAATATCCAATTCTTTTGTGCTCTATTCTCTTTCCATTAATGAGCTCAAGAATTATGCTAGGCTATTTGCCGAATTAGCCGTGAGTGCTCTTGACAATTTCCTTAACGATATATATGTTTGAAATATTAAAGATCTTTCATGTTCTGGATATACTCCGATGTGCCGACAGGCATGCAACTATGGTTTAATCCAACTCTGTCAATGCTTCTTTTTTAGCTTTTGTTCTTGCTCATCCCGCAACAAATTTCTTGCTTGCGCTCTCTCTTGTCTTGCTTTTGATTGGCATATTTTTCTTAGAGTAATATTCTTATTCCTATTAACCATAATCTTTCATCATCTATTATTGATATTACTTTTTATGTCTAATTTAATTATATATTTAGTTTCACTTTCCAACCAAGACTAGTTTTGTAACCTTTTCATGTGACATCCTCAACTACACGTTTGGTAATTAATTCCTAACACTCAATACTATTGTCAATCCCTGGTAGCGGCACCAAAATGTGGTTTCTCATTTTACTTATTCTAGCAATACTGCCTAGAGCAAACTTGTAAAGGAAGATTCGAATATAGAAAAAGACTAACCGTATTGAATTGAATTGTTAGGATCATACAATGAACTGCCTCCTAACATCAGAGTCCAATGTACACGTAAACATTTAGAAACAATGTCCTCTGCTCTATCAATTCTATTATTCCGCAACTAAGAATAAACTTCGTGATCCAATCTTTCACAAATTCTCCTACTGTAATCTGTTATCTTCCTCCAATCGCATAACAACAATCGGCAATGTTACATTGTCTCAATAGACTGCTTACACCTGCTTCATTCTTCAATCACTGGAAATAACTTCTCACCAAGAACTTCTTCCAAAATGAATCATCTCTCTAAAATTCTCTTCCATTTCTCAACTATCCCAGCCAATATAGTTTAATATTCTCACTTACAATCAAATTGCATTGACATATCTAATCTTCGGCTATCAATTTGTCACACCAAATTCAAGCAATAATTGATTATAATTTCTTATTCATCCATATATTATTGAATTGAATTATCTGTTTTATTATTGTACTCCATGATCAACATGGTTCAATCAATCGAAATGAAATCCAAATTCTCCACTACATTCTAACATAAAAGAAAACAAAAAGAAGAGGTAGCATCAAGCTTATCTTGACTCAGTATTATCACAGTCTGGCCCTGACTCCTCCATATCCAATCAATTTATACTTACTCTGACTATGTTAACTGCTATACAACTGATGATAACTACTTTCTCTAACTTCTTCATCTATTTTGCCTTCTAAACTAGCCATTCATTGATTTATTGCCTATTCTTAACTCTACAAACTATGTATCATAAATCATAAAATTCCTACCTATTCTACACCAAATAAAATAAGTTAACCAAATTTTGAAATAATATTTATAATGTAGCATCAATTATCAATAAGACGATTGAATCTTATATCTATTATTAGCAAAGTTTATATATATTAATAATGTTCATGCTTCAACTTAGCAAATACCATTTTATTCTAATTATGGATATCATCCAAAGTTTGATCTATGGACTATATCAAAGAATAATAATCCAACGGCTAAAGGATTTATAAAGCATCTATTATAATATCAAACAATCTTGAAGCTTCAATTGCAAGCAACTCAAGATGCTTACAAGGCATCTACAGATAAATTCAAAAATCAACCACATGTTTTTCATATTGATGATAAGGTATAGCTTCTTTGACGGAACATCAAGACCAAGTGGCCATAAATTAAGTTAGATTATCAGAGACTAAGACCATTTTTATCTAGAAGCAAATTAATCTAGTAGCATATTGCTTGGAATTACCATCTTCTATGAAAGTACATCTAATTTTTCATGTCTCTCTTTTAAAACCTTACAAAGAGTTGCATATTTTGAAAAGAATACAACAATTGCCGCCTAGTATCAAAATTAAAGACTATGAAAATTACAAGGTTGAAAAGGTACTTGATTCATAGTAAAAATGGGACAAATTGGAATATCTTGTTTATTGGCAAGGCTATAATATTAATAAGCATACATGAAAATCAGCCAAAAATCTCATCAATGTGCCTCAAAAGATACATGAATTTTATTAATTCTATCCCTATAAATCTAATTGTATTCAATAATAACTTCTTGGTGAAGATTGGATTCAAAGAATACTCATAAGAGGGAGAGAGTTAAACTAAAGCCTTCATCAGTATGTAGTCATTTGTTCCAAGATAGAATAAAGTGGTAGAAATAAGTCAGTCACCATATCAAATCTTCAAGCATTGAGAGAATAAGATTCAGAAGATTCACTTACTACACAAGCTTTGAATGAACTAGTATAGTTTTCATAGCCTTCAATTAAAAAAAGTGAGATTGATATATTTTAATATTGTCGTATATCGTAAAATCTTACTTGAGAATACACTAGGCACTTAGTTGTCAAAGATAAAAGAAAATAATAACAAAAAGTCTTAATATTTTTAATATAATTATATAACATTTATAATTAAAGACTAATAAGTATGTTCAACCTTTAAAAATTCAATCAAGCCTAACCAAAGCCTAATAATATCCTAAAAAATCCTAATAAATTCTAATCAAAGCCTAATAATATCCTGGAAAATCCTAGCAAATCCTAACCAAATCTTACAAGAGATTGAAACCACAATAGCTAATGATCTAACCATTTTTTTAGGCCAAATTTTCTATATTTTTTATTAATTAAATTAACAATATACATAAACAAATTAAAAGAGATCCAACTTACTAAATAGAAGTCAAGCTCAAATTTCTACTTGGATGTAGGTCGCCCTCCTTCTCCAAGCTTGATGTCAAACTCCCAGCACAAATATCTTCACTTTGTATTGTTTAATTGCTCTCAAAATTCATATATTGGTAGAAAATCTAATCTACTATTCATACAAATAACTTTCATCTCAATCCAACTAATAGATTGCTAAATATCTAAGAAAACCTTGCTAACTTTCAAACCCCAACTTCTAAGATTTGAACCCACTTGAACTTCAATAACTTCTAATCAAAATGTTTGATCAAGCTTAAATTTATATGATGTATTTATCACAATTCCAATCACAAATCCTCAAATTTTTACTTATAGATATATAATCAAACTCATAGAATATTCAAATTTGTAAATCTCTTTTTACTTCATAAAATCCAGAGTCACCCAATATAACCTTGACTTTGCAAAGCTCTTATAAAGTCAATTTCTCTCCAAATCACTTAAAATCAATACTTAAACAAAATCTCTTAAGTCTTCTTATTAATCCAATTTTTTGATTTGCTAAAAAGCCCTTGACACATTATAAGGACGTGGTTTGTATTTCAAGGTCTGATTTTAACCTAGGTTCACAATCGGTGTCACGTGGCGTGAACTTCTATCTAGGAATACACCGGGTACCTAGTTGTAGAGAATTTTACTTAATATTTATTGGCTAAACTCTAACGAGTTATTTGTCCTTAATAAGAAGGACAAATACACATGATAATATAAGAAAAAGATTTTGTATGATTAAAACCTCTTATTTTTAAGTAGGTTTGTACATAAGTTTTCTCTATGATATGTAGAAAATCCTTAAAAACCTTTTAAAGACTCATCTATATATCAAAATCATATCATGGATCTATACATCCACCTTTTACACCTCCATAAAGTCTTGGCTCCCAAAAACACCTTTAGTATGCACAAAAGTCCAAATTTGCAACAAAAACCCTTAAAAATATATTTTCCCGCAAAGGATGTTTTTCTTTCCGAACTTTAGAAAATAATATCTTCTGATCCAGCCGTTCAGTTTTCTTCAAACTTTTAGGCAACGTAGAATTCACCTTACAGCTTTACCACAAAAAAATTCAACCGCAAATATACTTCCGATCGTTCGATATCTCAAACCTCTTAGCAGGTGCTTAAAACCCTAGCTCAGAGACACCCGAGCACTATTTTCTCTATATCTCACAAACCCAAAATCTTAATGCCACAAAATTTTTGCACATAGTCTTGTGACATAAACATGTAAACTCCTGAAAATTTTGAGCCAAAAATCTATCAAATGAACTAAGATATAGCTCAAAATGTAACCGCTAGTTAAGCAGAGTCAATTACTGCCTTTAGCTTACAAGCACTAACTTCAACTCGCAATATCTCCTTGATCCTAGTTTGGATTTTATCAAGATATACGTGAAAAGTGTAGCCAAGAAAGTGCGCTTTCCAATCCAAGTCGCCGATCTTTGATTGCTTTCTGTATGCGCGAGATATACCCAAAAGAGTGACAGTAGGTCCAAAATCGATACCCTAACTTTGAGCGCTTATAACTTCTTCATTAAAAGTTCAAATCATGCAAGATTTGCACCTAAACCATACCCAAAAACCTAAACCTGATGACCGAAGCCTTTGATGTTCGACTCCCTCCGAAAAAAAAACCCTAACTCCTAATAAACCCTCGGGCAGCCTCCTTGAAGCCCATTGGGCATGATTTTTGGCCAATTAGAATAGAGATTTTTATCATCTACCTCTATTCATCCACATGGATGGCCAAACTACCCTTTTTACACTAAAAACCCTTTTCTAATCCTTCTTCTTATAAGATTTACATACTTGGTGCTTTAAGCATCAAATAAAAGAAGTAAATAAGATCTTAAGGATCACCAACATCTAACATAGGTGTCTTAAGATATATACAAGTTACTATCAATATAAAATTAACTTCAAAAGTCACTACTAAAAGGAAAATAAGGTTGTATAAATCTTAATTATAATCCTTTTAATAGATCCTTTCTAAACTACCAACCTAATCATATCCTATAACCAATAAAATCTACTGATATGACTTTCATTTAACTAAGTAGTAAATTGTACATTAAATATACATGTACAATTTTTTCACATAGTAGCCAAACTACAACACGACATCGGTCGTCTCTAAATATCAACTCTAAGAAATTTTACCTCTATTAGGAGTAAGATCCATCTATACAAGTCTTGATTCCAATACTTGAAATTTAGTGATATTGCTTGAAGTTGGAAAGGTGATTTTGTTAAGAAGATGTTTTAAAGGCCACAATCAAGATTAGATCTTTGTATAGGATGTTTCAATAATAGAAGTATTAGCTCAAGGTTATAGGCAATTTCTTCAAGGACCTGCAAAACCTATTGCTTAAGAATAAAGAACAGAATACATAGCTTCATTAGTGCAATGTTGTCGTGATGTAACGTGACTATTAGGTGAAAGAGTGTGAAAATAGTATATTATAGAAGATCTTAGTTCAAAATATTGTAGCAAATTATCTTAGAAAAATAGATAATAGTAAAAAGGGAGTAAAACTAATGAGTGTTAATGTTGCCCTTTTTACAAATGAGCTTCTATTTACTTTGTAGGGTCATAAGTAAGGCAAAACAAAGTAGATTGGGAAATAAAATGATATAGGCATATATAAGAGAGAATTAAGAAGAGGTTTTAGAAAAACTTACCACAAAAATCTTGAAATAGATACCCGGAAAGGACCAGTTATGAGCTAGGGTCGAAATCAGACCCCAAGGCACAAAACCGCGTGCCTATGGCGGATCTAGGAGGCTTTTGCAAATCGGAGATTGGAGTTAGAGAGTGGACTTGAAGGATTTTGTATAGGAGTTGGTTTTGAGTGATTTAAAGAAAAAAATGACTTTGTAATAGCTTTGCAAAGTCAGGGTTGTTTTCAGCAATTTGGGATTTTGTGAAATAAAATAGGGTTGATATTTTAGGCAATTTTAAAAGTTTTGTAGTAGATTTTCAGTTGGAAATTTGTGAATTTTTGGATATTATTGTTGTTAATGTGTGCTATGAATTTGAGCTAAATCTAACGGTTTAGTTGTACGTAATTGAGGTTTAAATGGGTCAAGGTCTCAAAAATTAAGTTTTGAAGGACAGTTAGGGTTTTTGAGATCTTGAGCAATTTGCCAATTGGATTGGAGTAATTTTTATTTGTATGGATAATAAACTTGTTTTCCTATACACATGAATGATTTGAGATTGATTGAATAGTGTAAACGGGAGAAATTAGTATTAGAAGATTAGCATCAAGGTTGGAGAAGGAGGCCGACCAACACCTGAGAAGTTTTTGGGATTTTTCTTCTATTTGGTAAGTTCGATTTCCTTTAAATTTGTTGTGCTTATTTTTGACTAAGAGGTTGAAAGGCATACAAAGTTTTAAGTAAGATCAACGGTCTAATCAGCAGATATTGAGGTTCTAATTTTCCCTAGGATTGATTTGAATTGGTTAGAATTTGATTTAAGATTTGATTAGGGTTTGGTTTAGGATTTAGGGTTTAGGGTTTGACTTAGGGTTTGACTAGGGTTTGGCAAGGATTTGACTTAGGATTTGATTTAGGTTTTGACCAGGGATTGATCTAGGATTTGACTTAGGATTTGACTAGGGTTTGATCAAGGTTTGACTCAGGGTTTGAATAGGGTTTGACTTAGGTTTTGACTAGGATTTGACTAGGATTTGACTAGGATTTGGCCAAGGTTTGACTTAGGATTTGACTTAGGTTTTGACGAGGGTTTGACTTAGGGTTTGATTTAAGTTTTGACTAGGATTTGACCTAGGGTTTGAATAAGATATGACTTAGGGTTTTTAAAATCTATTTTTAGTATTTTCTAAATTTAGTATTTTATATATTATTTTTTATTATGATTAATGTATGATTCATTTACTCTTCTTTTGTAATTGCTTAAAGATTGGATCAAAGTTTGATTAGTATTGTTAAGATTTAATAGAAGTTGTTTAAGATTCTATTAGAGTTGTTAGGATCTTGTTGTTGTATATTTCCTTTTTGTCTTCCATAGCCAAGTGCCCGGAGCATTCTCGAGCAAAATTGCACGTATTACAACAGCTTATTCTTGATTTTTTACATATATAGAAAGATTTTTAAAGCTATGAGCTCCTCTTAAAACTCGTTGCTAGAGAAGGAGGTGATGTTAGGGATGTATATTTTGGAGGTTCATAAAACCTTCTAAAACATGCTAGAGCTTCTTGAATTAGTGAAATTTGGTTGGGAAGCTTCTTAGTTGGTAAAAGTAGCTCAATAAGCTTCTTAATTGATAAAAGTAGCTCAATAAGCTTCTTAATTAGTAGAAGGAGCTCAAGAAGCTTTCTGATTGATAGAAGCTACTCAAGAAGCTTCTTAGTTTGATGGAAGCTACTCAAGAAGCATCCTAGATAAGAGTATATATAGGAATCAAGGCTAAAGACCTCTTAAGTTTCAACAATATATCTCTTGGAGTTCTAGCTCACCTTTTTTGGTGTTCTTCTTGTATTCATCTGATTAATTCAAGTTCTTATTGGTTTCTTTTTGAAACCTTATCCTAGTTCAATTCTCTTGCTCTGTATTCTTGATCCTTGACAATCACATGAAAAATATTCATAGGTTTTTTTTATAGATTTTCTTAAATTTTTCATCTGTCCAATCTTCTTCTTGCTTTAATATACTTAGATACTTCCCAACATCTTTCCATTTACCTTCACATAAATCTCTTAAAAAGAATTCTAATGGTATATTCAAACATACATTTTTTTTCTTTGATAATATATTAGTATAAAATTGTGTGTCTACATTATCTTCCAAATCAATCATATCTTCTTCATTATAATATCTTGTTTTTAATAACATATTTGTAATTGAATTATCTTTTTTTAAAATGTGCTTAAATTTTAAATTTATAGATTTAATATATGCTATCTATCTTAATATAATAATATCAAGAGTTGAACAACTTGTAATCATGTCCAATAAAGATAAACAATCTATTTCTATAATTATTGAAGCTCCAATCAAATATTCCTTTTCATTTTTCATAACTATTATTATATCTCATAATTTTCTTCTAATTTGTGAATATACCCTTTGTTTAATATTCAAAATCTTTGTTCCAAATCTTATTATATATCTATTTTCTTATTCATCATCTTATCCAACTACCTAATTTATTACAATTGGACTTGCATCAATTATTAATATCACTGGCCTTTCATATTCATAATTCACTTTCTTCAAAATTGGAGGTGAAAAAAGAAGTTCCTTTAATTTTTTTATAGTTCTTCTTTGTTCTTCTTTCTATTAAATTTTTTGATTCTATTGTAAGGTCCGTGAATTTCTAGATAATTCATTAACTCAAGGATCTAGAAGAAAAAAAAAATAGACAAACAATTTGGAAATAGTCTTGCAACAAATCACAGAGAATAGAGCTCTGGAGATATTGAGTGAATAGCGTAGTGACCGAGTAGACATGATGCAAAATTGTGTGCCGCTTCCTTTGAATGTGTTTCTAGTATATAGTTACTTCTCCGTGGTTGAGACCGTTCATACTTGCTACGATTAGTAATGATATCTAACCGCCATATTTGCTAACAGCTGGTGCTAGGCTATCTGGATGGCTTAGTGATTCTGTCATTTACTTATTAAGTCTCCTATTTTCTATCCATATCAGCTGGTTTCATACTTGTTCTACTATATAATATTTTCGTACATCTTGACAAAATCTTGAGCATGTATACTTTCCAAATATTCTACGATACATGATCTTTGATTAAATTTTGGCAAGATTGATTGCTCAAACTGATAGATTGGTCTACATATTAAAATCATCATCTTCTTTTTATTCAATGTATTATATAACTTATTAAGTTTTTTATCTGCAGTATTTTTAGTAGATAAAACTAAAAACTTGTCCTTATAATTGGATCTAATCTTAACCTAATTAAATAATAATTACTATTTTAATCAACTACTACTTTATAGTATCCTCCCTCTCAAATAATTGCTACCCTTAACAATTCATGGTAGGATAACAAGAGACAATAGTGACTATAGTAACAAATAAAAAAAATTGAACCAATATAATAGGGAGTAGGCACTTTAGGCTTAAATACTCTAGCAAATCAAATAAGGAAGTGGTCAGACCTCCTAGTCTTATTCTACAATTAATAGTAGAAATTCAGAACATATAAATTATCGATATCTGTGTTGTCGTGTAGTAATTTGACCATTAGGTAAAAGAAGAAAGGAGTGGTTATATTATAGAAAAACTCAAATGAAAATATTTGAAAAAATTATCTTAGAAAAATAAATAATAGAGGAGGTAGAAAAAAATCAAAGGGTGTCAATGCTCACTTTTATAGAAGTGATTTCTAATTGCTTTGTATGGCCATAAATAAGACAAAATAAAGTAGATTAGAAAAATAAACAATATAAGCATCTTTAGAAAGGAGTTGAAAATAAGTTTCGGAAAAATTTATCACAAAAATTTCAAAATAGATATCCGAAAAGGACAAGTTATGAGCCAAGGTTGGAATCAGATTCCAAGGCACAAAACCACGTGTCTATGATGGATCAGGGATTTTTGGGGAGATTAAAGAAAAAATTTAGAAGACAAAATTAAGAGATTTTGCATAGGATTTGATTTGGAGTGATTTGGATCAAAATTGACTTTGTAAGAGCTTTGCAAAGTCAAGGTTGTTTTGAGCAACTTTGGATTTATAAAATAAAATAGGGCTTATGCTTTGAACAATTACAAAATTTTTATAGCAGATCTATGGCTTAATTTTTGTAAATTAGTTGGTATTATTGTTGTTGATTTGTGCTACAATTTTGAGCTCAATCTAATAGTTCAATTGTAAGTAATTGAGGTCTAAGTGGGTTAAGGTCTGAGGAATTGGGTTTTGAGGGTCAATTAAGGTTTTGCAAATTTTGAGCAATTTGCTAGTTGGATTTGGATGAAATTTGTATCTACACATAGAAGACTTCATTTTCTAAGCATGAATGAAATTTGAAAGCAATTGAATGGTGAAAACAAGAGATTTAGGCACTAGATTATTAGTATTAAGATTAGAGAAAGAGGCCGGCCAATACCCGAGCAAATTTATAGGTTTTTCTTCTTTTTGGTAAATTCAATCTTTTTAAAACTTGATGTATTTGTTGTCAACTTAGTTATTAAGGCATATGTAAATTTTCATTCAAGATCAATGATTTATTTGGTAGTTATTGAGGTTCAAAAATTACCTTAGGAATTGTTTAGGATTCAGTTAGGGTTTAGGGTTTGAATTTAGGATTTAGTATTTGTTTAGGATCTAATAGGATTTGATCAAGGTTGACTAGATTTTAGTTAGGATTCATTTTAGGATTTGTTAAAGTTTGACTAGGATTGACTAAGATTTAGTTAAGATTTATTACAATTTAATTAGAATTAACTAGGATTTAATTAGGATTTGATTACAATTTATTAGGATTTGACCAAGGTTGATTAGGATTTAGGTTAGGATTTGTTTAGGATTTGTTAGGATTTGACCAAGGTTGAGTTAGGATTTTAGAAAGATTTGACTTAGGATTTGACTTAGGATTTGACTTAGGATTTGATCAGGATTTGACTTAGGATTTGATCAGGATTTGACTTAGGATTTGATCAAGGTTTGATTTTGAGTTTTACCAAGGTTTGACTTAGAGTTTGGACAGGGTTTGACTTAGGATTTGACTTAGGGTTTGAGCAAGATTTGATTTAAGATTTTAAGATTTTATTTTTAGTCTTTTCTAAAATTATTATTTTATATATTATTTTTTTATGATTATTATATGATTCTTTTATTCTTTTTTTTGTAATTTCTTTAAGATAGGATCAAAGCTTAATTAATATTGTTAAGATTTAATAGAAATTATTTAGGATTCTATTAAAATTGTTAGGATCTTATTATTGCGTATTTTCCTTTTATCTTCCACAACCAATTGCCCGGAGCATTCTTGAGTAAGACTTCACATATTATGATAGCATCTAGAATATGGATGATTAGAATTAGTTCTATGCTAAGTATTCCAGCCTCTATAAAATTCTTTGAATAATTGTCTACATTTAATAAGGTTTTCCAATGGTTCCCATGTATTATTTGAGTCATCAAAACCTTTCCATTTAACTAAATATTCCACACTGAATCTTCCTCCATCTGAATCAAGTACATGTGTATGGTTTAGTAATTTCTCTACTTCCCAATCATTTGATATATCCAATACAATATGTATTGGATGTACAAGAAGTCTTCCTATGTAGGATCTATTGGGATCTAAGTAAAGTTTAAGCAGCCCCATATGAAAGACATTATGAATATTGTCCCACTCTCCAACAAGTTGTAATTTGTAGATATCCTTAGCAATAACTTTAAGTACCTTAAATGGTCCAACCCAAGGCGGCTTGAGCTTGGCCTTCCCATGGATAGATAGGTGTGTTGTGGATAATATGACTTCATCTCCTTCCTTAAACACTACTTGTCTCCTATGCCTTTTAACATACTTAGCCTACTCCTCTTGAGCTTTGTTGATGGCACATTGTGCTGCTACAATCTTGACATTGAACTGGCGTAGAAACCTTATTGTTGTAGATGCTATGCCATCCTGGAGTTGTTGAAGTGATAGT
Source organism: Physcomitrellopsis africana (assembly GCA_036785485.1). Lineage (NCBI taxonomy): Eukaryota > Viridiplantae > Streptophyta > Bryopsida > Funariales > Funariaceae > Physcomitrellopsis > Physcomitrellopsis africana. Next base: position 266,796 of record JAWRVF010000082.1, on the reverse strand, counting down.
CCTCATGGATGCTTCATCTTCTTATTGTATATTAGGCTAAAAGGCGATTGTCTTGTACTAGTCTAATAACTATTGTTATAGGCAAATTCTAATGCAGATAAGTTTTTATCCCAACATCCTGAATCTTCTATAGTAAAGCACCTCAAAATTTCTTGTAGAGTTCTATTGAGACATTCTGTCTGGCCATCGAGTTGTGGATGATAAGATATATTATGGTTCAGTTGAATTTCAATAGGTTTTTGTAGACAACTCTAAAAGTTATTCGTAAACTGTCCACATCTATCACTGACAATGACTTTAGGCAATCTATGATATTTGAATATACTTTCAAAGAAAAACTTAACTGCCCCAACTGTACTAATTTCATCTGTGCAAAGAATAAAATGGCCTTATTTACTAGAGCAGTCCACTATTACAAAGACAATATTATATCCTGTATCAGATGGCAGCAAGGATGTAGTGAAATCCATTGCTATTTGTTCCCATGGCCCTACAGGAATAGGCAAAGGCCTGAGTAGCCCACCTTTCTTCTTGGTGACAACTTTGTTGCATTGACATGTATCACATGTCTTACACCACTCTTCTATATCTTTGTCCATGGTAGATCAATAGTAGTCCCTCTTAAGCAGGTCTGTAGTCTTCCTAATGCCAAAATATTCCACATACAAGCAATTGTGGTATTCTGTCAATAGCTTCTGCTTGATATTCTAGTTGTTACGTACCACTATCCTCTCTTGCCAATACTATATTCCTGCTTGCTCCTTCCACTCTAGGTTGATATTTTCTTTTTGAAAGCAATCATCTCTTGTATAATCCTCTTTGAACTCCTCCTTGAGATGATCATCCTCCCTGACCAAAGTAACACCTTTTAAGTCTGTCTTCCTTGACAAGGCATCAACAACATTAGTTTTTTTTGGCTGATATTCTATTTTCAAATTATATTTTGCCATGGTTTCTATCCACCTTCTCTGTCTGGATGACAAGTGTGATTGGATATTCAAATATTTCAGACTCTGATGGTGTATCTTTATCGTAACTCTCTTCCCATCTAGATAGCACCTCCATAATATTAAAGTAGGCACCATAGCTAAATCCTCTCTCTGATGGGCAACATAATTTTGTTCTGCCTTATTTAATTTGTTCTCATATGCTATAGGTTGTAATCCACTTCTCTGATCTTATAACAAAATGGCTCCTATCACAAAATTAGAGGCATCTGTATCTATGACAAAGGATAAGTCTAAATGGAATAGGATGAGGATAGAGGTTGAAGTCATAAGCTGCTTTAGCTTTTCAAAGGCTTGCTGCTCTGCCTCCCTCCATCAAAATCCATCCTTCTTCAACCTGCTAGTCAATGGTGCACAAATTTTAGCATATCCTACCACAAATCACCTATAATAGTTATATAAATCTAAGAAGGAATGCAATTGGTGTATATCCTTAGATACAGGCCAAGTTAGGATTGATTCTTGTCAATCCTAATTCTTGCCGCATCAATAACATATCCAAGAAAATCCACCTTTGACATGCAAAATTCACTTTTATTAAGCTTTCCATAAAGCTTATTTTCTCTGAGTATCTGCAAGGCTTCTCTAAAATGATCTATATGCTCCTTGAGAGTTTTATTGTAGATTAGAATATCATCCAAAAATACCACTATAGACTCATCCAACATAGGACAAAACACAGAGTTCATTAAATGCATGAAGGTTGCAGGTGCATTAGTCAGGCCAAAAGGCATGACTGTGAACCCATATAGTCCGTTGTTGTGGTGAGAGTCATAGCCCTAAGAAACACTGGGTCTTTTGTGCCTCTAGTTTCTCAAGTGCAAGATGAGATTCATAAAGTCCATAAAATTGAAGAATTTACATAAAAACATACTTTATTAATCCTAACATATTCTGCCTTTAGAAACCTGTCCTCAATTTCGCTCATAAATCCTAGGATATCACATCAATTGAAGCAAAATTTGGACAAAAAGTACTTAAGGAAGTAAAAAAGGAAATCCCATAAATCTTTTGATTATAGCTCATGTGGTTAGAACGAGCCATGTTGTCAAAGTAATCCCTCCATTCTGCCTTTGATTCTGGACCCTCTTTGCTTCACACCTTCATTGCTCCTCATTAACAAAGACTTAAGTATTGAAATTTGATAAGCTTGTTGCTTGCTTTATGTTGTAAATATCCTCCAATTTTTGCTCCAAAATTCCTCTTTGAACTAGAATTATAGACTCTACCCTTCTTCTTTAATTCTGTCTTCTAACAACTCTAGATCCGACCACAAATTTCCTCATAATTCTTTAAATATAATTCCAATAGCAATCAGTTTTTTATACAACTTAACAGACCCATATATCTACAAACCCCAATAAATTTTACTCAAAATGCTACTCTGATCACAAAGATATGCCTCCTCAAACTTCACTGACTTGGAGATAGACCCCTATCACTTTGAAAGAGCATAACATTTTATTTTTAAGACGAATGAGTATCAAACTTGCTTTCATCTCTTTCTTAACTTAATTAGATCATGTCTATTAAATTCCACACTCAACTTCATCTCCTAATTCTATTTATATCCAAAAAACCCATATACACACATTGCCCATATAAACCCCAATCCTGCCTTCACTCTATTTCTCTTTTCACCTAAACCTGGTTACAATTTCACTCATAACACTTTGCTCAAAGATCATATTGACTTAATATTTTGACACAAAGTAGTTAACTCTATAAGAAAAAAAAAAAATAACAAATTTCGCCTCTAGAGTCCAAGTGGTTCTCAAGAGCCAAGGCCCAAAATTTAGTAACCCTCACTGCCCTAGTCTTAAACACTTGCAACTTTGACGACTCATATCTCCCTTGATATTTAACCAAAAGATATGACAATTATTTTTATATATTTTTTATCTTGCCTACTACAAATCTATAAAAATTTGCACTTAAAATCCTCTCCAAGCTCCTTCTACACACCAAAAACATACACTACCTATGCAAAATCCTATCTATCTCTAAAAAAATTCTCCCTCCTTCTTCTTCACAATCCCTCTTTGTCATCCCCGCCTGGTCTCCCTTCTTCCCTTAGTCAAAGAGACACCTCAACCATGTCTTTTCACCTCTTTAATCTTTTCTTTTGGATTAACTCAAAGAAATCTTTCACACTATGTTTTAATTTATAATGCGATACCGTACTTGGTTTTGAAAGTACTCTTTTCTATATTTCCTTCTGCCACCCTAATCTGGTTGTACCTACTGCTAAGATTAATCTTATTGAAAAATTTGGCTCCTATCAAGTGATCCATCAATTCATCAATTCTGGATAAGAGATACCGATTTTTGATGGTCAATTTATTGAATGCTCTATAGTCAATACACATCCTCATGGTGCTGCCCTTCTTCTTCACAAATAATATAAGAGAACCAAATGGAGAGACACTTGGCCTAGTATGTCCCTTTTCTAATATCTCTTCCAACTACTTCTTCAGCTTGTCTAACTCTGTGAAGAACATCTTGTAAATAGGTCTGCCAATTCGCTTGGCTCCTTCTTCTAATTCAATCTTATATTCCACCTCTCTGGGTGGTGGCACTCCTTTGGGCAGATTTATTGGAAATACATCCTAGTATTCTTCTAGCACTGCCTTGATGGGGACAGGTATATCTACCTCTCCTCTATCTTTTTGAAATGATGGTGGTGCTGCGGTACTTATAAACTTGAACTTGCATGTTTCTCCTTCTCTTTTATTGATAGAAAGAGTCTCGCCTAAGTACTTGATCAGAGACACAAAAATAAAATACACCTCCTTTCCTTTTTTGCCACTGAACCATTTCTTAGCTCTTGTTATAGAAGTTAGTTCGACCTTAGACTCTCCCTTATCTAAGGCTTTTTCTACCTTGGACTTATCCTTTGCAAATCTACTGATCTCTATTCCCTAAGCTATTGACTTAACAACATTTTGATTCTTTGCTCCTAGTATCTTATCCTTCTTTGTCTGTGCCTTGCCTCTAATCAGCTTTATTTTCCTCTTGGCCTAATTGATCACTAGATTCACTTGCTGCAACCATAGCTAGCACAAAATAACTTCATGGCTTCCCAAATCTATAGGTTCAAAAATCTTTTTACTGACATGACTAGCTACCTCCACCTCTACTGGTGTTGTGGATGGTTTACATATTTTTTCTCCTTCGTTTGCAAGATTTGCTATCAAGGGTTCTTCTTCTTCTTCTATCAGTAAGTTTCAAATCTAAGCAAACTTTACATACACAAAGTTGGCTCCAATTCCATTGTCTATCATGCAATGTGTATCCTGCCCAGCTACCTTGTCCTTTACAACTATAGGACTCAAAATCTTAGGTGTATACCTATGAAATTTTTCAAATGTGGCACCAACAAGCCCCCTACTGAGACTTACCAATGTAAAGCATTTTCTTAGGAATGCTCGCAACGGAGTGTAGTGCAGTCTCTGACAAAGTGTCTTACCCTCTTACAGTTGTAGTAGTGGACAAGTCCTTCCAATCTTAGATACAACAACGTCCTCTTCCTTCTCCATTATTATGACCTTGAAAGGTAGCTAGTGATGCTTTCGGTGGATGGTATCTTCCTACTACTCTTAATTCTATGGATGCCGCTCCTCCAACACCTCCACTTCTGAAGTAGTTGCCACCACCTTCAGTCTTATAGCCTCCAGTGGAATGGGATCCTCCTCCTTCGACGTGGCCATATGCGTAGAAGTTGGCGTCGATGCGGTTGGCCATCTCCATGGCTTCTTGAAGAGTCTGAGGATTGTGGATGGCAAGCTCTGTGGCAATTTGAGGACAAAGGGCCCGTATAAATTTTTCCCTCATGTCTTTATCAGACTTAGTGGGGCAAAGCAAAAAATAAGAAGTAATAGTAGAAATCAGATTGTTCATATTGATAGTTTGGCGGATGGGGTGAAATTACTCCCTTGCTTCTTGCTCTTTGGATCTGGACCCAAAGTAGGTAATGATAGAGTCTAGGAGCTCTTGTATGGTATCGAATGGTCTGATACTGACTCCTGCCATCTTCCTCTTTTCTGTCACTTATTGATAGTACCACGTTCCAGCTGACTCCTTGAGCAATAATGCAGTATAATGGTAAGCAGTCTCCTTGTCAGTTTTAATGTATTTAAGATACTCCTTGACATCAAAAGCCCACTATCTGACCTTAACCTTGCTTTGCAGTCTAGTGTAAGAATCTGGTTTAGAAGCTCTTAGCTCCTTCCTATAATTTCGATCCTCAATGGTTGTCTTGGTACCTCTGATTTAAACTTGGACAAGTGCTAGCTATAGTTCATTGCTGAAAGCCACTAGCTCTTTGTTTTTTAGATGCAACCTTTTTTGTCTCACATATAATTTCTGGATTTGAGCATGCATCTATTCCTCGGCATTAGAATCTCCCATTATAGACTAAAAGCTTGTTCTTAATTCCTCAACTAGCTCTAATACCATTGTAAGGTCCTTGAATTTCTAGATAATTTACTAATTCAAGGATCTAGAAGAAAAAAAAAGCAGACAAGCAATCAAGAAATAGTCTTGTAATAGATTAGAGAGAATAGAGCTCCGAAGATATTAAGTGAACAATGTAGTGACCAATGTTGTGTTGTGGTTCGGCTACCATGTAAAAAAAAATTGTATTGGTATATTTAATGTACAATTTACTACACAATTAAATGAAAACTATATCAATGGATTTTATTGGTTATAGGATGTGGTTAGATTACTAGTTTAGAAAGGATCTATTAAAAAGATTATTATTAAGGTTTATACAATCTTATTTTTTTTTTAGTAGTGACTTTTGAAATTAATTTTATATTGATAGTAACTTGTATATATCTTAAGTCACCTATGTTAGACATTGGTGATCCTTAAGATCTTATTTGCTTCTTTTATTTGGTGCTTAAAGCACCAAGTATGTAAATCATATAAGAAGAAGGGTTAGAAAATTTTTTTTAGTGTAAAAAGGATAGTTTGGCCATCCATGTGGATGAATAGAGGTGGATGATAGAAATCTCTATTCTAATTGGCCAAAAATCATGCCCAATGGGCTTCAAGGAGGCTGCCCGAGGATTTATTAGGAGTTAGGGTTTTTTTTTAAGAGAAGTCAAACATCAGAGGCTAGGATCATAAGATTTAGGTTTTTGGATCTGGTTTAGGTGCAAATTTTGTGTGATTTGCACTTTTTATGAAGAAGTTATAGGCGCCCAAAGTTAAGGTGTTGATTTTGGACCTACTGTCACTCTTTTGGGTATAACTCGCGTATACAGAGTGCAATCAAGGATCGGCGACTAGGATTGAAGAGAGCACTTTCAAAGCTATACTTTTTATATGTGGCTTGATAAAATCCAAGCTAGGGTAAAGGAGATATTAGGAGTTGAAGTCAGTGCTTACAAGCTTAAGGACAATAAGTGACCTACTTACATAGTGGTTACATTTTGAGCTATATCTTATGCAATTTGATAGATTTTTGGCTCAAAATTTTCAGGAGTGTATATATTTATGTCAAAAGACTATGTGCAAAAATTTTGTGGCATTAGGATTTTGGATTTGTGAGATATAGGGAAAATAGTGCTCAGGTGTCTCTGAGCTAGGGTTTTATGCACCTGCTATATAGGATTTTGAGATATCAGACGATTAAAAACAAATTTATGGTTGATTCTTTCTTGTGGTGAAACTTTAGAAGATTATCTACACTTTAAAGTAAATTTTATAGAAATTGAATGGTTAGATCAAGAGTTCTTGGACTCTAAAATTCAACAAGAAATAAGTCTTTGCGGGTGAATAAAGTTTTGACGGATTTTTGTGGAAATTTAAACCCTTTTTGTACAAACTTACTTGAATACAAGAGGGTCTATATACATAACTTCTCTTTTGTGAGATTGTTGTATTATTTATCCTTTTTATTAAGGATAAATTACCTATTGGATTTTTGCCATCAAGTTTCAAATAAACTCTCCACAACCAGGTACCCAGTGTATTCCCAGATAGAAGGCAGCGTCATACGACAACGGAATAGCAGAACCAATAGAGTGGATGGCAGTATTTTAGAGAAAAGCATGTACGTGTGCATTGGACTCTAATGTTCAATAGGTAGTTAGTTATGTGACCCTAACAGTTTAATTCAATTCGAATCTCTCTTTACAGATTTACTCTGGGCAATATTGATAGAGTAAGTGAGACAAACGAAAACAATATTTTGGCGCCGCTGCCGGGGATTGACAATAGTATTGAGTGTTAGGAATTAATTGTCGAATGAATAATTAAATTAGTGATGGAAAGCAATGTCAATAATAGATGTTGAAAGATTATGGTTAATAAGAATGAGAACATTGCTCAAAGAAAAATACGTCAGTCGAAAGGAAGATAAGAAAGAGCATAAGTAAAAAATTTGTTGCGGGACGAGCAAGAATGGAAGCTAAAAAAAAAGCGTCGACAAAGTTGGATTAAACCATGGTTGCATGGCTGTCGGCACATCCGAGCATACCAAGAACATGAAAGATTTTTAATATTTCAAACATATATACTGTTAAAGAAATTACCAAAAGCACTCGTGGATAACTCCGCGAGTAGCCTAGTGTATCACTTGAGCCCATTAATGGAAAGAGAACAGAGCACAGAAAAATTAGGTACTCCATTAGGTACTTTCTCAATAGTGGATATAGTCGATTGTAGCAAGGCTAGTTCTTCAGTAGGAAATATATTGCTTGCCAGTAAGGGCCAATATAGTGTATTCTAAAATCCATCGTTTTCACTTCCACTTCAATCAATAAAATTATTTATAGATAATAATACCAAATTGCGGAGGCCAGAAAAAACAATTGAAGGAGACAGCAGTTATTTTAACAAAGAAGTAAGTAGATCATTGTCACGTTCAATGGTGGCGGGGGGTCCAGCAGTACCAATTGCGGTACAAATAGGTGCGATGGGTGATTGCACAACTAGCGTAGCCCCATTACCTACCTTAAGGGGTCTGCTAAGAGCCGACCCAGATCAACACTTGTCTCAATTCTTGACCGCATGTATAGCCAACAATGGTAGAGCTGAAGATATTTGATTAAGATGGCTGCCAGCAACCTTGAAAGACACGGCATTTGAATGGTGTAATTGCTAACCCGTGGGACAATTTTTTAATTGGGAGGCATTGAAAAATATATTTTTGACTCATTTTTGACCAATAGGATTTGAAGAACGTCTTAGAGAAAGATTAATGAATAGCAAAATGGTATTGAGAGAAGCGGTGCAGTCATATTATGGCCGAGTAGCAGATATCCTTCGAAAATGGCCAAATAACCAAATGCCAGACTTATTTGTTATGTCTATATTGATTAACGGACTATATCCACCAGAATTGAAGATGTTTGTAAAGGAGGCCCAACCTGCGATTGTGGCTACTTCACTTGACCGAGCTAAGGTATGAGAAGAATGTCATTATGACAAATTCTTAACCACAGGAGCCACAATGATTTCATCTCAAGGAGGGTATCAAATACCAACCTGGAATGAAACAGTGAATAGTTACCCAAAGACAATTGACTACGGCGCAAATCTTAGTATTAATCCGCAAGGAATAGTGAATGTTGTTCCATTGCAGGCTGTACCACGAACAACTGCAATTCCGTATTCTCCATATTTCCCATATCAAAAATCAATACCTAAAAAGAAGTTATCTAATGAGCTAGTATCAAAGGATCCAAATGACACTTTGTTGTTAACTTTGACAAAGAAAATGGACGAGTTGGCTGTTAACTTGGCAAAGGATAAGGAAAAGAGGCATAAACCGACTAATATGTGCTCCAATATTTGGTGCAGTAATTGTAAGGGACAAGGCCATTTAGTTATAGAGTGCCCTTCACCATCCCAAATGACTGTGCAATGTATATTTTGTGAAGGTAAGCATGTAACCACCAATTGCTGGAATTTAAGAACGCAACAACAGTTAGGAAATCAGACCATGATTCAATCGACTTTGTCGAATATTAATCAAGTTCAGATAGAAAATAGATTTGGTTGGAACGAAAATTGTCCTATAAAATAAAATAGAAATTTCTATAATTTTTAATATTCTGAGTATAACCAAGAAGGTGACCCCAATTCTCAAGATTTTGTGCAAAATCAGCAAGGACAACCCCAATATCTACCTATTCAGAATCCAATTTCAGATCCTACAATACCAACTGGTCGGCCGAGATCCTTTATCCATCAAACCTGGAACAAGCCTAGCCGGTATATACCAGTCGAGACACCCCATATTCCAAATGGAGGAAGAAGAAGACCACTTCGATGCTATCAATGCAGGCAGCTAGGACACTATGCTAGTGAATGTCTCAATCCTAGAGCCAATGATGATTATGTTCCAGTATGTGGAAATTGTAAGCAATCGAGACATATTTACCAGCAGTACAATGCTCTGTTTAATGTTAATAACTGAGATCAGCATATCCAGTTGCAAAGTAAGATGGAGGACAATAATCGAGTTCCACAAGATTCTCCGATAAACCGGGTGGAATGCGTCCATGCAGTACTTACTCGGGCCTAGCAAAAGGAAAAAGATCCAATTCAACAATTGAAAGTATCAGTTGCAGACCAATGTAATCCATTGAATGGTACTCCAAATCTAACACTAGTATCAAAGGTATTACCAATGAATGGATCCAATTCGTCTGTGCAACTTGAAGATGTCCTTAGCCCCAAAATACTAGTTCAACAAAAACTAGTACCAATATCAGCAAAGTTTCAAGAGCCACCTTACCCATTAAAAGATCTTCTCATGGAAAAGAATTATGACAAAGTTCATTCAGCACTTCTAGTTCTAAATTCCGTAAAAAAATTATCTCAAGGGGTCAAATTAAAACCTATGAAAAAGAATAGGGCCTTGAAAATCATTGCCAATATGAAACCATATGATATTATGAAAGATTTGGATGAAATTAAACCTTCTATTACAATGAAGCAATTGTTAGCAGTTGCACCAGAATGTCGTTCTACATTGAATTCCTCGTTAATACGATGTAGAGCTCGTAATAAAAAAATTCATAAGGTAAGTTTGAATCCCGATCCGGGAGCACCAACTATCGATGTATCAATTGATGATGTTCTCATTCTTGGAGTTCAAGTGGATGGTGGCTCTAGTATGAACTTAATGAACGCCGATACAATGGAGAATTGGATTTAAAACAATTAGTACCCACAACATTGGTATTAAGAATGGCAAATCATAGTAGGGTAAAATCAATGGGTATCTTATGCAATATTAATACTGTAATCGCGGGAATTACATATGAAATTGATTATATTGTTTTTCAATCACAGAATTCTACTTTATCATATCCAATATTATCGGGTCGGCTGTGGCTATATTAAGCCAAAGCTAGGAACGATTGGGGCCGTGGAACGTTAACTATTGGGGAGGGTAATGACAAGATTGTTTTACAGATGTATCCAGTTCAATATCATGGGAAGTCTCAAATTATGGGCACAAAAGCAACATCTGAAGATGAGGGCCAATTTGAGGCAGAGTATGACGAAGTTAATAATGTGATGTAAGTTGATAAGGACCCCGTTCACATGCGGAAATAATGCATGTTATACCAGTATGGAGGGCTAGGGGAATATTTTTTGTATAAGGAGAGTGCAGAGAATTCTGACGATGTCATCGCGGATTGGATGAATAATCGCAGAGTAAATGAAGTTGGTACATTCAAACCAGAATTGGATAAGTCCGATTTGCCAGACTATATGATGGATTCAGAGCAGAAGGGGCAAATCAATCCAGGCATTAAGGAGGAACCTTTGTACCAATCCATTAATTTGGGTTCCAATAAAACATCCCAGATTATCAAAGTATACACCGATATTACGAATACAAAATTGAGAAATTGGAAAGAATTTTTTTTAAATCATAAATCTGCTTTTGCTTGGTCGTATGCGGATTTAAAAGGTATTCTTTCTGAAGTTTGTAAGCATCAAATTACCTTAGAGGAAGATGCTACACCAGTTTGTCAAAGATAATACCGTCTTAATCCAAAATATTCTCTCATGGTCAAGGAAGAAGTAGATAAATTTTTAGACGTGGGCTTCATATATCCAGTCCCGTATAGTGAATGGGTTTCACTAATTGTGATAGTGCCGAAGAAAAATGGAAAAATTCGTATCTGTTAGGACTTCCGTAAATTAAACGCAGCTACCAAGAAGGATTATTTTCTTTTATCTTTTACAAATAGTATATTGGACGCAATAGCTGGGCATGAATGTTATTCCTTTTTGGACGGATTTTTGGGTTATAATCAAATAAAAATTGCAGAAGAGGACCAGTTAAAGACTACTTTTACTACAGATTAGGGCACATTTACTTATAAAGTGATGCTATTCGGGTTATGTAACGCCCCGGCCACATTTCAAAGGATAATGACACAAGCCTTTCAGGACTATTTACGATTGTCGATGGAGATATTTTTGGATGCTTTTTGCACATTCAGTATAACAACAAATCATTTGCAATGTCTTGATAACTATTTGGATCAATGTGATAAATATGGAATATCTTTGAATTCTGAGAAATGTCAATTTGGCGTACCATCGGGGAAGCTTTTGGGACACATTATTTTTGCGGCTGATATCGCTATTGACCTAGATAAAGTTACTCGTATATTGGCTTTATCAAAGCTAAAAACAGTGTCTGGTATTTGGGATTTTGTAGGCCATGTCAGCTATTATATGCAATTCATTCATTTATTTATAGAAATATGTCAACCGTTAACGAATCTTTTAAAGAAATCGCCATCAAATGGATCTAGTCCAATTTGGACTGAAGAATGTACAGTTGGGTTTGAGGAGTTAAAACAAAAATTGGTATCAACACCAGTACTTGTTGCACCTTGTTGGATAAAACCCTTTCATGTTTATATTGATGCCTCGAATATTGCTATTGGATCCGTGTTAAGCCAAAAAGATGAAAAAGGTTTGGATCATCCCATCTATTATGCTAGTCAACAATTTGTTGCTGCAGAACGAAATTACACTACGACTGAACAGGAAGCCTTAGGCATGATCTATTCTGTCCAAAAATTTCGACATTATTTGCTTGGTTATCCATTTGTGTTTCATGTCAATCATGATGCTCTTAAGTATATGATTAATAAACCTCAATTGAGTGGACGCATTGCTCAATGGATGTTATTCCTTCAAGAATTTAATTTCACTATTAATGTTTGACCTGGAAAGAAACATGCCAATGCAGATCATTTATCTCGATTGTCCAATATATTCGGTAACGAACCTATCAATGATATACTTCTTGATGCGGAATTATTTGCCGTCCACGTGATCATCTTAGAATATAGTGAATTGATCCAGTATCTGACATTTCAGACATTTCTACCTACATATAGTGAAAAACTTAAGAAACGCTTGATTTTGAAAAGTGCTCCGTATACAATGATTGGAGACGCCTTATATAAGCGAGGGAGAGATGTATTTTTCAAAGTGAAGTACGTACTATAGTGGAAGGATGTCATTTGGATAGTTGTGGAGGGCATTTTGCCGGTGACAGCACTGCCCGCGAAACTTTAATGGCTGAATATTTATGGCCAACAATGTTCTCAGATGCACATCAATATGTCCAACATTGTGATCCTTGTCAGCGTATTGGTAGACCTATAAGAACTTCTGCCATGCCGTTGGTACCAATTTTAGCACAAGCATCGTTTGAGAAATGGGATATTGATTTTATAGGACCAATCGCACCAGCCTTGCGTAATGGGCAGAAAAGATATATTTTGGTAGCGACGGATTACGTGACAAAATGGGCGGAGGCAATGGCAATAAAAACTAATAATGCCAATACCGTAGCCACATTTTTATATGAGACCATTATCACTCAATTTGGATGTCCCAAAAAATTGGTTAGTGATCGTGGAATCCATTTTATTAATTCTACAATTGCGGCTTTGATAGATAAATACGAGATCAAGCATCGGAAGACAATCTCATATCATCCTCGGGCCAATGAGCAGACTAAAAAGACCAACGGTATTTTGTATAAAATTTTAATTAAAACAGTGTCTGATGTCGAAACGGACTGGGATACAAAATTGTTTGCAGCCTTGTGGGCATATCATACTATGTATAAAGTGACTACCAATTCCACCCCATTCTAATTGGTGTACGGGCAAGAGGCAATATTATCAATTGAATTGGAAGTTTCGAGTTTACGAATTACATTGGATGAATGTCTTGGTGACAAGGAATCCCTCCAACATCTGTTATCACAATTGGACAAATTGGATGAAGTTAGGGGTACAGCCCTTTTCACTATAGAAGCTACACAGCGCCGCCGTAAGAGTTATTATAATAGTAAATTACGTCCTAAATCTTTTATGCCCAATAATCTAGTGCTTCTTTATGATAGTCGCTTTCACCATTTTTCGGAGAAATTCCAAGTCCGTTGGCATGGATCTTATCGAGTAATTGAAGCCTTTTCTAATGGTTGAGTTCAATTGGAAGATTTTATGGGTTCTCAATTTACCACCCGAGTTAATGGCAACCATTTATGTTTTTATTTTACGTAAACTCGGGACGGATTTTTAAAATTGGAGGGAAGAGGGTGTACCTGTTCATGATAGCTTACCTTTATTGAAGGTGCATGATGGTTAGAAAAGACGACTGATGGTCAGTTTTGGGTCCTAATATGGCCTAGTCAGGCAAATCGGAAGTGATGATCTGGTACACTGGTTTAAGGATTGTTGCTTTAGGCCCCAAGTAAAAGGTTAGGAGCAGGGCATTTAGTGAGAGTTTTCGTTAGCATTCTGTTTTGAGTTTGGTTGTTTGAGTATATGCTTATTGAAGTATAGAGTGTTCTGCTGTCAGAAAGTAACGATTAGTCCGAGCAAAGAGTACGTAGTCAGCACTATACAATGTCGATGGAAAGGTCGAAGAAAGCTACGAACAGAGAGGAGAATATTCAAAACGTGCGAAGTAAGAGTAATTTGCAATCGCTGTCCCTCGTGGTGGTCACCAACATGGAGCCAATGAAGTTGGAAATTTGTTGGTCTCCACAAAGATAGAGAGATTTTAGAAATGCACAGATGTACATGTTTTTGCAAAGATCGGATAATTTGCCTCCAATTGATATAGATCTGGTGGCAGAGTATATAAAAAATTATGACCCAAAAGATGGTTCTAGTATAATAAAAGGGAGAATAATTGGGATCGATGAGAGTATCTTACAAAAGGTATTATATTTACCAATAAGTGAGTTAGCGGTAGGAGTCGAAGTGTCGAGTGACTTCAGACGGGGAAGTTACTTCAAAAGCAACATGGCGTCCTTTGAGAAGAATCAAGGCTGGGAAGTAGCAGAGGCACTTATTCCAGAGCTTGTGGAGTAGATGCGATTCATTCAAAAGCGGCTAGGCTTGAACCGGCATACCACATATATGTCCAAACACTTACTGTTTGCTGCGATTGGAACACTTGAAGGCATGGTCTTTAATTGGACAACCTTTGTAGCAACCCATATCCATGCAAAAATGGGAGCCAAGTAGAAAACGGGTAAATTTGCTTCTTTGTTATACTTTAACTATGTGCACTCTGTTATTGCACATACGTTAAGTCAACCAGCAGGGGAGAAGAGTGTATCTTTCTCAATGCCACAACAGGATATGCGGAGTTTACTAGTTGGTCCAGGGGTAGTGGTACACAAAATTAGGGAATCAAATAGATCGCGGGAATAGAAGGCTATCTCGGAGATGATACTAGGGCGAGTTTCAATTCATGCAGTAATTGAAAGGATGACTAAGGCTCCAATTTTGAATACCAGAATATTGGAGGGGAAGAACCTCACGGAAGTAATATTAGGTCAAATTTTCCAATTGCAGCTTACAATGGGTCAATTGGAAGGAAATTTAAGACAATAATTGGAGCCGAGCCGGAAGGAGATAATAGAGAAAAGCCATCGAATTTTGGAACAAGGTCACGTAATTAGGGCAAAGACGGAATCCAAGTTGGCAGTGGAGCAAAAGTTAGCGAAGGGAAAGAAAAATTGGGCGAATGATAAAGATCGCATTCAAAGAATCCTAAACGGTCAAAAACAAGAATTAATAGAGAATCGCAGGATATGGGATTTGGAACGGGATGCGTTGAAGTGTCAGTTGCAAGCAAAGCATGAGAAAGCAAGAAAATTGGAACAGGAAAAGATAGAATTCGGAGACCAATACAGAATTGGAACGGATAAGTTGCAGGCAGAAATTGGTGCCTTGAAGAGTGAAGTGGAAAAATTGGAGGGTGACTTAGCCAATGCCGTTCGGCCATAGGTATCTGTTCCACCATTTTTGAGTACTAGTAAGCTAGAAGAGAAGATGAAGCAACAAGGGCGCCAATTAGAGGCGAAAGATGCCAAGATTGTACAATTGGAGGCTCAATTTTGGGAATTGGGAGCGGATACTGAAGATTTATCAACGCAATTGAAGAGTAACCATGTCGATTTATCGGAGGAGGATGAGGACATGCCATTAGGGCCAGACGCAGAAGAATCTTCTACAAATCCAGGAGCATTCCAATCTCAAGAGCCAGCTTCATAACAAATATTTTTACCAATTTTGTGTTTGCGAGGGTACTACGTAATTAGGAGTGGGGCTATGAAGAATGGGTAGAAATTTTAGGATTTATAATACATAGTTTGTAGGATTAAAAATAGGCAAGAAGTCGATGAATGGCCAATTTAGAAGGTAGAATGGATGAAGAAGTTAAGAAAAGTAGTTATCATTGGTTGTGAAGCAGTTAACATAGACAAGGCAAGTATAAATCGATTTGGTACAAGGGAGTCGGGGCCAGACTGTGATAGTCTTGAGCCGGGATAAGCTTGGTGCTACCTCTCTCTCTTTTCTTTTGTTAGACTGTAGTGGAGGATCCGGATTCTATTCCAAAGGGTTATACCATATCAATGATGAAGTACAATAATAAAACAAAAAATTTATATATATGTGGATGAGTAAGAAATTATGATTGTTTGTTATGTTAAGTTCTTTGCAGTGAATTGGAGGTTGAAGATCGGCTATGTCAATGAAGTTCGATTGTGGATGTAAGTGTCATGCCATATTGATTGTGAGAGTTGAGCGGTGGAGAATATTAGAGTAACAATTTGTTTCGAGAGACGTTGTAGGTGAGGAATTATTTCCAGTGATTGGAAAAAGAAGCGGATGTATGCAGTCTATGGAAATGGTATAACATTGCCAGTTGTTGTTATGAATTCGAAAGAAGACAGAAAATTACAGTAGGAGTATTGGTGGAAGATTGTGTTACGAAGTATCTTTAGTTACGGAATAGCAAAACCAATAGAGTGGATGGCAGTATTTTACAGAAAAGCATGTACGTGTGCATTAGACTCTAATGTTCAATAGGTAGTTAGTTATGTGACCCTAACAGTTTAATTCAATGCGGATAGTCTCTCCTTGTGTTCGAATCTCCCTTTACAGATTTACTCTAGGCAATATTGGTAGAGTAAGTAAGTCGAACGAGAAATTCTTGCTTACAAGTTAAAATCAAATATTGAAGCTACTACAAATTTAAAGAAGATATTAGAAGAATGGATTTTAAGAAGAAAGGTTGAATTTACAATTGATGAAATTTTAGAAATTACAAAGCGTGAATTTTATGAAGTTATTATTGATATAATAAAGAAAAAATGGCAAGTTATAGGAGATATTATAACACCAAATACACAAGGAAAAAAAACAATGAGAAATAGTGTAGATAAAAAGGATGAAATGCAAGTTTTAAGAAATATTTCATAAGTTGAACATATAAAAGAAGGAAATGGGATTCAACCATCTAATCATTATTCTTAAAATCATTAAATAAGGGCTACTATAGAAACTCTAATAAAATTAGGAGATTTGAAAGAACCAATTATAGTATTCATTGATCATGATTCTAAAATCAATTTGATATTAAAAGAACTATTTAAAAAAAAAAATTGGCCTATTGATACTGAACATAAGTAGATGATAAGATCAACAAACAATTCAAAAGGAGATTTATATGAAACTTGTTCAAATATCAATATGATAATAGAAGATGTTATTTATGAACAATATTTTTTTGTACAACATATATTTACATATGCTATTATATTGGGACAACCATATACTACTACCATACAAATAGAAACAAAGATTATGGATGATGGTTCAGCCTATGTAAGGATAAAAAGTCAAAATGGAATGAAAACAATTCAATTTTTAATTATTTGTGCCAATCATGAAAGAAATTATGATAAATTGAGACAAAAACCATTATTAAATGAGAATTTTGAAGATCTTGATGATTTTTATTACACAACATTGTAAAGCAGGATTGCAATGGATTAGAGAAAGAAATGCTCCCGCTTAGTTTAAAAAAAAAGATCTCATCTATTGAATTTATTGGATTGAGATTAGATTATATATTATCTTTTAAGATTATTAATAAGATAAAAAAGATGAAAAAATATTATATTAAAAATACGGAACAAATCTTAGAAGAAAATAAAAAATTAATTGAAGATAAATTTATTTCAAGAACATTTGAATAAGTAGGATTTGCAAATACTATAGAAGAATTAAATTATTTGTTGCATTATGGATTACAAGGAGAAAATAGAGTTATTAATGTATATTAAAAAAAAATTATGATGAAATTTAAAAATTTATAGAAAATTTAAGTCGCCAAGAAATATATGTCAAAATTAAACATAAATTAGTGGAAAAAAAGATTAAATCAGTGGTTTTGCCATTACCATTGAATTATGAAGAAAAGCTAAAGGAAATATCTACATAATTAAATTTAAGGGATCCTAGGAAGATAGGGCATGAATTTATTGATGCTACATTAGATGGAGTAAAAGTTGGATGTGATGGATTTTTGACAAATATAAAGAAGAATGTTTTAGAGAGATGCTTTCACAATATGGAAAGATTTTTGTATTTGAAGTACAAGAAATTACATGTGATGATTCCAATATTATAGCATCTATGATTATTTTTACTATTCCTTACAAACTATGGATTTTGCAATCAATTCTAATACCAAAAGCATATTTATCCAAGTTAGTAAATTTATTCAACTAAAAGATTAAAATGGAGATTTTAGAATAATCTATGGCATTTTATTCTAATTGATGGTTTATAGTACTAAAAAAAATGGAATAATAAGGTTTATACAAGATATGCAATCTATGAATAAAGTGACTATTAGAAATATGGGTTCAAGTCGAATTGTAGATGAATTTGCAGAAGTATTTGCTAGAAGAGCAATCTATTGAATGGGTGATTTTTACTCAGGATATGATTAATTTCAATTGGCATTACAAAGTAGAGATTTAACTACTATGAAGATTTTATTGGATTTAGTAAATATGTACACATTGCCTCAAGGGATTACTAATTTAGTAGCTCATATGATGAATGGAATGAATAAAGTATTGAGGGAATTTATACCAAAAAATACTATGCTATTTTTAGATAATATTCTAATTAAAAGATATATAAAAGAAAAAAAAAATGAGACATTACATCAAAAGAGTTATAGAAGATTTGTTGCAAATCATATCATGGATTGTGAAAAGATTTTATTACAATTGAAAGAAGTACATTTGACTTTATCAGGTATTAAATCTACGTTTGGAATAAATGAGATATTTATTATTGGACACATGTATGGATCATATGGATATAAGTCAAATATTAAAAAAATTGATATTATTAAAAAGATGAAAGAATGTTCAAATACAATGGAAGCCAGAAGATTTTTAGGAGTATGTATTTTCTATTATATATGGATACCTCATTTTCTACATATAGTAGATCTATTATATGAGTTGCTAAGAAAGAATAATAAATTTCAATAGAAAGAAGAATAAATAAGAGCTATAGAAAAGTTGAAGGAACTTCTTTTTTCATCTCCAACTTTGAAGAAAGTGAATTATGAATGTGGAAGGTTAGTGATATTAACAATTGATGTAAGTCCAATTAGAATAGATTAGATAGTTAGACAAGATGATGAATAAGAAAATAGATATGTAGTAAGATTTGGAGCAAAGGTTTTGAATATTAGACAAAGGACATATACATAAATTAAAAGAAAATTATGGGATGTAGTAATAGCTATAAAAAATGAAAAAAAAATTTTGATTGGAGCTTCAGTAGTTATAGAAACAAATTATCTATCTTTACTGGACATGATCATAAGTTGTTTAATTCTTGATATTATTATATTAAGATAGATAATGTATATTAAATTTATGAATTTAGAATTTAAACATATTTCAAAAAAAGATAATTCAGTTGCACATATGTTATCAAGGGTGAGGTATTATAATAAAAAAGTTATGATTGATTTAGAAGATAATGTGGGCACAAAATTTTATGCTAATGTATTATTAAATAAAGAAGGTATATGTTTGAATATACCATTGGAATTCTTTTTAAGAGATTTGTATGAAGGTGAATGGAAAGATGTTAGAAAGTATCTTAGTAAATTAAAGCAACAAGAAGATTGGATAAATGAAAAATTTCAGAAAATCCCTAAAAAGTCCTATAGATATTTTTTACATGATAGTATTTATGGAAGCATCTAAAGAGAAGAGGAGAAGTACCAAAATGGGTGATATGTGGATTAAAAGTTCAACAAAAGATTATTAAAGAATTCTATGAGAGTTTGTAAGTGGGGCATAGAGGAATTTGGACAACTTTTACTAATTTGAAAGAGAAGTATTGGTAGAAATGCATGTGCAAAGATGTGGCTGATTTTATAGGATCATATGAGACTTGTTAATTTTATTCTAATATTTGATATCGAGATGAATTACATCCAACTTATCCTCTAACAGTATATTATAAGTGGGTAGTGGATTTAGTAGCAATGCCTATAGGACTTAGACAAATAAAATATTTGATACTTACATGTGAAGATTTATCAAATATAATTAAAAGACGAGCATTAAGAACAAAGAGCTTGGAAAGTGTATGTTGATTTCTTTTAAAAGATATTATTTGTCACTATGGTTGTATTAGAAAATTTATTATAGATAGGGGTGAATCAGATGCAAAAGAAGTAAGAAAATTCTTTGATAAAATGGGAGTTAAACTTTCTTTGACAACAGCATATAATCCAAAAGATAATAGAAAGAGTGAGCATGGACATTCACCTATTATTAAGGCATTAGTAAAAGCATACAATAGAAAAGAACATTAGTGGCTAAAACTACTATCATTTGTATTATGGGCAGATTGTACAAGTCTTAGTTTGATGACTGATTATATGTCTTCTAAATTAATGTATGGACAAAAGCCAGTTATGCCAATAGAAAAAATAGTGCCTACTTGGAAAATATTGCCTTGGAAGGATAATCTTAATAGAGAGGAGCTTTTAGTATTATAAATTCAATAATTAGAAAGAAGACCTAAGAATATTGAAGTAGCAATTGGGAGATTGAAAGAAGCAAGGAAAAAGAATAAGAAAAGATTTGATAAAATGCATTGTCTATGGTCTAAAAAAATAGAAAAAGGTGATTGGATGTTAGTCTATGATAGTAGTTTGGATAATCAACATAGTACATTATAAAAAATTTCTAAGCGTTGATTTGGACCATATGTTGTAATAAAGGTCTATAACAATGGAACATACTCTTTATGGGAGCTTGATGGAATAAAATTGAAGTCACTTATAATAGGCAAGTGAATCAAGTTATTCAAACAAAGAAGAATATGCATACATTTTCATGAAGAACAAAATCTACTAAGGGATATTTAAATAGAAGAGCAAGAAAAAAATGAAGATTAAGAATTAGACCAAGATGAAGAGTATCACGCATTATTATATTGAAGAATTTTGGCACATGCCAAAGGATGTACAAGTTCAAGGGGGGTGGATGTTGTGTAGTAAAATGGCCATTAGGTGAAAGAAGAAAGGAATGATTATCATATATAGGAGCTCAAGTAAAAATATTTTAGCAAATTATCTTAAATTTATAGATAATAGATAAGAAAGTAATAAAAATTAAAAGGTGCTAATGTTGTCTTTATAGAAGAGGCTTCTATTTACTTTGTATGGCCATAAATAAGGCAAAATAAAGTAGATTAGAAAAATAAATAATATAAGCATCTTGAAGGAAGAATTAAGAATAGGTTTTAGCAAATTTTATTTCAAAATTCTTAGAATTGATACCTAGAGAGGACTGGTTGTGAACTTGGGTGGAAATCAGACCCTGAGGTACAAACCGCCTACCTACAGTGGGTCAAGGGCTTTTTAATAGATCAAAAAATTGGATTAGTAAGCAAACTTAAGAGGTTTTGTTTGAATATTGATTTTGAGTAATTTGAAGAGAAATTGGCTTTGTGAGAGCTTTACAAAGTCAAGATTATATCAGGTGACTCTATATTTTGTGAAGTAAATAGGGATTTATAAATTTGAGCATTTTGTGAGCTTGATGATAGATCTACAAGTAAAAATTTGAGAATTTAGGATTATAGTTGTGATTAATACATATTATAAGTTTGAGCTTGATCAAAAAATTCAATTAGAAGTTATTGAAGTTCAAGTGGGTTGGGATCTCGGAAGTTGGGATTTAAGGGTTAATAAGGATTTTTCAAATATTTAGCAATCTACTAGTTGGATTGAAATAAAAATTATTTGTTTAAATAGTAGACTAGATTTTCTATCTATGTATGAATTTTGAGAGCAATTGAAGGATACAAAGTGAACATATTTGTATTGGAAGTTTGATATCAAGATTGGAGAAGGAGGGCGACCTATATTCAAGTAGAAATTTAAGCTTGAATTTTGTTTGATAAGTTGGATCTCCTTCAATTTGTTTGTGCATGTTGTCAACTTAATTAATGAAAGATGTGCAAAATTTGGACTAAGATCAATGGTTAGATTATCAATTATTTTGGTTTCAATCTGCTATAGGATTTGGTTAGATTTTGTTTAGATTTGCTAGGATTTGATTAGGATTCAATTAGGATTTGTTAGGATTTATTTAAGATTTGATTAGGATTTCATTAGGATTTATAATTTGATTAGAATTTGATTAGGATTTGATTAGAATTTGATAAGGATTTGATTAGGATTTGAATAGGAATTGACTAGGATTTGATTAGAATTTGAATAGGATTTGATTAGGATTTGATTATAATTTGAATAGAATTTGATTAGAATTTGACTAGGATTTGATTAAAGCTTGATTATAATTTTTATTTTTATTATTTTAAAAGATTTTTATTTTAATATTTCTTTTGGATTAATATTAATATTTTTTTAATATTTTTTTATTATTTCTTTTTGACTTCTTTAGAAGTTTTTTAAGATTTTTATATTCTTCTATAATTAATAAAAAATCTAATTGAATTTATATAAGTTGGACATATTTATTAATTTTTAATTATAAATTTTATATAATTATATTAAAAGTGTTAAGACTCGTTGTTATTATTTTCTTTTATCTTCTACAACCAGGTGCTCAGCGCATTCTCAAATAAGACTTCACGACATATGACAGCGCTAAAATGTATCACTTTCACTTTGCTCAATTGAAGGGTGTGAAAACTACATTAGTTTGTTCGAAGCTTGTATGGTAAGGAAATCTTTTGAATTTTGTTCTTTCAATGCTTGAAGGTTTAACATGGTGACTGACTTGTTTCTACCACTTAAACACCTCACTTCTCATATTCCAAGAAGTGTCAGATATTCCTTCTATGTCTTTGCATAAGATCTATCCCTATATTCATATTAACATTAGTTCATAAATGTTGATGTCTAAGAAAAATTAAAAAGGCTCTATGAATCTATTCTACTGTTGAGTCATCCTATAATCTAAAATTAAAATTATTCATTCCTAAATTATATGCCAATAATTATATATCTTTTTATATTTTTTTTCTATTTCTTATAAAATAAAAGGTTAGCTATTTACAGCTATCTTATGATAAATTTCCTTTCTTATTATTTGGTCTTAATAAAACTATCTTTTTTTTAACTACCTATAGTACTTAACTGCCTTGTCTAATTAAATACATGTTAAACACAAGGGTGGCTAACCACCTCTTTGTTCACACTAGCTATTTTTAAGTTCTTCTTTTTTAATCCATTTATATTAGGTCTTTTCTTGATCATTCTTTATATTATTTAATAATGATCTTTTATATATTAAAAATAAATAAAAATATTAAAAATTAATGTATAATCCAATATTAATATTATTCCCTCCCCAAAAATTAATCGGTTCTACTTGATTATCCTTTTAGTGATAAGAATATTTTGATTTATAGCAGAGATTTTTTTTTTTTTTTTTTTTTTTTTTTTCTTATTATAACAAGTGCTGATTATAAATCTTGTAGTACAACTTAATAGAGTTCAATCAAATCTGCACATCCATCGTGATTAAAAACCACGCAATGATTTGTCACTATTTTAAGAATATTATTAGTTGCGGCATTGTCCATGATGTCATGAAAAATGAGGAAGGATTGAATCAATTGGTCAATTTTGCTTCTTGCAAGTGATGGCGATGAATTTAATGAGTCCTTGCTGATAGCCTTGGATTATGAGCGTCATGGCAAATGCTCTCTTCACTATAGTCTAGTCAGACTTGGCCAATCCCATTAGCCTTCTATGGTCAAGGCGGATTTCATCACTATTAGCCAGAAAGGCGTTACATACTTGAACTAGTCCTCTACCTTGATATTTTGAAGGCCTAAGTCTTTGGCTAAGGAGACGTAGTCCAATGGCGACATCTACAATCTCGTTGTCATAGTAGCCATGGTACATATGCTCCCTTCAAATGCTCTCCCACACACCCAAGGATTCATCGTAAAAGTTGGCAATGCCATTGTAAAGCTTTGGCTTTATCCGCTGCAGAGCTTGCTTTGATAAATTCTAGGCCACAGACTCGCCTTGACACCACGTCGTACTATCCCATCATTTGTCCTTATCACGCCACAATCCTGTGAACTTGTGAGGCTCGTCCACCGAATTTGGCTCTTATAGTTGTTGATCCCAATGCGATAGCCATCACTATGACAATTAGCAAAACTTTGCAACAACCCCATTGTGTCCTCAAGGAACTGGAATTGTTTCTGAACCATGGAAGTCAATTCCCTGATCTTGAGTTTCTTCTCACCCAAAACATTCTGGGTACAGGTATTGCGGATGATGATATGGATTTGCATGGGAGTAACGTGGACTTCCATTCCAGAATAGCCATCCTTGGTGAGCTCACGAAAGTTGATTGACGCAATTGTCACTTGGCCTAGCGTGGAAATGTCGATCAAAGCAGTTGTCATTGGCCTTAGTAGGCGGATTGGGAAGTTGTTCGACTTGGCGCACAAATTGCGAAGTCATTCGGCTTGGCGTGAGGATGTTAAGCGACGCGATAGTTGTTTGGCGATGGAAATAAGCCACCTCGTTCCACATTATGTATCAAGTAGTTGTTAGTGCAGAAATTGATATGTTTACTGAGCTTGGATTAAAGGTGTAGATTGTTGCATTTGCTACTCGCATTTTAGTTTCGTAGTGTAGTTGCTTTAGGTGATGACGGTGGCGGAGTAGTGTGATAACATGATGGCCAATGCCCCTGTCGTGATTCCAATTATAGAGTAGCCTATGCTTGGTTGAATTTCTTCACTTTGACATTTACAATACTGGACAAAAATCACATTGTGTCAACATCCGTGGGAACCATTGCAATGCTTTGTTTTATTTAAATAGTCTGCTTTTTCTTGGTTGTATCAATTTTGAGTCAATTATTCACTGCCTAGGGAAAGAGCCGAGATGGGGGTTGAGCCTTGCGCTCGATATTTTGCATGTGTCACCCAGTCAACATACGGGATTCCACCCTCACCGCAAGAGCAGCTCGGAGAGACCTCCGACAGCCTACGGTGTCATGATGAGAGTCATAGCCCTAAGAAACACCGGGTCTTTTGTGCCTCTAGTTTCTCAAGTGCAAGCTTTAATTAATATCCTTCAAAATACCATAACAAATTTTAAATGAGATTGGGATACAAAGCTTTCTACAGCCTTGTGGGCTTATAGGACCACGTTTAAGGTGACTACTCAAGCCACTCTATTTTCCTTGATTTATGGTATAGAAGCCATTTTACTAATTGAATTTGAAATTTCTTCTCTTCAAATTGCCTTGACAGAAAGGTTGTCAAGTAAACAATCTTTGATGGATAGATTGGAATGTTTAAAAAATTTAGATGAGGCTAAGAAACAGAGTGCTCAACATATAGAGGCAATATAAAGAAGAAGGAAAATTGCCTTTGACAGACGACATAAGGTCTGAATACTTAGGACTGATATATTGATCATTTTATAAGATGCTAGTAGATTAGATTTTCTAAGAAAGTTTGATGCTTTATGAGTAGGCCCTCATTTAATTAAAGAAGTCTTTTCAAATAACTCAGTTTGGTTACAAATACTAAACAAAGAAGATTTTTCCATTAGAACTTCTGGAAATAAATGTAAAGAATATAGAGTGTGATTTTTATTACACACCAAAAGAAAACATCTCATCTTTATGTTCATTTTTATTCAAGCCCTAAGAAAAAATTAAAGTCATCAAAACTTAATGAAGTCAAGAAGATGAACATTGGAGTTCAAGAGAAGCTACAGATTTATTTATTAGTCTTTTTTTCTCTCAAAATTTAGTCTCCTTCATGATGCAATCAAGTATATTTTAAGTAAGTGAAGAAGGTATTTTAATTAGACCCTCATATTTTTTGAGTGTTAAAAAAAAAAAAAAAAAAAAAAAAAATAGAATATTAGAATTTATAATTTGTACTTGATTAATATCCAGGAAAAGTAGAAATGTTGGTCACAAGAGAGGTTGTTAATGGAGCATCCTGGATTTGACTCCGATTGGAAAAATTAGCTATTCCAATGAGCTAGTGTTACTACAAAAAAAGACCAATCTTGACACCTAAAGGATATATAGGCCTTAGAGGGTCGATACTAAAATCCTCTTATATTTAGAAAGAATCTAAAAGTATTATCTTTTATTTTCTATTTTTTATCTTTTAGCTCTAATTTCTTTTTCTATAATCACTGATTCTTGCTTAGATTTGATTTTTTTTATCTTCTTTGTTTAGTTCTATGGAACAAAACCTATTTTAGTTACTTTAGATTAATAACAACTTACTTATTTTTATTTTAGATAGTTGTTAAAAACTTCTTTAAAAAAATCCTCTTTTTTTCAATAGCATTTTTGAAAAGACAGGTCTAGATTCTTCTCCTTTGCAAGTCGTCCTAGATGGTCGCTATATGTAAGTCATCAAATTCACTTATTAATTGTTTTAGGACAAGAGAATAAATTTAAGTGCTAAAATTATAATTATTAGGTGAAGATGTATTTAGAAGATGCTAAATAAAAAAAAAATAATATTAGTGGAGAAGAAATGGAGTCTTATTAAGTCGTGGAGGTAATTATCTTAGTTGATTTAGTATTTTCTCTTAATTATAAGAATTTATATTTAATTATGGAAACCAAAGTCTACATTGGCCTTCTATCTATATGTATTACTTATGAAAAACATATAAATGTTACTTAGTAGGTAGAAGAAGCATGAGAATAAAAAACCTCATGTCTTTTTAGTTATTTATATAGAAAATAGGATTTTAGATGATTTAAATTGATTTTATTATTATCAAAAATCTCCAAGATAGAATAAAATAGCCTTAAATTGATATTATCATCTTAGAACTATTATAGATATTTTAAAAGTTTATTTAGAACTTATTTAGAATTTTTTAGGATTATTTAGAGCAATTTTGAAGACTTTGATAAAAATAAATTTTACCACCTTGGGAGCTATTATGAAGAAATGGAGCAAGATTTGAAGGCCATACAAGGTCCCTAGACTAATTGGATGTTTTTAAACACCATGGTGAAGTAAAAAATACAAAAATATTAGTTCTACTAATAGAAAATAGAAGGACCAGCAGCTAGTATAGTCCTTGTAGGAAGAGAGGTGCATAAGTCCCATATGGGTTGTAGCACCTTGGATGTAGGTAGGAGGATAAGACTAAGGCCTAGTGGCCTCTCTAAGAGATCCACATACACTACTTGTGAGCCTTGTTGAGATCAAACCTATGATCTTTTAATTCAAACCTATGATCTTTTAATTCAAACCTATGATCTTTTAATAAGTTATCCTTGAGATAAAAATTTCTATTTAATTTTTTCCATTATTTACCTTTTAACTTTGAATTATCATAACTTACTTATAATAATTTAGATTTATATATTTTTGACATCATTAAAAAGATAAAAAATTACCTACTTATAAACATAATTTTTATTTTATACTTTTATTTTTTATTGGATAAAAATCTAGTGAACAAACTGTGGCTAGTTTTTTAAAGTGTAATTGCTTAATTATACATATTTCACTTGTTTTGTGTTTGTTTTTCTTATGTTCTTACTTTTTGCTTTCTTTACTTCATAAAACCAATTATAAGCAACCATTAATTAAGGCCATCTTATAATTTAGGATGAAGGGTGAATTTTACTCTCATAGGGATAGAAGAAGTTAGAGACAGAAATAAGAAGGGATTTATGAGAGGAGGGTTTTGAGGATTTGTTGGAGACAAGTTATTTTTGGAATATTGATGGAAATAAGCTGTTTTATCACTAGCAATGGAGAGTCATGAGATAAAAGGTATCAATGCATCTGATTAGTAAGCAAATAGTAGGATAGAACTGCGGTAAGGTAAGCCAAGAAGCAGCGGCAGTAAGTGTAAGGAGCTATGGTGTGGTGATCTGCAACAATCGTGAAGATAATCAAGTGATACAAGAAGAAGAAAAAAGATGCGGCAATAGAATAAGAAAGTGAGGAGCAGCCAAAAAGAGCAGAGAGCTTGTTGGGATGAAAGTGAGGATTAGGATGCACGAAGCAGGATTTAGAAATGTGAAAGAGAGAGCTTTAATAATAATAATAAAAAAAAAAAAAACCAAAAAGCAGTGATTAGTGGTGCGGCAAAATACAGCAAAAATGAAGATGGCAAAATGTGGAGTTTGTGAGCGAGTAGAGTCATAAGAGCATGATAATCAAGATCAAAGCAATAAGACTAGAGAACAAGGAGGATCAATGTAGAAAGTCGTACTGAAGACCTTGATGGAGGAGATAATTGTAGAGAAGAAGGAGAGCGCTTGGAGTGCCAGAGAAGCGCGATGTTGGCAACGGCGATAATACCAACGAGGAAGAGGCAAGTATTGAAGTTCAAATGGGGTGAAGGAAATAAGATAAGAGAGGGAAGGTCTAAAGAGGTGTCTTTATAAATATATTTTGTTTAGTACAGGATGAGCTATAAGTGAAAGTTTAAAGAGGAAAATTGTAGGAAAAAGTCTAGTGTTGTTGAAGCATTGGACATGATTAATTGTTATGTTTGGTTTGACGCTGCGATGAGGAACATGTGATACTTGTCACATAGAGCATATTATTATTTTTGTTTGATGTTGCTATGGCAGAAGGGAGATTTGATGGCGATTTAGGGTGGTGCTGGTGGCTACATGTTGCTATACTTATCTTTGGCATAGCTTAGCATATTAAACAGTGTCAACGGATGAGCAGCAAAGGTTTGAAGGGAAGTGGATCTTAGGCTGGATGTGGATTATTCATTAGGGTGGAGCAAAGAAGTTATAACATATATTTAATGCTGTTAAATTTGATGATGGTTATAGTTATAAGGTTAAAAGAGTGATGAATATACATCTGTGAACAAAAGCGCGGATATTATCCTAGCTTTTGGAATTCGCTTATGTCAATAGAGGTATTAAAGGTATGAATGTGTATGGCATGCTAGACAATTGAAGTTCGAGGATCTAAAACTAAATATTGATGCAGATCTCTAAAAAAGAGAGTATCGCAAATTTGTTGGAAAGGTTTATTACAGGACATAAGGATTTGTTGTCGCGATCATAATCGAGTTTTAGTATTATAGTTGAGAAGTTGTGATTATGTGTGAACTATTGAGATAGCGATATGGAGAGGATAGTAGGATAGAGATACTTACAATGAGACATGAATGATGGCCAAAGGGTGTTTGACAACGCGTGGATTACATGGACGGTCTTTAAAGAGTTGACGATTGTAGAGAATGATATCGACGCCAATATTCTACCACTTGTATTTTGTGAAGGATTTTTAGAGAAGAACAAGGCAATGGATTGTGGCTGCGGAGGAGCAGTGGTCTCTCAAAAGTTGAAGGAGTAGCTATGCGGTTGACGTGGAGAGCTCGTCGTGAAGTATGCATGGAATTACATTGTATATATTAGAATTGGCTCATAGCTAGAGTCTAATTTAAAGGTGTAGTATGTACATAATAGAGGATGGAACAGGTGAGTTGAGTTGACAGATTGTTGAGACACTATGATTTAAGCCCAGACATCAGGTTGGATGTTGTTTTAGATTTTTAAAAATAAAAAATAAAAAATAATAAAATAAAATTAAAATTAACATATCCTATATATCAACTAAATATACATTAAATAGTGCCAATATTATATAATCCTATTCAATTGCAAGTAGAATAATTGGATTAGGATATAGAGGTATAAGTCAGATTTAGCCATCGGATTATAAACGCAATTGACGGTGGCAGGATTTAACTTACATCCTCTTATTCAATTGATATGTAAAAATAGACTAGAATGGAAGCCTTATGAGACAAAAAAAACTCATCATAAGATTTTTTATGTTTTTATTTGATTGAATTAAAAAAAATTAGTATTTTTAGAATTTTTATGGATATTCTTTATTGTTAGTATTTGTAATACTACCATCTAAGTGTCTTCCAAATAAAACACCATTAGTAGTATAGATGGATAAAAAAGATAAAAGAATTGAGATAAAAATATGAGGTTAAAGATAAATAGTAAAAGATAATAAATAAAAGTTAAAAGTAAAAATAACAAATAAAAGATAAAGATAAAAGATAAATAATAAAAAATAAAATATAAAAGATTAAAGTAAAAATTACAAATAAAAAGATAAAAGATAAAAGGTGAAAAATGAATATAAAAAAATATATATATAAAAAAATAAAAGTTAAAAATATAAACTTAAATGATAGTAAAAATGAACCAGGGAAGAAAAAATTATAATAGAAAACTTCCAAGTAAAAGTAAAAAATAAAAGATTAGGATAATAAAAAAAAATTAGTTCAAGAAGTATTTAATAATAAGTATTAAGATTATTCAATAAGGTGCTTGAAGGAAATTAGAAACAATTGTGCAAAAAATGAAAACCTAACCGAGTGATGCTTCCAATCTATAAAATCAATGCCCTTTTACTAAAAAAACTACTGTTGTCTTGTCCTAAATTAGATTCAAATGTACTTAGACTTCTCAAAAAGGTAACTTCAAGCTCTATTACCATCCAAAATTTCAGCTCCAAATTTGCTCTAGTTTGGAAGATGTCACTCTTCAAAGTTGGTGCTCTAAATTTGTCCAACAACAGACCCCCTTTTATTAAAACGGTTGCCACTACCTTGACCTTAGTTGCTCGTAAATAAGCTTTAGTTTTTCAAAAACCAAACTTCAAAGTGCTTCTTTTCCAATAAATTTTACTTTCAATCTCTTCTTAATACTCCAGATCTTATCCTCCTAAGTCACTACTCTAAATCAAAGGGGCAGCAGACACCTTACTACTAAAATGGCCACCATTGCCTTGTTCTTGATTTTCTATAAATAAGCCTTAGCTTTTAAAAAATCAAACTTTAGAGCACTTCTTTTTCAATAAATTTTACTTTCAATTTCTTCTTAAAACTCCAGATCTCGTCCTCCGAAGTCGCTACTTCAAATCAAAGAGGCAACAGACACCCTGCCACTAAAATCGCCGCCACCGCCTTGTCTTTGATCCAAATGGCTTGTGCAATATGTCATTGGAAAGAAAATAAAATGTCCTACAACCTGCTAAAAGTTCAAGTCATAATTCTACTCTTACTAAAAGTTATATGCAAATAAAACACAATCAGACATAAGAAGAAGAAACTACATTTCAAGGAAAAATTTTGCAAGGGCTTCGCCACCAAAAGATGAGAGAAAAAAAATGGTCACCTAAGTCCTTTTTAACCAAGAGCAAGGTAGCCTAGGGGTGGTAACCACATCCCCACCTTTAAACTACAAATCCCTAATCAAGATCAAGGGCCCAAAATGACCCTAAATCCAAGCCCGATTTTAAGACTAGATTTGCATGTAACTAAGAATAGACTATCTTTTTAGCAAAACTAGCACTACTAATGTGTTTAAAACACAATTTTATCCTAAGATTGACTACTCATATGTCCAAATCTAAATTTCAAAAGTATAGTTTTAATCAATTTATTAATTATAATTTTTGACTATTGTTATTTTTACTAAAATACTTCAAGAACTTTTATTACTACCTTCTAATCTATACTTAGATGAATAAGAATAATCTAAATAGAATCATAATATTTTCTTTAATTAGATACATTTTAATATGGTGATTAAAATCACCAATTGTTAAATAATTTTGACTCAGAGCATTTAGAAACTGGTAATTTTTAAAAATTACCGGAATTCATAGAATTTTAAATTTTAAAATTCTATTAATTTTTAATAATAGATTAATCTAGTATAATTGATTTTAATTTTAGATGGTCATTCTATTACTAAATTTAGATAATTTTTTATCCAATTTTCTACTAATATATCGAATATATTTTTTAGAATAGTAAGAACATCTATTTGATAAAAATAATCCAATTAACAAAGATTTTAGCCACCAATAAATACTGATTAGTCTAAGTTTATCATAATTATTGATTTTTAACTGATTTTGGGATAAAAATAAAGAACTAAGCTATTTTGATGGCTCATAGGCCTCAAGCAGAGAAGGTATTCTAAGACCTCAAGACGACGTTTATTATAGTCCCAATATTAGTGCATCCAGACTTTATAAAGGTATTTTACATAGAGATTGATGGTTCAAATTTTATACTACGGGCCATACTTTCACAAATGGATATAGACAGCAAATTCTATCTTGTTGCATTTTATTCTCAAAAGTTCTTTGTTGCCAAAATCAATTATGAAATCTATGATAAGGAGCTTCTTGCTATTATAGAATCTTTTTGAAAATAGCATCATTTTCTTAAAAGAAAAATGCATCTTGTGACTGTGTATACAATTGTGCATTCTTCAATCTCACCATGACTTTCCAACTATAGGTCACTTTGGATTTAATAAGACCTTGGAACTTATTTCCTAAGATTTTTGGTGGCCTCAAATATAGAAGGCAATGAAGG
This sequence comes from Physcomitrellopsis africana, assembly GCA_036785485.1. Classification (NCBI taxonomy): domain Eukaryota; kingdom Viridiplantae; phylum Streptophyta; class Bryopsida; order Funariales; family Funariaceae; genus Physcomitrellopsis; species Physcomitrellopsis africana. Next base: position 234,484 of record JAWRVF010000082.1, on the reverse strand, counting down.
ACTTTGTACTCTCTTGCAACATTTGTTGTAGGTCTAATAATCCTTGACATTGCCCTTATGGACTTGTACAACCCTTGCTTGTTCCAAGACGGTCATGGTCTTCTATCTCGATAGATTTTATCATAGATCTATCCCCATCTAATTCATTGGACAACATCTTTATAGTGATTGATCAACTTACAAAAATAATTCATTTCATTCTTTCCAAAAAGACTGTGTCTAGTGAAAAAATGGCAAGGCTCTTTTTCAATATTATATATATATATATATATATATATATATATATATATATATATATCAATATCAAAGCCTATCAAATAATATTGTATTCGATTGAGGAGCCTAATTCATATCTAAGTTCTAAAATTATCTTTTTGAAAATTTCAGAAGGTGGATTAAATTTTTTTTGGTTTTTCATCTTAAAATTGACGGCCAAATAAAATGAATTAACTAAGTTTGGAATAGTATTTATGATGCACCATTAACTATCAATAAGATGATTGGATCTTATATCTACTACATATAATAATATTATTCATAATTCAACTCAGCAAACATCATTTTACTCCAACTATAGATATCATCAAAAGTTTGATTTGTGGACAACACCAAAGAACAACAATACAATGGCTGAAGGATTTATAAAGTATCTATCGCAATACCAAACAACCTTGAAGCTTCAATTACAAGTAGCTCAAGATGGTTACAAGGCATTTGTAAATAAATTTAGGAATCAACCCCCTCCTTTTTATATTAAAGATAAGATATAGTTTCTTCAAAAAAACATCAAGATCAAGCAGCCATGCGATAAGTTGGACTATCAAAAGTTGGGACCATTTTCTATCCAAAAGCAAATCAATCCTCTGGCATATCATTTAGAATTATCATCTGCTATAAAGGTACATCTAATTTTTCATGTCTCTCTTTTAGAAACTTATAAAAAGTTGTATATTCCAAAAAGAATACAATAATTGTAGCTTAATATTGAAATTGAAGACTATAAAGAATATGCGGTTAAAAAGATACTTGATTTACGGCAAATATGAAATTATTTAGAATATCTTATTCATTGGCGGGGCTATGTGTCACAGACATAAGATTTATTGTAATAATTATCTAATCAATATAGATTAATAAAAATAGATAAAATAAATTAATTTAATATTATCTTAAAAAGAAGCTTCATAGAAGCTTCATAGATGCGGAATCACCTTTATACATGTCTATAGGTGATTGGTAGGTTAGAAACTTAGTCAACAAGCTAGCCACGTGTCGCACATGTTGATAGCTTGTAGAACAAGCTAGCCATGTGTCGCACATGTTGGTAGCTTGCGGAACAAGCTAGCCATGTGTCGTACATGTTGGTAGCTTGCGGAACAAGCCAAGTACATGGCGCACATGTGGAAAACTTATCTTGCAAATTTGACACGATTTTTGCAAATTAGACATGTGTAGGAGGTCCTATAGAATATCATCATGTAGTTCTTACTTAGATAGTATAAATAAAAATAAGAATGAAGCCTTCTTCACTCTTGTCAATTCCTTTCTTGCTTTTAGTTTGGTTCAAGAGTCTTATGTATTTTCTAATCTTTGCCAATAGTCATTCCAATTTTTTTTTAAATATATATATTTCTTTATTATTATCTTGTTATTTTCCTTTGACATAGTTTTTATTAACTTATGTATCTATTTTAGTTCCTGTCCTTAACAGATTGGCAAGAATGAAGTTAGAATATTAGAGCTTTGTCTCTTCTTGATTAAGAGTGGATTAGCCTTTTTTCTTAATAAGACATAAGCATATTAGAAGTTGTGGATTATCCACTTCTAAATTGATATTGTTCCTAGAATTTTTTCTTTTATTCTTGAGTGTTTTATTTTGTAGTAAGAGTAGACATTTTTTCCTTTTATATTGTGGTATCATGGCAAAGCTTGCTGAAATGAAGAATGTAGTGGCACAAATGCAAGAGCAAATGAGAGAATTAATGCTTGCAATGCATTAATTCAATACACCACCACAAGAAGCAACAAGATTAATAGGAAGCAAAGATATAGAAATGATTCAAGTTGCTTCATGCCATATCACTTCACCTTTGATTGAACATCATTCAAGCATCAAAGAACCAAAGAATAGTTTACCGGAGAAGTTTGATGGCACCGGATCTAAATTTAGAGGATTCATTAATTAAGTACAACTGGTGATTGAAATTCAACTCCAAAGTTATCCAACCCAATGGTCACAAGTTAGATTTATTGGAACACTAGTATTAGGTTCTACTTTATCATGGTTTTTGTCCTTTTTTGAACAACGTGATCTAATATTGGATAATTTGGAAGCATTTTTAGTAGAATTTTGATCTATATATGGAGAACATGATGCAATTTGTGTCGCAACTAAGAAGATTTGTATCTTGCGACAAGGCAATCGGTCAGTGACATCATATACTTCACAATTTTGACAATTAGCAATTGATACCAAGTAGGATGATGCTGCATTTATTAGTCAATTTTTCTATGGATTGCAATATGAGATAAATAAATTGATACTCAACTTATGTGATCCTTAAACATTGAGCCAAGCAATTGATTTTGCTGTGAAGTGTGACAATTGACTTTTTAAATTTTAATTGAAGAGCCGCATAAAAGAGCCTCAATATTACTATAATACAATGTCAATATCAACGTCTTTTCAATACGTACATTCGGAAGTAGAAGACATGGAAATTGACGTGGTATGTTTTAAATCTCTTATTGAACAAGAAAAAACTTGTCATCGTCAAGAAGGATTATGTTTATATTGTGGAGAACCTAAGCAATCTATTTAACATTATCCAAAGAAACATCGCAATCACAAGATGAAGAGTATGGTTGTCAAAGAAGATAATATATTGGTGTCGTATTACATGTTGTCTTGTTTGGAAATGCAATAGGCACCTAGCTATGCAAGGTAATATTATATTTGTAAATAATCAAGAAATCCTAATAGGTTTTATCCATATATGAAGAATATAATTCAAATTTCAATTCAAAAGTGTTTAAAAACACTCCTCTTAGTAACATCAATCATATATATATCCCAATTGCCTCGTTTCTTTTATAATTAAGCAATTTTTATTTTTCTTTGCAAGCCCTAATCCTAATTAGTGAGCTTTGACAAGCTATAACTTTTAATCCAACCATCTACTTAGTATGAAATTTTGCATACAAATGTCAGTATAAGTCTTCTACATGCTTAAAAAAATTCAACCCAACTTAATTTACAGATTGTGAGAAAATATCCAAAAACCGCACTGATGACACTCGGCTGCCAACTTGAAAGTTGATGTAAAAATTCTAGTAGTGATTTCTCCTTCTTCAACTATTAACTTTAGCTCAAACTTGGTATGTAGCTTGATCTCTAAGTCTTCTATCATTATGCTAAAATTTACATTGATCCAATTGATAGATCTTTAGTTACTATAGAAACCCTATCTAATCCTAAATTGCCAACTTCCAACAATTCTTTGTATCAAAGCCCAAATATCTCCTAATTGTATCATAAGATATGATTTAGGATTTTAAAGATTCTATTTTTAGTATTTTCTAAATTTAATATTTTATATATTATTTTCTATTATGATTATTGTATGACTCATTTATTCTCCTTTTAAAAAAGATCCATTTAAAAGGATCATTAATGAAGTTTATACAATTAAATTATATTAATTGGTAGTAGTTTTTTGATATTATTAATAATTTTTAAATTTTTTTTCAATAGTTCTTTCTATCATTTAACAAATCTATGCATTATTTACATACTTTTTATTTTTAAACTTATATATTATGGTTTTTATAAATATAACTATTAAAAATAAAAACTTAGTTGAAATATTTTATAAAAGAGCTTGGTAGATTTGATATAACAATGCTTCTATCAAATTATAGATAAAAGAAGATGAAATCAATGATATTTTTATATTTGTAGGATTAAATCAAAGAATGGAGATATACAAAAGGTGATAATATATGCTATACAATCTCAATATTTTTTTGTTGTTATATAAAAAATTAGGCAATGGAATTAGTTGAAACAATAAGCTAAAAAAATCTAATATGATAGCTCTTATTTTAGATGCTACCTTGATAATATTATTGAAGATTACAAGTATATCAAAAATGCTATAATAGTGGAAGGAATTCAAGAAAATACACTCAAATCAAACAAATTCAAGAAAAGCTATATTAGTTGCTTATACATGTATCATGAAATATGATAAGGTATGATATGTAGAGCTTTTGCAATGCATATGATAGAAGAGAGAGCGTATTAAGATAAAAACATTAAAATAGTTAATAATAACAATTTTTGTAAAAGATGCTCCGCTTCTCCTCTTTAAAGATTTTTTTTATCAAAAGCATATAAAAGTTGTTTTATTCTTTAATCATTGCAACCATTGCTTAGAATCTCATAGTCAAGTAATAGAAACACATATATATACCTGAATTAATTACACCTCTAAGAAGATCAAGGTCAAAGAATGATGTAGAGACAAAAGTGTTGTCTCACCTATAATACAAGGTGGGGGCTTCAAATTATGACCAATCATTTGGTAATGATGAGGAATTTGGAAATTTAAAAAACTTGAAGTACATTTCAATGGCTGAAATTGATAAAGGATTTTTTTGAATCATGATCACATGTTTTGATATGAAAATGGAGCTTGTGCAAAAGAAACTTGCATCTACTTTCACATATATGTGAATCTTGGACTTGTAAAATATTCATGTAATTTATAAACTTCTCCAAGATCTTCAATCAAGAATAGTTTTATCTCTAACATTGAAGCCTATAAAATCCTATGATTTTGTATAAGGCAAAGAAATTAATTTTCAAGAGTAAGAACTTATAAATAGTTTTTGTGAAGTGGCCAAAATAGGAGTCAATATGTGAAAAGATTGTTGGTTTTGTACAAGCTATAAAATGGAAAGTTATAGATAGATAATACATTGTTTAAATATGTAATGTGAGTGCAAGAATAGTTGAGATAAAAAAAGAGCTTTAAGTTGGCAAAATAGAATGTATATTCTTAAAAAGATTAGTTAATATTATTATCTTTGTACAAGATTGAAATTCAAACATATCTATATATAAAACCACCAAAAAGACTAGAAATAAATATAAATTGGTTAAAACCATTGTATGATTTCAAAATAAAGATTACAAAGAATTGGTCAAATTTGCAATATATAATTATAAAAACAAAAAGCAGCAAGTACACTTTATTAATGTAGATAAATTTTTTCTAAAATTGAGAATATTGAAATTTATGTTCTATCATTTGTGAGCTTTTCTTATAATAAAAAAATACTTTAGAATGGATGATGATTGAAGGTACAATTATAATTAGAAAGAAATTTTTTGAAGATCAAGTTTGAACTATGGACAATGACCTATATTGTAGTAGTAGTTGGCATTGGAAGACACACTTTCAAACACTTGTTGTTGATCAAAACATGTAAGCAATATCCACATTATATAAAAAGCAAGTACTTTTATAGGTAGCCTATTTAAAATAAAAAATTGGCTTTATAGATATTTGATTGTCAATATTGTAGAAATGAAGGTAATAATAAGACATGGATATAAATATATTATGAATATATACTTTGAATTATGGGACATTCAATGAAAGAGGCTCTTTGATAGATTTTATTTTTATTTTTATTTTTGAAGCATAAAGAAAAAATATCACTTATAAAAATATTAAAAGGTATATTATCATTCTATGTATTTTGTATGCATTGGATATTTTCAAATGAGACATACATAAGAAATAATTTTTTAATTTGTAATAAACAATGATTATAAATATTTCAAAGTTTTAATGATATAATTGTAGTCTTTGATTGCTTAGAAAGACTAAAGCCGAATATAAACATTTTAGGAGTTATATCAAGTATACAACTTCTATTGTATTTTAGTGATTATCTATCTAAATAGCATACAAATGCAGTTGATCTCAAATGCAAGACCTTTGACAAAATATTGCAAGTAATCTAAGTATATTTGTTTTATAGATGAGCTTTGATTTTATTAAGACTTATCTTAGTAATACTTATAATTTAAACAAGTTGTTTCAAAGATATATAAATAAGTATATTAGATAGAAATAATAATTGCAATCAATTGTTAAACCAATAGATGAGAGGACATATTATGCATCATATCACAATTTTCAATGTAGATAGTACAATCTATAATGTTGGTATTGCATGACCTTCATGCATGTACAAGAAAAGAAACTAAAGTCTTATAAAAGAAAAAACTAGTTCTAGTAAAAGATGCAAACATCAATATATCTACAAAGGCTCTAATAAATCCAAACAATTTAAGAAGTGCAAAATCTTTGTCATTCAAAATTTACAAGCCTTAAGGACAATATTCTACCATTACATCTATCCAATATGTAGAGAGTATAGATATTTTAGGTGCAAAATAAAAGAATATAGAAAGTATATTAGAATGCATTCTTGGATGATTAAGTAATATAAATTCTAAAAATGAGTGTAGCTTAATATTATTTGTACAAAGTATTATAATAAAAAAAATATTTACTATATTGTAATTAATTACAAAAAAAAATATTGTATTTTTTATAATAAAAATTTGATTATCATTTTACAAGTATAAGCACCAAGAAAGATGTTAAGGACTTATTATAAGAAGAGGTATCTTTGTTGTAGATAGAATATCATCAGTAATAATTGCATTGCCTTCTATTTTTGAAAAAATACCTTCTACTTAGAATCAACCTTTTGTGACTCTAAGTAATCATCAATATGGTTCATATAGCCTACATTCATCAAATCTATTTGATGCATTTGATAATCTAGTATTATTACAATTTGATTCATAAAAAATTGTATCAATGTTTGATTGATTCATGTTAAAGATAAATGCAAATGGATATGTGGAAGAAGAAAAAAAAATTTATTGTATTAAATATCATTGTTTTATACATGTCATAGGGATTCAAGTATTGGTGTATATAATTCTATATCCTTTGATAGAATTGGTCTTATATTTGAATTCTTTATAGAATGTACAATCCAAAGTGCAATTGCTAATATTATAGATTTAAATGTATATAGTATACCACAACATCCATCATTTATAATTGATCAATATGTGGAGCTTTTGGACAAAAACTAATTAGTTGGTAATACCATAGTTGGTTGAAGAATCATTTTAATCTTATTTAGAACAAATATATTTCATATGAGAATTGCGACAAAAGATCATCATTGTATTTGTGTTAATGAAGTCATTGATAGAAGTGCAAAACTCATGGTACCAAATAATGATGATGATCTACTACAAATTATATTTAGTCAAGCATTGAATTCTACTACAATGTAGCAAATAGATTGTCTTTGTCTAACATCATAGGTATGTTGTTTAATAAAAAAGATTGATAAATCTACATTATTATAGACAAATGAACTATACAATTTGATATATTTTTTATTATATATATAAACTTAAATAATGGAATTATTTGATTTAATAATAGTTTTATATTCTAAAAGTGAATAAATATAATATCATTATAATTTTACACTTGCTATTCATTTATTTTTCATTTGCCTCTTAAATGTGCTAATGAGATTAAATTAGTTTGTATACACTCATATATAAAAGTCAAACAATTTGTGTTTTTAAAGATTTAAATGGCAACAATTTTTGTTTAAAAAATTATTAATTTCATTTCAATTGCTTCAATGGAAATTTCTTTAATATTTTGAATATAGACTTTTATTTTTAAAAAATATGTTTAATTTTTAATAAGATAAAATATATTAGACCTAGTGCATTTTCTTTGAATATTATGTTATAAATAGAGTAGCTATGTTAAAAATATTATACAAATATCAATTAAAAATATGAAAAAGTTTTTTACTAAAAGGTGGTGATGTTTATTAACTCCTAAATGCCAATGGAGTCCAATTTAAGTCTTTTTCATTGTTAATTTGTACATTTGTAAGTTTAGCCATTAAGATTTGATTTTTTTTCATCTATCTAAATTACATGTCAATGGTTGGCATATATCAAGCTAATCCAGTACAACAACCAATTAAATTATATACATGTATATATATATATATATATATATATATATATATATATATATAATTTAATATAATTTCAATAGAATAAAAAGCTATTCCTAATAACAAAGTGAAAAGAAAAATACCATTTTTCATCAAACTTAATTTGATTAACAAAGCTTGGTTTTTTAATTAATAGTATCTATATTAAGCCAAGCTGCCTTTTTTATGTTAATTAAATTGTTCCAAAGGTTTTATTGAAGCTTATTACTTAATCAATCTTCATTGTTAAAGGCCTTGTCATAGCAAGCTAGCCAACTAATCTAAACCAATGCAATCGACTAATCCAAATTAAGCCAACTAACTAATCCAAACCATTGAAGTGTAAAACAAAATCTAAATGTGCTTGATAGCTTTATACCTCCTCCAAAAGATGGGAGCAATGATGATTTTAATCAAGACTTTTAGTCAATTGGCTATACAATTTATTTTTTGGCTAATTTTCTACTTTTTTTTGAGGAATTAGCTATCATATTTTAATCACCTAGGAACCACTTTTTAATGATATTAATCAATATTTTATCAACAATAGTAATTTTTATAAAATTATTAATAAATCTAGAATATTTTAAAAATAAAGACTCCAATCTCTACTTGGGATTAGCCATTTTGCTAAGAGCCAACAGAAAAAATAAAAAATTTAACAACATCCCAACATGGGAGCTTCAAATAAGCATTCATTCCATGTGAAACATGCATGCAATCCTAGCATCCCAATCCTTCATTTTTTGGTCATTAAGTCCACTGTAATTGTGATTAGATAACAACTTGATTGGATGCATGGATGCTTTAATTTGTAATACTTTTGAAGGTGATTGTTAGGGAGTCAATACAAGACAAATAGACTAGCAGTCAAGATCTAAACCTTCACAACTCTGCCTAATGTATCAATAGCTTGTTCCATCAAATATGGAAAATGGAGGTTCACTATATGTTAACTTTTTTTTAATGGAAATTGATGTCTATTTGGTTCCCAAAAAATTTTAAAAATATGAAAAGAACATTTCTACCCACATACAATCTAACCATTGTCTCCAATTCAAAATTCAACTATTTCACAAAAAATCAGTGAAAGACCATCCAAAGTTTTCTTTTCAAGAAACAAAAATATATAAAACTGTAAACTATAAAAACAATCAAATCATCTCTTCCATGCAAAGTTTACACAACGGTGTCCTCTAAGACTGCTTGCTTGGCTCTGCCATTGGCACCATAAGGCACTGGATTCCCATTTGAAGCATAATCATCTCTGGGCAAGGCCAAAGTCACCATCTCAATATAAACATGAACATGTGACTAATAGCCTTGGCACATAGTTTCTTTTGAAGAAACTATCATAAACACCATACTTGTCTTTATCAACCTTTGTGTTTGAAAGGTGTTTAAGAGTATAATGATCACCTTTATTAGGATCTTCTTCCTCCTTCTTTATCTTCCTACTTCTATTGATTAAATAATCAAGCATAACTTAATCCTTATTAAGATCCTCAGGCTCAAGTTTAGGCTCATCCTTAAGCTCAACTTTCTTCACTCGTGTAGCCATATCATCCTCTTTTATTCTTAATAGCTTCTTTTGATACTCTTCAACAACTTTAGCACCATTAACTCTACACACCTTAGCTTGCCTAGCCATCTCCTTTCCAAATCTTTTCTTCTATTCTTCTTTAGTCATATTGCTTATTATTTTATTAAAATCTATAGAATTATATGAACCACCTCCTGTTGAATTTTTATCCACCATTTTTAATACCATTCTTGATGAAGTTGATGGATGATGAAAAGCATCTAATATATCTCCAAATTGCTTATCTAACTCCACACACGTGCTTGACTTCTCAAAGACCACTCCATACTTATTTTCAAACTTACAAGGAGGTCTATAATTAATATGTCTTTTACAATATATAGAATTAGACTTTGTCTTGTTTCTACAAGGAGTATCTCTCAATGGACCGTATAGTACTATACCTTGACAGTAATTAACTTCATCATCATTCTTAGCTAGTGTAGAAACATTGTAATTCAAATGATACCCACAACAGCCACTAGGAGATTTAGCTTTACGAGCACAAGAAGCACCCTTAAGGGGACCAATCAACAGAATGGCATTACAAATAGCAGATGATTTAAGCATATCACTTGTTGTAGAACACAGTCTGTAGATATTGTAGATACTGAGGAAATATTTAAAACTTTAGTGATATTATGAAAGTAAAACTCAGCATATTTAGAGGCTATATCAAACTTGATAGCTTTAAACATACGCAAATATTCTAGATCTCTCCTCATCAAGAATAATACCTACTGACTCAAGAAGCTTTAATAGTGTATCATCTAAAACTACCTGTAAGAGGCTTGTGACCAGTTATCGGCTCCATCTTCTCATAGCACAACAAGAAAACAGCAGTAAAGCCAATACAGCAACAGATGATGTGATAGGTGATAGTAGTAGGATGATGAAGAGGATACATCATTTTATTTGGGAAGTCTCAAAAAATACAAACACATACCGTTAGTATGTAACACATACTAACGTCTGTGCTTTACCTAAATTAACTGCAATATACATCATCCATATTAGTCACATTCTCCTCACGGCAAGAGACAAACTGCATCATGTTCTGTCCAGGACGATAGGTATCTCAAACACCTAAAGCATTGACACTCGAGGATGATCTCTTCCAAACTCATGAAACTGATGAATATGATGAATACGCGATTCGTCCACTGCTTCTTCGTCCATTAGAGGACGGGAGCAAGGGCAAAAAAAGGTAAGTAGGATATGGTGACTTAACGAGTATGATCGCACAGACATCCTGATCACACAAATCCCAGCAGTGTGTAAAAAAGCAACTTACTTGCATTTTGAGGATATTCCCAGCAATACTGGGGATCTGGAGTTGGAGTTTAGGATTCATATCCTCTAACTTCGTGAAAATGTGGCAAACTGTTTATCAAAAACTGCTGTGAAAGAGATCTCATATTCGACACATATATTGCCAGCATGAACACAGTTGTTCAACACAGCAAACAAATCCAACCGCTTATCAATAACGGGTATATGGCCAAAAGCCATGTGCACCAGATCCACACGCCAACGAAAAGCTTCTATATTGTTGCCCATACTGCAATTATTGTCTGCTTCGTAATCGAATGGACCATCCCACCATTGTCTGCCTGCACCCAATGTGACCAACTGACTAATCACATCACTGTTCACAAGAGATACCTAAATTCGTAGGCTAGACACACATAGCACTAGGCATGAACGTCGTGGAGTTACATTCCAGGTTGCCCAGATGTAAGTCAAGTTCGTTATGGGCACAACTCATGCTTTTGTCATTCTCGTGTGGATGAAAACTACAATCCCTTGTTCTAGAGAATAGATACATCAGATTGTGACCCAGTACTCCGATGTGGTGAGAGAGAGAACTCGGGTGAGTTACATGGAGTCTCTGTTGCATACTCAAATCACCCAAAATCATTCCACAATCTGCAAGTCAGACAGCTCAATGCCACTGAACTGGAAAGTCAGCCTCAAGTTCAGGCCTTTCAGAGCTCCAGTTAGGGTGTAGGTGAGGATTCTACAGGAACGGCTCTACGAATAGATCTCCGCTCCTTCAGAAATGACTAATCAGTGTTACAGTCTCCTCCACAAGCTGACTAAATCAGATACTGGTGAAAATGATGCCCAAGGAACTGCTTCAAAATAATCTGCCAGTGTACAAGCAAGTTCCCATCTTGCTCGCTCGAAGGACTCGAATGTGGGTACAAGATCACTTCACGCAGAGCAAGAAGCACCTTCGTGACACCGGAGAAACCTTGGTAAGTTAGTATAATCGGCTCAACAATTAGCTTCTCTCTAGTTCGATGACAGCTCTGAAAACAACGTATGGGAAGAAACAGCAACTCCGCCCGTCTACCAAAGACAGGTCTACAACATAAGCGGAATATGGGTGCCCTACAAGCGAGGCTCAGACATCCTCAACCAACATCGGCATGTCCGTGCCCCGTGCAGGATAAAGAGAATGCGGAACAGACGACAAAGCAAGCAATTACGCAATCAAGAGCGAAGTAAAATACTCACTCTGATGATGCCTGCTTACCAAAGCCAGAGAGAGATGAGGCCAAATTGCGAACCCCAGAAGCGCCGTGAAGTTGAGCGAGAGCGGCGGGGGAGGCAAGAGCGAACAGATATCCACATGCCGTCATAGCGTCTGAAACTGAACAGGAACGCAGGTGGGGCACTCGGCCATGGCGTCCAGACTCTGAACTCTGTCTATGGCGTCTCAGGCCAATTGCGGACCTTACAAGCGGTGGAGGTCCGGTAGAGACAGAGTTCAGTGCCAGCGAACGCTCCGCGAGCACCGCTGGGCACCAAAGGCGTGCGCTGCCATGGCCGTCGATGGGCAAGATCTAGGGCTATAAGGGCCCGAACCCGCATTCTGCTTAAGCCAGCCTCATCTTGGTTGTGCACTGGCTTCCTTCCCTTTTGGCCTGGGTTCTTCATCTCCCACGGGCGTTGTAGCGATGCAGCAGGCACAGCGAGCTCCCACTCACATCAGCCTCGCCATCAGGTTGCCTGCACTGCTGCTGCGATCGTCCTTACTCGCCACGCCCGTGCCGCCATGGCCACGCTCGGACTGCTCCCCGTCAATGTTGCACTGCATCCTCATTCGCTTGCACCACGTCCAGCCCGTCAATGCCAGGACGAATGTCGCCGCAGAGACTGTTGCAGAGTGAGAACGTGGTTACGTGGCTCTCAATTATGTAATTGGTTTCTTTGCGCACATGACTCGTACCCGCTGCTGTTAAGTGCGGAGTCGTCCCCTCAGTTGGATGCAATTGTTATCTCACAGTAGTCATTGTGGCATAAGGTTAATGGGTGTTGGGAATGAATTCAGTTAGCGCTGCCTCTATGTCGTTGTAGGTGCGAATTTACAGGGGCTTTGTGCTCGATATTTGCAGTTTGTGGAATTCGTTTGTTGATTTGAGTATGCAGCAGAGGCTCCATGTAAACCGCCCCAGGCTCTCTCTCTCACGCCACCGCAGTCACTTGATCTCAATCTGATGTGCCCATACTCTGGAACATGACGTTTCTGTCTCTATCCGCACAAGAGGGACGAAAGGATGAGATGTGCCTACAGCGACCCTGAGTGATGGCTCGAGAACCTGAAACCCTAACTCCACGGTGTCCATGCTCGATGCTGTGTGTGTCTAGGCCAGGGGTTTAAGTACCTCTTGTGGAAAGTAACGTAATTGGTCAATTGGTCATTGGATGCAGGGAGACAGTGATAGGATCGCCCACTCGACTAGATTGCAGACAACAGTTGCAGTGTGGGCAACGGTGTAGGAGGTTTTCGTTGGTGCGTGGAGCTGGTGCACAGGTGAGTGAGTTATACCTTTTGGCCATGCACCTGTTGGAGATGAGCAGTTGGATGACTTGTGACTTGACCGAGCCCTAAGCCTTCAACCTTAGTATTGCTGGGAAGAGTATGTTCAAACTGCTTCTAAGTTACTTTTTGTCACGCTATTGGAATTTGTGTGACCAGGATGTCTGTGCTATCACACACCCCAAGTCTCCATGGCCTGTCTATCCTTCTTTATCCGTGCTCTCGTCCCCTCATGGAAGAAGCAGCAGTGGAAAAATCAGGTGTTCATCGTATTCATCAGTTTGGAAGAGATCAGCTCCGAGTGCCAATGCTTCAGGTATGTATCAGATGGCCGTCGTCATGGAAAGAGGTTGATGCAGTCTGGAGAGAACGTGACTGACATGGAGGAAATATGTTGCAGTCGATTCCGGCGGCACACAGGCAATCGAACAGCTTTGGGAGGAGTATTTTGCAGATGCTTCCCAGTGGTGGGACAACAGAGCTGTCAAGGTATCATCGGGACTATCTGTCAGCTGTTGATAGAAAGTGGATGTATGACTTGGATCGACAAGTGAGGAGGCTTGCCCAAGGATATGGGCACAAAGTGAAACAAGACGCATAGAATATGGCCTTCGCGTATTCTGGAATGGAGCCTGATCAGATGATTGTAGTTGTTTAGAAACATATATTCCTAGATTGTTGATTGTTTGGGCCAGATTAGGTCTCAGTGAGGTTTTGGTGGGTTGTGGTGCCTACAGAAGAGTCCCAGGTCACCTGACTTGAAACATAAGGTGACAAAGAAAGCACTTTGGATAGATGGTTGGTCAACTCCAGCATGGGTGAAAACAAGGCTCACATCTGTGACTCAAGGCGGATTGCAATGTCATGCTGGTTATGACACCGGAGATTCCCAAGACACTGCAGAAGGAAAAAGGTATTGGCATGAGCACGTGGCTCTAGGAATTGAGCCGTCTCCCTTCTTTAATGCCAAGAAATTGGGTGCAGCCAAAATTTGTGATTTGAGTGAGTTTTAGGATTTGGTTTGTGCAACATGCGCTTCTCTTTCTCTGCAGTGTTCGATGCTCTTAAAGTGGGATGGTTTTCTTTGAATGGCTACGTATGTCAGAGATGCTTAGATTGCAAATGGATGTGTGCAGCTTTTGTGCATATTGAAATATATGAGCTTAGGGCATTGATGGTGTTGCACCCTTCAGTTTGTGTATTAGTGTTTTTCTCTGAAGGTTGTTCTAATGAAGAATCTATGGATGAGACAGGCTACCCAAGGGCAACAATGGAGAAGGAAATACTCCGCTTACTGGTGCAAGAGAGTTGAGGCAAATTGTAGAAGGTGGCGGTGGCAGAATGCATGTGCGAAGTGCTCGTAGCACGAGTGAAGCAATTGCTATTCTCAAGAATCGCCTACAAGAAGGTATTAGTATAGAGTCGTACACGTATGTTGAAGTTCTGAAGCTGTGCTTGCAGCAGAAAGACCTTCTGGCGGCCAAGCAGGTTCATGACTGCATCATCCAGAGTGGAATGGAACAAAACATATATGTGGCAAACAACCTACTGAGTGTGTATATCAGATGTGGGAGATTGCAGGATGCTCGCCGAGTGTTTGATGGGCTTGTGAAGAAGGATTGTTTTAGTTGGAACATCATGATTGGAGGTTATGCCCAGCGCAATCTTGCTAAAGATGCATTGGGTTTTTTCAATCAAATGCGCCAAGAAAGTGTGCAGCCAACTGAGATTACTTATTTGAGCATCCTAAAGGCATGTGCCAGTCCGTCAGCTTTAAAATGGGGCAAAGAAGTTCATGCGTACATCAGACATGATGGGCTTGAATCAGATGTGCGTGTCGGGACTGCCCTCCTGAAGATGTACGAAAAGTGTGGGTGCATCAAGGAGGCAAGGCAAACATTTGATGAGTTGACCAATAGGGATGTCTTTTCTTGGAATGTGATGATTGGCGCATACGCAGGAAGTGGCTTTGGTGAGGAAGCATATCAACTCTTCTTGCAAATGAAACGGGAAGGTCTTAAACCAAATGCATTCACTTTCTTGAGCATATTGAATGCATGCGCGAGTGCAGGGGCTTTTGAGTGGGTGAAGGAGGTTCACAGCCATGCCCTGGAAGCAGGCTTTGCGTCGGATTTGTGTGTGGGCAATGCCCTTGTCCACATGTATGCAAAGAGTGGTAGTATTGATGATGCCCGACTAGTTTTTGACAGGATGGATGAACGGGATGTCATTACATGGACTTCGATGATTGGTGGACTTGCTCAACATGGATGTGGGCACGAAGCCCTCGAAGTTTTCAGAAGTATGAATAGAGTCGGTGTAAAGCCCGACAGTTCTTTATTCGTGGCTGTCTTGTCGGCGTGTAGTCATGCAGGGCTTGTGGATGACGGCCGTAGGCTCTTTCTGGCTATGACGCAAGATTATGGCATCGAACCTACTGTTGTGCATTGTACCTGCATGGTGGATCTTCTTGGGCGGGCAGGACACTTGGAGGAAGCAAAGCTCTTCATTGATAACATGCCAGTTGAACCAGATGGAGCAACATGGGGTGCCTTGCTTGGTGCTTGCAGAACTTATGGTAATGTGGAATTGGCCGAACTTGCTGCTAAAGAGCGTCTGAAATTGGAACGGAATCATGCCGGGACATATGTGCTGCTTTCCAACATTTATGCTGCAGCTGGCAAATGGGAGGAGGTGTCATTGTTGCGCAGTGTGATGCAGGAGAGAGGTATACGCAAGGAGCCAGGGCGTAGCTGGATTGAAGTTGATAATAAGATCCATGGCTTTGTTGTAGGAGATCCATCTCATCCAGAAGCGAGGGAGATATATGCTGAGCTGAACAGATTGATTGAAAGAATCAAGGCTGAAGGTTACATTCCCGATACCCGGCCAGTGTTGCAGAATATTGATGAGGAGGACAAAGAAATAGCTCTTTGCTCTCATAGCGAGAAGTTGGCTATTGCTTATGGATTGATGCGCACTCCTAAGGGAAAACCAATTCGTGTATACAAGAACCTCCGGGTGTGCTCAGACTGCCATACAGCAACCAAGTTTATCTCTAAGGTGACAGGACGGGAGATTGTGGCCAGGGATGCTAACCGGTTTCACCAGTTTAATGATGGTTTGTGCTCTTGTGGTGATTACTGGTGATGAGGTGGGCTGTGCGACTTTTGTAGCGTATTGTTGGGGATGTGTTGGTCACTTAGCTGAGGGCAGGGGCATGGAGCGTTCAGTTGCGGCTCTTTAAATGCACATAGGGTAAACCCTAGTTTCTGAACGGTAAGGGCTGAAATGTGTTCTGCATGTACATATTTTTGAGAACAGAGAGTATCGAAATAGAATTAAGAGTGTATTCTGAGATTCGTATATGGTTAGTGTAAAATGAGGAATTTATCATTGAGTTAGGTGTTTTGTGTTCTCCTGGAATTGGGTTTTAGTTGCAGTATGATGTCCTTACGCTTATAGTGGAATTTTGGCCGACTGGCTGAGGCCAAGGGGAGGAGAGCCGCATCTGTAGCAGGACCTTTCGATGTTGAAGCTGCAATGAAGCGGTTTGGAGGAAGGTTGGACGGTGCTGATGAATCCCTCGGTCATGGACATGTGAAGTTAGGCCTTGTCAGGAGACACATTTGTCTCATCTTCACAATTCTTTGTAATCCTTATTTTGAAACCATGCAATGGTTTTAACCAATTTATATTCATCTCTAGTGTCTTTGGTGGTTTTGCCTAAAGATATGTTTGAATTTCAATCTTGTACAAAAGAAACAACATTAGCTAGTCTCTTTAAGAATATAAATTCCATTTTGCCAACTTGAGACTCTCCTTTTGTCTCAACTATCCTTGCACTCACATTGCATGCTTAAACAATGTATTGTCCATCTACAACTTTTACATATTGACTTCCATTTTGGCCAATTCAAAAAACTATTTGTGGGTTTCACTCATTTTGGCTACTTCACAAAAACTATTTATGGGTTCATTGATAATTGATTTCTTTGCATTGCACAAAATCATAGGATATTGTAGGCTTCAATGTTAGAGATAAAATTGTTCTTGATTGAGAACCTTGGAGAAGTTTGCAAATTGCATGAATATTTTACAAGTCCAAGATTCACATGTATGTGAAAGTAGATGCAAGTTTCTTTTGTACAAGTTCCATTTTTACATCAAATATGTAATCTTGACCAAAAACAAATCTTTCATCAATCTCAGCCATTGAAATGTGCTTTAAGTTTTTCACATTTCCAAATTCCTCATCATCACCAAATAATTGGTCATAATTTGAAGTCCCCACCTTATGTTATATGTGAGATAGCACATTCATCTCTATATCATCTTTTGGACTTGATCTTCTTAGAGGTGCAATTAATCTAGGTTTAGGAATTAGGGTTTATGGTTGAAGTAGGAACTTTTGATTAGTACATTTGAAGGAATATAAAATTATTTGGTGGTAGTAATTTGTCACCAAAGTTGAAGATGAAATGTGACCTTAATAAAGATGCCATTGCATCATCATATGCTAGTAAAGTTGAGAATGAATGTCACAATGAGATATCAATAATTGGACATAGAAGGTGGATTGATGGAAAAACCTTTGTTCAATGCATTTAAAGGGATATAAAATTGTTTGGTGGGTGCAATCAATTACTAAAGTTGAAGATAGAATGCAACCTTAGTGATGATGCCTTTGCATCTCTATATGCTAGTGGAGTGGAGAATAAGTGTTAGAATGGAATGGTGATAGTTGGAAATGGAAGGTGAATTAATAGGAATACTTTTATGTAGAGTACTTGATGGAATGCAAACTTGTTTGGTGGAAGCAATCAATCACCAAAGATAAAGATAGAATGTCACCTTGATGAGGATGCCATTGCATCTCTATGTGCTAGTGGAGTGGAGAATGAATGTCACAATGGAATATCAATAATTGGAGATAGAAGGTGGGTTGATGGAAATTTTTTTGTATAGTGCACTTGAAGCAGTATAAAACTTTTGTTCAATGCATTTGAAGGAATATAAAATAGTTTCATAGGTACAATCAGCCATTAAAGTAGAAGATAGAATGTGACCTTGATGAAGATGTCTTTGCATCACTATATGTTGGTGGAGTGGAAAATGGATGTTACAATGGAATTATAATAGTTAGAAATTGAAGGTGGATTGATAAAAAAAAAAATTCTTTGGTACTTTTGAAAGAATATAAATTTGTTTCATGGATGCAATTAGTTACCAAAGTTGAAGGTAGAATGTGACCTTGATGAAGATTCCATTGCATCACTATGTAATAGTAGAATGGAGAATGAATGTTACAATGGGATGGCAATAATTAAAGATAGAAGGTGGATTGATGAAAAAACTTTTGTTTAATACACTTAATGGAATATAAAATTAATTGATGGATGCAATAAGTCATTAAAGTAGAAGATGGAATGTGACCTTGATGAAGATTCCATTACATCATCTTATATTAATAGAGTGGAGAATGAGTATTAGAATTAGATGGCAATAGTCGGAGATTGAATGTGGATTGATGAAAAAAATTTATTTAGTGTTTTTGAAGGAATATAAAATTAATTGGTAGATGTAATGAGTCACTGAAGTTGAAGATGAAATATGACCTTCATGAAGATGACATTGCATCATATTATGCTAGTGGAGTGAGAAATAAGTGTTACAATAAGATGACAATAATTGGAGATAGAAGATAGATTTCTGTTGAAACTTTTATTTAATTTTTTTAAAAGAATATAAATTTGTTTGGTGAGTGCAATGATCACCAAAGTTGAAGGTGAAATGTGACCTTGATGAGGATTCTATTGCATCATCATATGCAATTAGAGTAAAAAATTTATATAAAAATAGAATGATAATAATTAAAGATCAAAGGTTGATTGATTAAAATAAATACATATTTAGTATACTTATAGAAATATAAAAATATTTGATTGGTACAATCAATCACCAAAGTTGAAGGTAGAATGTGATCTTAATGAATATATTATTGCATCACTATATACTAGTAGAGTAAGAAATAAATGTTAGAATAGAATGACAATAGTTAAAAATAAAAGATAGATTGATAAAAAAAACTTTTGTTTAATAAACTTAATAGAATTTTAAACAATTTGATAGATGCAATCAATGACTAAAGTTAAAGGTAGAATGTAACATTGACAAAGATTGTGAGGATAAATTTCATCAAATTTAGGATTTATTCTAAATCCAAATTACAAGGTGGCTTGACTTAAGAGTTGCTTGTAATTGATGGTATGAAGTGAAGGAAGTAAATAAAAAGAAAAAAAAAAAGACTAAACATAAAACAAGTGAAATAAATAGCAACAAGCAAGTATATAATTTAAAATTAGATTATAGTCTGTTCACTATGTTTTCACTTAATAAAAAATAAAATTAAAGAATAAAAGTTATTTTTTTTAAGTAGATAATTATTTTGTCTTTCCAATGATATAAAAAAAATATAATTCTAAGTTATTATAAATAAATTATGATAATTTGAAAATAAAAGATAAATAATAAAAAAATTAAGTGAGAAATTTTTACCTCAAGGATAACTTACTTAAGAGATCATGAGTTTGAACCTCACTAAGGCTCATAAGTAGTATATAAGGATGTCTTAAAGAGGCCACGAGATCTTAGTCTTATCCTCCTACCTACATCTAAGGTGCTACAACCCATATGAGACTTGTGCACCTCTCTTCCTACAAGGACTACATTAGCTGCTACTCCTCCTATTTTCTACTAGTAAAACTCATTTTTTTGCATTTTTGACTTCACTATGGTGTTCAAAAATATCCAATTAGCCTAGAAACCTTGTATGGGTTTCAAATCTTGTTCCATTTCTTCATAATGGCTCCCAAGGTGATAAAGCTCATTTTTACCAAAGTCTTTAAAATTATTCTAAAAATTCCTAAAAAGTTCTAAATAAATTCTAAATGAATTCCAAAAAATTTTGTAATATTTTTAAAATGATAATATCAATTTATAATTATTTTATTCTATCTTAGTGATTTTTTATAATAATAAAATCAATTTAAATCATCTAAAAATCATATTTTCTATATAAATAATTAAAAAGATATAAGATTTATTTTTCATGCTTCTTCTACCTACTAAATAATATTTATATATTTTTAATAAGTAGTACATGGAGATACAAGGCCAATGTAGATATTGGTCTCAATAATTAAATATTAATTCTTATAATTAAGAAAAAATACTAAATTGACTAAGATAATTGCCTCTAAGATTTACTAAGATTTCTTTTATTCTCTATTAATACTATTTTCTTGAATTTAGCATCTTCTAAGTACCTTTGCAGCTAAAAATTATAATATTGGCACTCTAAATGTATTCTTTTGTCCTTAAACAATCAATAAGTCAATTTGATGATTCACACATAATTTTCTATGGAAGTTTTAACAACTATCTAAGACGAGAATGAGTGAAGCTACTAATTTGAAGGAACTAAGTAAGTTTTGTTCTATAGAATTAAAGAAGAAAGAGAGAGAAAATTAAATCTAATCTAAAAATGAATGATTATAGAAAAAAAAATCAAAGCTAAAAGCTAAAAGCTAAAAAATAAAAAGATAATATTTTTAAATTCTTTCTTAATATGAGAAGATTTTAGTATAAATCTTTTAAGGCCTATATAACCATTAGGTGTCAAGGTTGGTCTTTTCCTATACTAACATTAATGTCAAGGATGCAAGATAATAGGTTAGCAAAGAGACAAGGAAAAGATTACAAAACTAAAATGATTTCTAAAATAAAGAATTGGATGGACAAGAATAAAGAACTAGATGATTAACAAGAACAAGAAATTAGATTAACATCAAGAAACAAGACAACACTTTGGATTGCTCCAAGACTTGTGTTGGCAAGACTGAGGTGCACCTCAGTCTTATTTCTTATTTATACTACAAGGCCTATATCCTATTGAATCTTTTAAAAGTATCTTAGAAGATTTTAGAAGACTAAAAAAGATTCTAAAAAACTAAAACAAGTTCAAGAAGAGTAAAGAAGATTTTAAAAGATTTTAGAAAGCTACAAGAGGTTCTACAAGATTGAAGAAGATTCTAGAAGATTCTAAAAGATTATAGAAGATTTTAAAAGATTAAAAAAGATTCTAAAAGATTCTAGAAGATTTTAAAAAATTATAGAAGATTCTAGAAGATTATGGAAGGTTCTAAAGGATTACAAAAAGTTCTAGAATGTGGTGACTTAAAATATGTCCGTTGTCATATTACATATTGTCCTATTTGAAAATGTGCCAGACACCTGGTTATAGAAGGTGAAGTTGCAGTTTACAAATATCCAAGAACCTTTAATAGGTTTCATCCGTATAAGAAGAATATGATTGAATATCAATACAAGATTGCTTAAGTCAATACAAAGTGCTTAAAAATACTCTTTTTGATAACTTCATCTATATATAAATTCCAATTGCTTATTTCTTGTCACAATCAAGAAACTAAGATTTCTCTTTATAAGTCTTAATCCTATTCAGTGAATTCAATAAGCTATAACTCTTAATCTAACCATCAACTTGAAGATTGATGTAGATATCTTAGTGGCCAATTGTTTACTTTAGCTAAAATTTGGTGTGTAGCTTATACTTTAAATCTTCTAATATTATGACAAATTTCACCTTGATTAAATTAATAAATCTTCAAATATTATAAAAATCCTAAATAACCTTAAACTGCCAATTTTGAATACTTCTTTGTATTAAAGATCACAAAAATCTCGATTGCACTATTAGATTGCTACAAATTTTTATTTAGTATTAGCACACTCAATTATCTACATACAATCAAATTTTCAATAGTCGATGTCAATTCAATTGCACACAATAGCCAAGAGTACTGGTCCTAATTTTATTGCATAAAAACTTAATCCTTAATATAAGCCTGACTTTAAATAGTTATCCAAACTACTATCATAAATAAATACCCAATTACCTTCTTTAATTGTTCTACGCCTCAATCGATGTCGTTTATCAAACCAAGTCTTATTTTTTAGCCTTGCCTCTTGTAATTGTTTTAATGCTAATTCTATATCTTCTAATCTTTATTCGAGTTGCTGAATTCTAATAGCTAATAACTCTTCTCTTATTAATCCATCTTCTCAAGGTAGCATATTCCAAGTTGGCACATGTTCTTCAATTGGCATAATAGGTTTTTGACTTGTCATGAGTTCCATTGGCATATGTCTCATCATTGAACTATATGTTGTTCAATCAGTCCATAATACATAAGGTAGAAGTCGAGGCCATTCTTTTACTCTTCCATTACAAGCTTTAATCAAGGCTTTTATAATTGGTAGATGTCCACGTTCACTCTTTGTATTCTCCTCTGAATTATAAGTAGTAGTCTATGATAATTTAATCCCGCATCTCTTAAAGAATTCACGAGCTTCATGTACATCTAATTTTCCATGATTTGCAATGATCTTTTTTACACATCCATAGTGATAAATAACATCCTCAAGTAAAAATCTGCAGATTCTTTTTGTAGACTTTGTTCTTAATGCCCTTCCCTCCACTTGGTTTGATAAATCTTCACAAGCCAAAATTAAATATCTCATTTGCTATAACTTCATTGATATAATCACCAAATCTACAATCCATTTAAAATGAATAGCCAAAGGATATATTAGATGTAAACCATCTCAATGACGTATATTTGAATACATTTGATAAATTATATAAGATTCCATAAATGAAGCCACATCTCAATACATATTCTTCTACCAATATTGTTCCTTCAATTTAACAAAAGTAGTCCAAATTCCTCTATGCCCTGCCTATAGAATATCATAAAATTCCTTGAATAGTTTTTGTTGATCTTCTTTGGTACCTACTATTCATTGTAGCATTCCAATATTTGATTTTGGCCTCTTCTATAGAAATCTTCATTGTAATATGAACTTATATGTTTTTTTCCTGATCTATTTAAATTTTTTAATTGACCAATCAATATGCTTGGTTAATGTGTTCAAATAATGTTGAATATCCAATAACTCATCTTCATAATTTTCTTCATGAAATGGCTTATCTTCTTTATTCAATTGTGGAACTGAATTAAACTTTGTATCCACATTATCAATATCTTCAATCATCTCATTTTTTCCATCATATTTTGCTTGAGATAGTATATCTATTATTGGATTATCTTTTCTTGTAACATATCTAAATTTCAAATTTAAAGATTTAATATAAGCAATCCACCTTAGCATTGGAATATCCAATATTATATAATTAAGAATCATCCCAAATATAGACAAACAATCTGTTTCAATCACCACCATTATCCCAATTAAGTAATCTTTTTCAGCTTTTATAATTGAAATAATTCCCTATAATTCCCTTTTTATTTGTGAATATGAACGTTGGCAAGTATTTAAAATCTTAGCCCCAAATTGAAGTACAAATCTGTATCCATTTGAATCATCTTGATCTACAATCCATCTAATAGCAATTGAACTAGTATCCACTGTAAGAATCACTAGTCTATTGCATTTATAATCAATTTTTCTTAACACTAGAGGTGATGTTTATAAATCCTTCAATCTTTGCATTGCTTGATATACTTTTCTTTCTATTTAAATCTATAATCCTTATGTAATAATTCATACAATGGATCTATTATGTGAGTATAGTGATGAATCAAAATATGGTAAAATACATATGTATCTAAAAATCTTTGTATCTCTGTTAAAAAATTGTAATCTTCTTTTATTCTCCCAATTGCATCAACCTTAATTAGATCTGATTTCCTTCCATAAAATCCACATAAATATCCAACAATTATAACTTTTTGTATTTCAAATATAGATTTTGTATCCGATAAGGTAAAATAAACTTCTTCAAGTCAAGTTAATATCTTTTCACAATCTTGTATATAATCAATAATATACTTGTGACATCCTCTCTTATCTAGAGTTTCATCCTTGTCTTCTTCTTTGCATCCTTTTATAGGAACATCATCTAAAAAAGGTATAGCCTTCTAAGAAATAAAATCTCTTAACACCCTATTCATCCCGCTCATCATGTGTGCTACTAAATTGATAGCACCTTGAGAAAGAGTGCACATTTTAATTAGTCTAAGTGGTGTTCTCATTATTGTTATGTCTCTATTCTCCATTGCAAGTTAAAAGTGGTCATAGCTTGAATTCAAATCACCCATTGAATAGATTACCCTTCATACAAATGCTTCAATAAATTCATCTACTATTGATCTAATTCCTACATTCTTGATAGTCATTGCATTTACTAATTGCATATCTTGAATAAATTGTAATGATCTATTTTTCTTAGGCATTATAAACCATTGACTAGAATATGGTGCAAAAGAGGGTTCCAAAATCTTCATCTTTATCTTTTCTTTCAATAACTCTATTAAACTTGGCAAATGTGCCCTTGGTATTGGGATTGGCCTCAAATTCCAAAATACATGCGATATAGTGAAAACAATCATGGAAGTTACAACATTTGGATCCACACATTTAATTTCATGAGATTCAAAGGCAAATGATTTATCTTGTTTTGCTAATATTCCTTTAAAATACTCAATTTTTTCTGGCAATAAAGAACCATTAGAACCAATCTTCAATTTGTCAAAAGTCTTGTTTGTAAACTTGTATCCAATATTCCTTAGATCCCTTAAATTCTTTTTTTTTAATATTTTTTCATCTATTCTTTAGAATCTTCTAACAAAGGTCTTGCAACAGGTTTCACCTTCTTATCTACTATCTTATATTTTATTTCAATCATAACCTTTAGTGCTTGAAAAGATTCAAGTATAGAATAAATTTTCCTTAAATGAATTTGCACAACATTGTAGCAAGTTGAAATAATAAAATCATATCTTTTTCAAAAACTTTATTTAATTCTATTTTCCGCACATAACATCTTAAAAATTTAGAAATATCTCTTCTATCAAACTGGTTGAACTTGATAATCACTGCTTACAAAGCTTTGATTGCCAAAACCTCCTTGTGATCATTGCCCTATTGTGGTTGCATAAATAATGTAAATGCTTGAAACATATTTGCAGTGTTTGAATCCAGATATATACCTTCTCTATTAGAAGAAAATCTACTTGAAGCTCCACTTGAAGGTCCACTTGAAGCGCCATCCAAAGCTCTATTAAAAACTCCAAATTCCACCTTCTTGCCTTCTTGTGCCATCAATTCCAAATAACCAAAATAAAATTTAACACCTTCCACCTTAAAACTTTCATGTCGGGTTCACCACTTTTGCCATATTATGTGTTGCCTTGTTTGAGAATGTGCCAAGCACCTGATTTTAAAAGATAAAGTTGCGGTTCACAAATACCCAAGAACCTTTAATAAGTTTCATCTATATAAGACGAATATGATTGAATATCAATACGAGAGTGCTTAAATCAATACAAAGTGCTTAAAAACATTCCTTCTGATAACTTCATTCACATATAATCCCAATTGCTTGTTTCTTGTCACAATCAAGCAACTAAGATTTCTCTTTACAAGTCCTAATCTTATTTAGTGAACTTCAATAAGCTATAATTCTTAATCTAACTATCAACTTGGTGTGAAACTTTGCATACAAATGCAAATATAAAACTTTTATATGCTCAAAAAATTTCAATCCAACTCAATTTACAAATTATAGAAAGTCAACCAAAATCCACACTGATATCACTTAGCCGCCCACTTGAAGGTTGATGTAGATATTCCAGTGGTAAATTCTCCTACTCCAACTATTTACTTTAGCTAAAATTTGGTGTGTAGCTTATTCTTTAAATCTTCTAATGTTGTACCAAATTTCACCTTGATTAAACTAATAAATCTTTAAATATTATAAAAATCCTAAATAATCTTAAATTACCAATTTTAGATACCTCTTTGTACTAAAGATCACAAAAATCTTGATTGCACTATTAGATTGCTACAAATTTTTATTTAATGTTAGTACACTCACTTATCTATACATGGTCAAATTTTGAATAGTAGATGTCAATTCAATTGCACATAATAGCCAAGAGTGCTGGTCCTAACATTATTGCATAAAAACTTAATCCCTAATACAAGCCTGACTTTAGATAGTAATTACTAAGTTCTTCCAAACTCTCAAGAAGCCTAATATTTTTAAAATAAGCTTGAAGCTAGCTCTCCAATCCTAGTTGCTGATCTCTAAATAATCCAACTCCCTGCCCTTACTGGCCGTTTTTGTAGCTAGAGGTCTGATTTTGACCCTATTCCATACATGGTCGGCCACCGAGTATCAATCTAATTTATTCTAAGGATTTTTAGGCTTAATCCTACCTTCAAATTAATCCTAGTATCAACCATACTAATTATTTATCTCCTCTATTCTATTTTTATTAACTTATGACTTTTTAAAAGCAGTGAAAGAGTTTTTTCAACCTAGAAGGAAAATTTAATAACTAAATTTTATCTACTAGCTATTAAAACAAGAAAATAATCTAAGAGGATTTTATAAAATCTTTTTTAAATATCTTAAGTTTCTATTGAACTAAGATATTTGAATATTAAGTAGAAACCACTATTATTCATATTTTTCACCACATAATTATATCACAATACGACATCGTGACAACAAGCTAATTGGAATAGTCCATTTTCCAACCAAATTCAAATCTGAGATGCTTCAATAACAATCTCTCTTATGACCAATACTTTAACTCCCCTTAGATGGTTATCAAATACAAAGTCACAAATTCTAACACTTTAATTTATTTATTTATTTATTTTTGGCCTTAGATAAATATAAGTATAAAGATGAGGTGTTTTCTTTTTATATGTGATACAAATTACACTCTATATTCCTTATATCTATTCTCAAAAAATTTAGTAGGAAAATCTTCTTCATTTAGTATTTGCATCCAAACTAAATTATTTAAAAAGACCTCTTTAATTATATAAGGATACAGCCATAAGGCATCAAACTTTCTTAGAAAATCTAATCTCCTTAAATCTTGTAAAAAGACCAACATGCCAATCCTAAGAATTCTAACTTTGTGCCGTTTGTCAAAGACAATTTTTTTCCTTCTTTTTGTAACCTCTATATGTTGAACATTTTGTCTCTTATCCTTATTTAGACCTTTTAGATATTTCAATCTATCCATCAAAGATTATTTAGTTGACATTCTTTCTGTCAAGGCAATTTGAAGAGAAGGGATTTCAAATTCAATTGGTAAAATGGGTTCTATGCCATAAATCAAGAAAAATAGGGTGGTTTAAGTGGTCACCTTAAACATGGTT
Organism: Physcomitrellopsis africana; assembly: GCA_036785485.1. Taxonomy (NCBI): domain Eukaryota; kingdom Viridiplantae; phylum Streptophyta; class Bryopsida; order Funariales; family Funariaceae; genus Physcomitrellopsis; species Physcomitrellopsis africana. The sequence goes on along the minus strand of JAWRVF010000082.1, from coordinate 206,660 downwards.
CTATAAGACCATAAGATTGCAAAAAACTTTGTATTCCAATTTTGTTAAGAAGTTGTTATGGTTTTTTTAAGGATATTGACTAAGGTTTGATTCACCTTCTCTATATGCTTATTGATTTGAGGATGATAAGAGATAGTCTTCCTAGGATCAATTTTAAATCGTGAGGTTAGATCTTCTATCACTTTATTCCAGAAATGCTTGTTTCTATCACTAATTAGGATTTGTGGATATTCAAACCTAGTGATAATCTTCTCATAAAGGAATTTGGCTACTTACTTAGTATTGTTGGTCTTAATTGCCTTTGTCTCAGCCTACTTGGTAAGGTACTTGGTTGCTATCACTATGTGCTTCATTCCACTAGTAGAATTGGGATGAATTTTTTGAATATTATTTATTTCTCATTTTTCAAATGGGACTAAAGATAAGGATATATACAGAAGTAAGCTCATTTAGAGGTCATTTTTTGTATATCTTTGACATACATCACATGTTTTAATATATCCATAGGCATCTTAGAATATAGTGGGCCAGTAGTAGCTAGTTCTAAGGATCTTCTATTCTATCAATGTTTCTAAAAAAATAACCCTCACATACACTATTGTCGTATATTGATAAAATTGTAGGAATTTCTTTTTCCATCATACATCTTCTTAACATTCCATTTATTCTACATCAATATAATTTGCCACCAACTATGACAAAATGTCTAATATTAATTCAAACCTTTCAATTTTTTATTTTAAATAAATAAGAAGACAAGGTTTGAATAGTTAAAAATTTGGTAATTAATTCATACCAAGTGGAGGTGGTTGAAACAAAAAATATACTCTCATCTATCATTGATTGGATCCTTGTTTATGTGTTTTAACAACTTAGATAAGTAATCAGCTTCAATATACATCCTTCTTGGCTTGTATTCTATTGTATAATCAAATTTTTCTAGTAGAAGCACCCACCTTGCTAGTCTATTATTCAAATCCTCCTTATTAATAAGATATTTAATTGCCATGTGGTCTACAAAAAAACACTATCAGATTTTAGAGGGAATAGAGTCTAAATTTCTTGATAAAAAAAACTATGGCAAGGCATTTCCATTTTGTAATAATATAATTTATTTCCATAGGATTTAATTGTCTACTAGCAAAGGCTATAGAATAGTTCTTACCTCTTTCTCTACTTGCTTGATATAAGATACTTTCTACCACTACAAATAAAGCATCACAAAGTACATAGATAGGTCATGACCAATTTGGTGGTTTTAAAATAAGGTATGTATTAAGCTTTGCCTTAAGAATATCAAATGCCTCTTGGCATTTTTCACTCTACTTAAACTTCACATCTTTTTATTGAAGTTTAGTAATAGACATGGACATGGTCGCATAACTGTGTATCACTTTCCGATATTATCCAATATACTCCATTATTCTCCGTACTTCCTTTGTTGTTAAAAGAGATTTTAATTCCACAATCACCTTGACCTTTTTTAGATCTGGTTCTCTATCTTTTTTTAATACTATATATCTAAGAAGGATTCTCTTTTTAATTGCTAAGAATATTTTATCAAGATTTAAAGCAATCCTCATTTTTTTATACCTTTGAAGATAAGACCTTATACAATCATAATGTGTTGTTTTAAAAGATTGGATGCTAAAATCATCAACAAACACTATCATTAGTTTGTATAGCAAGTTTGAGAAGGCATATGATATTGCTTATTGAAATGCCAAAGGAACATTCAAAATCCAAAAGACATGACCACATAAATGAAGGTGCTCCAAGGTATAGTAAAGGCTATTTTGTGGTGATTCTTTGAAACTATGGAAATTTGATTGTAACCTAAGTATCCATCCATAAATCTTTACTCTACCTAGATGCACAAATCTCTTTAATTTATGGAATAAAATTTTATTTTATTATTCTCTTACCATTGAAATTTTTTTTATTAGATGTAACATCTTAATTAATAAAATAATTTATTTTAGTATTTAATACATGGTTTCCAACTACTCTATTTAAGAGATATATGCACATTACTTTTGCAATGGACTAACACCTATCTTTTATTAACATAGTTTGGTATCACTCAATCAAATCAAACTATCTTTGTTTCTTTTTCCTACTAATTTTTGTTCCTTGTAAATTGAAGCAAGTTAATCATTCCTCAAACTTGTGATGGTATAAATATCCATAACTTTATAATTCTTGATGATCAAACTTTGACTAAATATACATTTTAAAAAAGACATATTGAGAATGCAAAAAAAATCTCTTCTTGTTAAGTTATAAATATGTTTATTTATTTTACAATCAATTAAAGATTCTAATTTTTTGGCTAGTTTTATACAAATTATCTTTAGCTAGATATAAGATGATGACTTCTATTTTGAATCTAATGTGATATACTAAAAACTTATATTCTTGAAAGATTCTTTTAAGACAATATCAACTAACTTAATTCTTTCTTACAACTCATTTATTAAATTGTGGTGCCTCAGTAACTTCACTTTGCTTATATTCTTTTATTTTATTTTATTCCATTAATTTTCAAGTCTTTGTTCAATTCTCTAATATTTTTTGAATGCTTAAATAATTTTGATCTAACATCTATTTTATTGTTGATACCTTGTCCTATCAAGTATTTTCTTTAATTTAACAAATAACATCAACTCAACTATCAAACCAATTTAATTGACCAACTAAATTCAATTGAATTGAATTTTTTCTAGATCCATTTGACTAAATTTGGTTTTTATTCTTCTTGAACTTATTTTAAAATGCCTATATAATCTTTTAGCAAATATAATGCCTTAGCCAAATTTTCCCTTTGATAATGTCTTCCACTTGGATCAATGTGCCTCAAAGAAGTATGTCCTATGACCAAAATAAGTAAAATAATATTTAAAATTTTAAATCCATCTCATAGAATAAATGTAATCAAATTAAAAATAATAATATACTATTTGGACTTTTAAAATTCCTATCTATTCTATACATTTTAAGACATTTATCAAAATTAAACAAAAATTAGAATTAATAGGGTTTTTTTCTTTCTTTTCTTGCTAATATTTTAAGGTTTTTTTATTTTTTTATTTTTTTAGATATATATATATATTCATAAATGCTTCTTAACAAGGTATTTTGCTACCATATAAAAACTATACTTACTCTGATAGTTTATTCTTACTTGGTTGAATTTTTTTATTTTGATATTTTAAACGTCAAGTAAAAATTGGAAAGTGTCAAAATCCTCTTTTATCAAATACCATGTTTTTTTAATATTGAAGATAGCCGTTTGGATTATTTTATATTTCTAAGATATTTGAGCTTTTTAAAAATATCAAAAAATGGCATTCTATCCTTTAAACATTACTAGAATAGATGAATCATCTAAGTCTTATTTCACTAAGCTCAAGCATAGCACCACTAGAATAATCATCTCTAAAACATCTCCCACTTTGCTTTGATGAATTTATAAATGACATTTCATCTTCTTCTTTTACAATGCCAAGGCTACTTTTGCCCTCAGCAAATAGCTTGATGCTCTCCATGAGTTTTTCTTCACGTCTTGGTTTTAAAACCAGTATCTCTGACTTACTTTGTCCTTGCAACATTGCCACCACTCGCTCCATGCTTGGTCGTTGCTCAGGTTCATTTTGAATACAAAGCAAAGCAATGTTGATCACACGATGCACCTCTATTTTTTCTTCATCTTTTAAAGTCATTGTTTGGTCTACCAAGTCCATTAATTTACCTTGCCGATGCAAATCCCATGTCTACACAACCACCAAAACAACAAGTCATATATTAATTTTTGTATGAATAATTAACATTTAAATATCATTTAATATACTTATCTTTAATTAACCTATAGAAATAAAATCAATTATAAACCAAAATTAATATTTAAAATTAAAATTAGAAATACCAAACATGTAAATAATAAAAATAAATGTCTTACCCATTTAGTTAAGTAAACTTTGTCAAGATGATAATTTTCATCAATATTTCTTCTTCCACTTATAATCTCCAAACACAAGACTCCAAAGCTAAATACATCCACCTTATCACTCAATTGACCAAGTGATGCATATTCTGGTGCCAAGTATCCCCTATGTACATATAAAATCCAATTACATTTTAGAAATAGAACAATAATGGATCTATATTTTTCAACTTCCAATTCACCACATAAGTTGTCTTTTTAGTTAAAATTACAAAGTTTATGAAAATTATTGGGAGTTCTTCTTTAAAATAAAGTCTACATATTCTAACAACCAACAAAATAGCAAGCACAAATAAGAAGCCTAGAGCCAAAATTTTACAACTTAAAGTAACTACTAAACTTACTTGGTACCAGCAATATGTTTGGTCAATATATAACTTTGTTCATCAGGAAAAAACAACGCCAAGCCAAAGTCTGCTATCTTGGTGTCATAATTCTTGGTTAGTAAGATGTTGCTAGCTTTGATATCTCGATGGATGATCCTTGGTTGCGCAAGTGCATGGAGGTAGTGTAAGCCGCGAGCCACTCCTAAACAAATCTTTGATCGTATATGCCAATTCAAGAGATTCTTATTTGGACTTGCTGTGGCATCAAAACCATAATAATATTAGATGAAAAAGATATCAGCTTTAGAAAAATTAAAATGTGTTTTAACAAGTTTGAGATTAATTATAACAAAGAGCATGTGGTAAAGTAATTGAAAAAAAAATCAAGATTGGGTGATAGAATATTTTTAAAAAGATTTGTGAAACTTTCATAAAAGTTATAGTTTATAAGTTGAAGATTCAACTTACATAGAAGAACTTGATCAACGTCACAATTATCAACATACTCGTACACCAACAATCGTTGTTGTTCACGAATACAACATCCTTTTAGGTTGACAAGGTTCCTGTGCTTCATTCCTGTTAATAAAACAACTTCATTTAAGAATTCATCTACACCCTGAGAAGTCTTGGCAAATAGTTGTTTTACAGCCATTGTATTTCCGTTTGGCAGTGTACCCTGCAAATAGTAAAAAACACGGGTCATATCTTTAAAACATTTGATATAATAATTAAAAATAAAATCAATTATCTACTACTTGCTACCATAGGGTGCACATACACATGGTAAATCTACATGATTATTGACTAAAAGATGAATATTTAGATCTGCAAGGTTTAATCTATGTTAATGAAATTGTACCTTGTACACTGCCCCAAAGGCTCCCTCGCCCAACTTCAAATCAGCATGGAAGTCTCGTGTGGCAGTTCGAAGCTGGCTATAGTGGAATATAGTTGGTTTGACCTCAAACTCCTCAAACCCTGGAGTGAATACAAACTTAAGTACTTTTCTACATAATCCAGTTTCTAAAAGCCCATGCTCACACAAAAAAAGAAAATATTCAGCTGTTACATTTGCTTTTGTTTTTTAAAATGAATAAGTTGTGAGCCACAGTTAGCATGCCAAGTTCAATACTATGAACTACCCGAGGTGCAGATAAATTCTTACTTTGTTGGAACTGAAGCTGGAGATATCGCTTGTACTTTGTGTTTCTATGAAATAGAGCAGCCAGACTGATCAGTAGGATCAGTAGTGATGTTACACTGACCACCACTGCGATTATCAAAATCTTACGTTTGCTATCTTTCGTTGAACCTGAAACAAGATAAAAATAAATATAAATAAATAAAAACGCTTGTAAGCACAGTTGTTAAAAGTATGAGAATGACATGTTAACTTGACCTCTAGTAAGAGAAGCAATACCTGAAATGTAGCAGACTTGTTCACAGAAACATCTCGTCCCGTCATCGGGATCTGAAGATTTGCAGAAGGGATTCTCTTGTAGTCTGCACAAAATCAACACAAGAATTCAGTAATCAATGTTAGCTATGAATTGAATTCCAATTATACAATTCCGTGCACAGACTTTTAAGCACGATAAGTACACAACTACTTAAAGCTAATGATTGATTTTTGCGTTCCAGCCACCACTGTACTATAACTCTTTCTCATGCAAGCTGGTCTATTGATGATCGTTGCTTTCCCTAATAGGATCAATCTCTATCAATCACAAGGACTTGCTCACCTGATAACTGTGGTGATGTTTTCGATATCATTCACATCGTAGATAACCTTGCTAATGCTGTTGTTCATCAATGAAAGTACTCTTAGAACGCTTGATGTTGAGTTTGTAGATTTAGTCCTGAGTAAGCCCAGGGCATTAAGTTGACTGATGTTCAGTGTCCCATTGATGAGATTGTTGTCTAGATACCTGTAATGCCGAGTATCTTGTAAGGCCACTTCCATACAAAAATAAACATTTTGATAAACCACATTGCAGGAATTTATATCTATAATCCAATCCAATACAAATATAATGGCTAATGGCATGCATTTTCAGCATGATGAAGAAAGTATGATACAAAGCGTGCGGTTAAATCATCTGGACTCCAAATTTCTATAATTTAAAACTTGGTAAATTGAGCTTACAGTTCCTGAAGGGATCCAAGTTCCGAGATGTTCCAAAAATTGGTATCGATTGTCAGTTGATTGTACGACACATCCAACTCTGAAAGACTGTTGTTCTTAGTTCTGTTAAAAAACGACGACAACAAAACCGATCCTGTGAACGCATTCGTGCTCAAATTCCTGTGGACAACATAAATACAGGAATCAGGGTACTCCATCCTCTATTGCTTTAAATTTAACATATATCAGGTTCCACCTGAGCCTAACTAATGACAATATTATCAATCTCTCACAAGAAAAATTGTGATATATCATGTGTTTCATTGCCGTGACATTCCCTTCAAGTGTGAGCAAATCTAAGAAATACAACCAAGGAACTGACGTGCATGAATACAACTTCTTCATAACAGCATCGACAAGCTAGCAACATAACTTCAATGTTATGCTTAAGCTTGTGAGTTACTACAAACATACCCTGGCCATTCGAAACTTACACAGTGCGTAAGGAATGCATTGTTGTTAGGTCTGGCAGTGTCCCGGTAAACATGTTTTTTGACAAGTCTCTGTCAATCTCAGAGACACAAGAATAGTGAGAGGTTGCGACCACAACAAACCATCCATTGATCACCTACCCTTCATATATAGCTTTTTTTGCACTCTGAAAGTTTGACGCCAAACTTCAACTCCCTAAATGCAATTCGATTCCTTGGATTCATCTAATATAAATAAATGAGTATATGATTGCCTTATGATGGCCATAGATTACAAGAACCAGACAGCTCAAAAAAATAGAAATGGCACTCACAATACTTGGAGGTTCTTAATCATTTTAAGAGTAGGCGCAGTTCCATTGAAATTGTTGCTAGAAAGATCCCTGCATGCATCCAGAACCGAACCTCAGCCTTCCGAAACTAGTATGTTAAATTTGCCGATGGAGACAAATAGATTAAATTAGGTGAATTAATGAACTGGAAAACGGGAATCTGTAAGTAAGATGTTTGAAATTCAGGTTCTTACAGTTCGACAAGCTGGGTAATGTTCTCAAAGGCTCGTTCTGGTATCGGCCCCTTAAAATCATTTCTGGCGAGTCTTAATATCTGAAGGAACACCATTGGACGGATTTGACGAAACGGGAAGGACCCATTAAACTTGTTGCCACTAAGGTCTCTGTTGAAGTGCCAATTCATATCGTCAAATGACCACGGTCTGTCTGGTGGTAACAATTGAGATGAAAATTTACAAATCATGGCTTGGCACACTACTGTATTAGCAAGCTTACAATGTCAAGAGCCCCTCGTAATAGTCCCCAAAATATGGGAATTCCCCCTCAAACGCATTGTCATGAACATCCCTGGGACAGCAAGAGTAGCAGAACAACGTTTAGGATTTGCGTCAGCAACGTGTAACTGCGATACCATATCCGTATCAGAACCAGTTATGTGTATATTGCATAATATTTATGCAATTCAAATGCAATGAAAAACTTTAAATGTATAATTCAGTCACGTTTGACAAGAAAAGCAGAAAAGAATTCGACTCTTACAAAATGTATAGTCTAGTCTCATTCAATGTCACTGGAAGAGGTCCGGTGAGTTGTGGATTTCCTGTCAGCTGCCTGCAGCACACGACCCACCCACAAGTATCATCGTCCGTGAAGAGGAATCTAAATAAATGCATACTTTGAACTAACACTGAACATTTCACAGTCCGACGCCATTTGATCCCTTGCTTTTTTAGGGCTGTGCCATCGGTAAATTCCAATTTTCATGAACCAAGGTCACCCTGGATCATAAATTCTTATCAGCAGGTAATATCGAAAATCAAGGACAGTTCAGAGGCTCACAGTGTAGCCAGCGTGGAAATGTTTCCAATTTCTGGTGGTAGAGAGCCTACAATTGATGCATTTTGTAGAGTCCTGTTTGTCGTGGCCATTAAACCTTTCATAATCAGAAATCTGATGGATGTGACACGATGAATCACAAGCAGCTGTACATATAAAATGATCTACAACGCTGGCAGCACGCCCACCCCTAGTTGTCTAGGAGCAAAATTCGATTCCAGCATGAGCAACACTTTGGCAACAGATCAAATCAAAGGATTGAACACCCACAGGCCTATGATGTAAATACTGCAATTCTGGGTCGGCTCATTATCGGTCGTAATATTTGCATCAAAACAGCCGATGTACGAGAGACACTGCACCCCACGCCAATTGGGAGCTTCGTTCACTGTGATATCTTGGCTGCAAGGGAATTCCTGAGTCGCGCTCCACCCTGCCAAGTTACTCTCAAGCTGGGGAGTGCTCCCCCATGCTTTCAAAAGGGCTTGCAGCCCGCCCACTGCAAGTAAATCCCGACAATAGTTCATTTGAAACAAGCCCATGTAGAAACAGAGTCCTCTTCATTTACACCGGTCTCTTAGATAGGATAAAATTTCTTCAGACTTTTACAGGTACTTCCAATTTTCCAACCGACGTCTAACCGTGCAGCGAAATGAATCAAGAGCTGCCTCGATTCACAGTTTCCAACAATCTCTTCGCTGGCTAATTATGTTACCACATACATATACACACACAGGAGGAAGTGGGACTACTTACGTTGATTATTTTCATAAATAAAATAAGTGAAGAATCCGTTGCAGATAGGCGGTGTGCACAACAAGACGAACAAAGCTACGACGAAGCAAGGTTGGCGGACAAGGGGATACTTCTCGATGCCCAATCGAACACCCATGGCGGTTCCAGTTTGATTCACTCTCCTGCCAGTACGAATCTACTCTGACTATGGTGTCGACAGAGACATCACAATCACTTGATGGCACAGAACATGTAGATGTCCTTCAGTGCTGTGCCAACTTGACATCGACTGCCTCTACCGAATTGTGAAGTAACCCTGAAAACATTGTCGATAAGAACTACCAGCAATTCACGCAGGTGTCGATGCTGGAGCAATTCAACTTGTTGACAAAGTGTAGCGGGCAATACCATAACAACGCGGACGAGCCTCTAAAGTCAAGCTGGTGGAGGGTCAGGTCTCAGCCCCGTGCGAAATATTCAACACTGGTTACAAAACTCCTGAAAGAAGACCGGTCACTTCGAGTCTGGTCTCCGAGTTATTGTGGCTACCTTTTTCCAGCACACTCCTGTTTTTAATGGCTAAATGAGTCTTTGGATCAACCACGTTATGAGATTAACAAAATTTTAAGGCCAGTACCACTATGTAATTCGACAAGAGAGGAACGTTCGAGCAGGCGGTGCACTAATTCACAACAACGCTTTCATCCGAGCCATCGAACTTCGTATCATCTGCTGGGACTTACAGAACATGCAGAACCCAACCCTCGTCGTGGGCTCTTCAAGCCATCAATTCTTGAAGGGGTTGGGTCCTAGTCCACATAAGGGTGCTCCTCATCTCCACTAGGCCGAAGAACTCAAACTTGGAATGAGAATCGCTAAGAAAGACGGACTGTCTGCCACGCAAAATCAGAATTGCAGCTATCTGGTTTTGCGGCGGGTCCCGCATGAAAAATATCTTTCTGAGTGTTGTGGTTGGTCTGACGAAGCTTGATAGCCCCTTCTTAGCATTTTATAACAAAACTCCTGATTTCAGAAGAAAAGTTGTTCGCTTGAAGTGTTTGACTTCGACTTTCTCATCGTCAGGTATGATGGTACATTGACCATGATTTTATTTAGCGAAAAGGATGATTCTTTGAACTATCCCTCCCCTGATTGAATAATTGAATCACGTGCGCTAATTTGTATTGTCATTGATACTCCAGACTATTGCTATTCAACTCAACGGAGGAAAATAAAGTTTTGACCGAACATCACTTCACGCTGTTATTAGACTATCACTTTCTAACTCTACCTAGAATAACAAAGTCTTGACCAAACATATCTTAATACAATAAGGAACATTACCATCACGTACATAAATCCTAACTTCACCAACTATTAATTCTACATTAATTATTGCTACACAGCAACTTTAAATGTGGTTATTTTACTGTGCAGACATTACTTAATTGCTTAACTTCATATTTTTACTCAACAGTAGCACATTACAACTTGATGTGTGGTTGCTAATTAGTGTGGCAACTTTGTATAGATGCAATAATTAGTGACGATTAACTCCTGATGTTGCGGCCATCTGGAGTCATAATTATCACGACGTGGGAAACAAATGCGGTGAGAAATACATAAGCATGTCCGACGTTCTACAACTCATGGCAAAACATACCATCCACCAATTCGTCGAAACCTACGAATCCAAGTACTTAACCCTAAACCCTACATCCTAAACCAAAATATAACACGTTTCCACACAGCAGATGACGTACGACACTCATCACGACCACCCCTACAAAATACTGAAAAGTAACCTTAAACCATCCTTCACTTTTGGCCTTCCCGATGCAGGAGATGATTCTTCTGAACAAGTACCTACCACCTGAGACCCCTCAACACTCCACTTTCAAGTCATGAGACATTGCTGATGGTATACAATGGGTAGCAAGGATCTCCGGGGTAGCAGCCTTGGCTGCCTGGGTCTCCAGAACCACAATCTGCACATACCCATATGTACAAAATACTTATTCAGGAGCATCCTATTCGCTCGAAAACTCTTCTATCAAACCAACCCAAATTGAGGCCAACGCACTCGTCATATGAGTCCCGGTATCCAAACAAGAACGGACCCATCATTCTCATACCCTTCGCTTTAGGTTTACAACTCTAAACCCACACAACGAGGCCCGGGTACCCTTCACTTCCATCCCAAAATTTCTATATTTCGAGTACACGGTTTCGCATATTAGACACAAACCTGCTGGTAATCAAGATCAAACCGCAAAAATGGGTCCGTGCACTTCTCCACCAAGTTTGCCAGATGCATCAGATTTCTCACAGGAATATCATTAAAAGCAACAACCTGCCATCCATGACCAACCAACAATAACACAAACCATCAAAACAGTAATCTCCTTCCCCACTACGAACAAAATTCTAGGAACATCCGCACACAATTCATGCGCCGGCTTAAATCGCCACCCATTCACGCCTCCCGACTAACATAGAAACTCGTTACGAATCCTCGTGGAGAGGTCACCCACCTGCGTGTTCACAACATCTTCATAACCAATGTTGATATCCGCCACCAGAACCTGAGTCTCGCATCAACGCCGAAGAGTTAAACAGTAAACGGCAATGATTTGTCTTCTAGGTTAGAATTTAAGGCGAGCGTACAGCCTTCCTACCTAGTCACCCAACCTTCGCACTAGTCCACATAACGTGGTAAACGAGTTCGAAACCAGTCTACTCTGAAGCTCCACCATTCAGGAAAGTCCTAATGTACAACATGTGAAAAAGAGAACAACCCATGATGGAGGGCGTCCCAAACCCTTATGCAAAGGACATTCACATACTTCAGGCGAACACAATATATCAAAAATGCAGCGGGACGGAGTATAAGCACCTGGGAGACGACGACGAGCTGCTCATCTTCAGACTGAGACATCGAATGTAGCAGCTTGTCCAGCAGCTTGACTGGAGCATCATAGTCGTAGTCCTTCCCATACTGCCACATCCCTCAACCACAACCAGTTATCAACTACCCTGATAGTGAACTCCACAGGAGCGGAAGGGGACGGGTTTTACAATCACAAAGGCCGAGAAAGGGGACACAACAACCGAACAATCCAACTGAACCAAACCAGTTAAAATTTCACATCCACAAGACTAGATCTACCCCCAAAATCAACTCCACGTTGTGCGATCAACAACACATTTCTGATGCGCACCTACAAAATACCACCGTAAGTGATCTCTAGCCACTTTAACCATCACGCGGCCTGTTCATCCTCCACATTCCACCATGTCAGGTTCCACTGCACACGAACCTCTGAGCGAAGATAAGGCACGGAGATCGCCGCAAACACGATGCCTGCCAATATGTAGTACGACGGTGGCTTCCCCTTGATGTGCGCAGGTACCAGCCGTCGGTGGTTCGCCAGATCGATATCGAACTCCATCGACTTCCCATCCCTCAAAATTTTCACCTTGGCACACTCGCCGGTGTATTTCTTCGATACCAAATAACTGAACCCGATTCGCTCCCCGTGCCTGAAGGAAACTTCATTTCCATGCACACACACATTCACACCAACATCAGCACTTGCCCGCCCACCATCCGTCATAGTGGAAATCACACATTACACGTACAAACATCGTGTCCACCACGGCCCACCGAATTTGAGACGACTTCGTCAAGTTTGGCAAGGGATCCGTACCGGTGCCGTCGTTTGCAATATCTATGCCATCGAAACTCATCAGGATGTCTGAAGCTCGCAACTGTGCGAATGCAGGTGCAGTGGGCTCGACGCGTCGTATGCGAACACCTTTCTGGGCGCTCTTCATTCCCAGCGCCTTCCGAAGATCAGGGTTTTCCATCTTCTGCCATTCGATACCCAAAATCGGAAACCCTGCATTGTTCGCATCACATACACCGCATGCTTAGCCACCCACATCGTGTACCGGCTCGAAGTAAGCACCACAGGCTACTACAGCCTCGCCATGAAAGCCAACAACCAGGATGCAATAATGCAGACATAAAACAATCGAACACGACGACCCTGCCTTCACATGTGCAAGTCTAATTGCATTCCACTCTACGACGCGCAACGCGTAAACGCCATCTTACGTCCTAGTACCTGTGTAGTCGCTGTTGCGGACGTAATCCGTAATAAAGTGATCAATGACAGGGGTGGGAATAACGTATCCGATGTTCTCAGCATCCTCGTGCTTCAGCGACTGAAAAGCAATTCCCACGCATTCACCTCTGTCGTTGAAAGCAGGACCTCCAGAGTTCCCAGCATTGATAGCAGCATCAATCTGCATTCCCACCACGAAAGCAAGTAAATCCTCATACTCTCCACAAGCCCCACAAAAAAAAGTACTCGAACCCCAAAATCGAAGAAGCCTGTGCAACAAATGTGTGCTGAGAGAAAGGTGAAGAGTGAAACTAAACATATATACAGTATTACCTCTACTGAGTTATGGGGTCGGTTCGCATCCTAGGGTAGAACTTATGGGAAGAACTTATGGGAGGTTATAATTTAGCATGGGATAACTTAGCACCATAGAACCATGTTGGTTCCACCGTTTTCCCATAACTTTGCAGAGGTTATAACTTAGTAGGGGATGAGTTAGTAGAGGTAATACTGTATACACATTCACCTTTCCAAAACTAAAAATATACAACCCCCAAATCAGCACAAAAGCCACAAAAGTCATCTCGACATCATTCCTGCCCTGATTGCTCCCAGCACAGTCAAACTCCCAGTCCCCTGAGCTGCCACTGCCTCCAACCAACTACCTACACTGACCATGGGCTACATATGGACCCTGTAAAGTCTGCACGACTAGATGATGCGATGAACTTTTGCACCTCAGCATGTTCGCGAAATATCCAGGCACACCATATGTCTCGTACATGCTTCGGAGTCGCTACCCACAGGGAGTTGCGTGCTTATACATCCTGGCCCGAATCCGACCGGGACTAAGCGGTCTACTCAAACTAGTACGTCCACAAACGCCCGCATCTTTTTTCACACATACGCAAGATCGGAGACTGCCCGTCTCGACTTCGCATCCATACTTGATGGACACTCGACTGCACCTTGCCATTCGTACTTCGGGAGGTGTATCACCACTGTTATTCGGACCAGGCCACACTCTCATGCTTAAATGGACGTGCCGGACATTCATCGATGAGACCATATAATTTCCACATTGTGCAGATGCGTGTTGAACCCCGCCTCTCACCTGCACGCCCAGCAACTCCGTTGCGCCATGCACATATGACGTGACTTCGATGCGTGACACCACGCCGCTAGTCACCGAGATAGTGTCACCGCCAATGGGATAGCCCACCACCGTCACCCCGTCTTGCAGACGAGGCAAAGATCCAAAGTTCACCGGCGTCACATTCTCCCAAAACTCGTCGTTGCTGACGGTCAGCATAGCTGCGCACGCAAACGCCAATACAAATCATCAGCATCTCATCGCCGCCCTCCACACATCCATCACCTCCATGTTATCCAACAACCTGACATTCCCAACATTGCGACGACCTCTTCGCTTCACACCCGCACAACCATCATCCGGCAATGATTCCGCCCCCCACAGCGAACACTACGGCGACACAACAAGAGTTCCATGCATTCTGCACCCACCCAGGTCCAAATCTCCGCAAATGACCAGCACACCACCTCTGCAATCTACTCAACGTACACGCAACACCTAAACAGTGTGCCGCAAATCACACCACGCTCCCGTCACACTCAGCTCGTATTGCGCAGACCGCATGACCGCCTGCACACTCTCGTACCGTACTCGGCCCCTCGCACACGCTCATGCGCTGGGCAGCAACTGACCTATGTCGCATTCGGTTCCAATCGCAAGCACTGTGGCCAAGTACTTTGTATCTGATCCACGTTTCTTCACCTTCACCTGCGTATGGTGCTCCACTGAGTGCGCGTTCGTCAAAACCCGACGGCCTTTGGTGATAAAACCGCTGCTGTTGGAGCTGAACTGCCGTTTCCTCTGCCATGGAAGCGAGAAATTGGGCTCCGTGTGCACGCAAAACACTTTCACCACAGCATCCATGAACGGAGCGTCTTTCACGTCGTCGCTTACCACCGTTGCGTCCTCCAACGATGGGGCATGCCCCTTGATGTCGTCAGCATTTCCCTGCAGGTATCAAAGCATCCACCTCTGTTAGCCCTCTGGACACGTCCACCTCAAACGACCCTCATACTCCATTCCTCTGTGCCGCGCCCATTTTGGTCACTACCCAGTTCAGCTGTCATGTCTTTTACGAACGTGGCTTTCTGCCTTTGTGCGCATCTCTCAAGTACCCCTGGCAGCCATCCGCGACAGTCGTAAGCAACAATGCCAATGATCATCCCCGATTCCCAACCTGGACTTCTCCCCAGCTCCGTGTCTGTGGTACGCTCTCTAGGACACTCTCATGACCGACGTTCCGTTCGTTCTCGACCTCGGATGTCACGCAGTCGCGGATTCAGGTTAGAATCTGTGCATTCGTGTGAAGGCTGCTTGACCGGTTCAACCCGGAATCCCGACCCACCTCGCTCCCAGACTAAACCCTACAACCTCCATTCCATCCCCGTCACCACGACCGTCCAATGCGGTCCGGGTAAACGCGCTCTCGCTCTTCGCATGGGTCGCCTACCTGTGTGTTGACGCCCTACTGCGAGAACCCAGGATTATTCCCTGTGCTACTGGGAGCTCGATTTCGACAATACACTTGGTCACACAAATCATACAAGTGCAAGAACATGACGATGGACGTTATAATGTACCAGGGGCGACTTCTTATTCCTCTTGCTGGCTACTCCCTCCGCAGGCAACTCGCCGTCGTCTACCACAGACTTGGAAAGCTCCCGATCGCTGGGGCTTCCTCCTCCTCCGTCGGGCGTGATAGAAGCCGGCCCTTCTACCTTCTCCGCCACGGACTTCTTCCTCCCACGCTGGCCCGACCTAGGATCGACAGCCGACACGGCACGGTCCGCCAAGTCCACATGGGCGGGAGTGGAAGGAGAGAGAGAATTGGACTCGTTCAAAACCGATGCGACACGAGACTTAGGAGAATCGCTGGAGGCGGCTTTGGGATGCTTGAGCGGTCGCCCCCGCTTGCGAGGGGGTGGCTCCATAGCTCCTTGAATCGGTGAGAGGAAGGAAACGAGTTATCGGAGCATGCTAGAGAAGGGCGCAAGCAGGAGCAGGAAATGAGGGCGCGAGGAGGAGGAGGAGGAGGAGGGGGCCACGAGGGACAGAAGGACGGCGCTGCTGTGGTGTGGCCTCCTCATGGCGTGGAGCTGGACGCGGCGGCGTTGTGCAGGCAGAGACAGAGTGAGTGCAGAGCAGAGCTCCCCAAATGGCGCCCTCGCAACCATCCTTTGTTTCGGTTCCTCCTGTCTCGCTCTCTCGCTCTGTGTCCCCCAAGCTTTCTCTCTCTCTAGCGCTCTCTCTCCTTCTTCTTCCCCGTTCCCCGTGTGATGCAGTGTCACATCCTGTCCTGGCCTACTCCTTCCTCCTTCCGCCCCCCACTCAACTTGTGTGCCACTCCGTTCCCAACCCCCCTTTTCCTGGGCCAGGGTGAAACAAACCCTAGAACAGGACCATGGTAATTTTTCTTGTTTGTGCATGAATGAATTTTGAGAAATTTTATCAAAGTTTTTATATGTTAGCCCACGCTCGTCTATTTGCAAAAATCAGAACTACGGGCCAAGGGGACCTTGGCGAGAGCCGGGGAAGGACTAAGGCAAAGGGCTAGAGAGAAGCGAGTAAGCAGTGAGAGGTGGGATAAAAATAAAAATATATCATAAATGGTCTACAGGTGGCCGGAATTGGATCCATAGCCAACCTAATCGGAATCCAAAGCCATTGGCACTAGCCTTCCCAAATGCTGACTTTCAACTGT
The DNA here is from genome assembly GCA_036785485.1 of Physcomitrellopsis africana. Lineage (NCBI taxonomy): Eukaryota > Viridiplantae > Streptophyta > Bryopsida > Funariales > Funariaceae > Physcomitrellopsis > Physcomitrellopsis africana. The sequence goes on along the minus strand of JAWRVF010000082.1, from coordinate 189,704 downwards.
AATCTCATATTATATATACCAGTCTAGGGCTGATGTCCATGAGCAACGAGTTGAGCAAAACCCAGACCAATACAGCGGATGTAGGAGATGTTCTACAGAACTACAGTTTCTTCCACTATCCTCATCCCCCCTCCCCCTGCACCTTGACTGTGATGCACAATACTACACCATTAGGCTTCTTTCATCATGCCTACCTTTCATCTAGTCAAACTTCAACAACTTTAAAGAATACACTACATTCTATCTCATATCTTATCATGTGTGCCTTTTTTCTTTTTTGTGTTCAATTATTATTTTGCTACTTAAGATTTGCAAAGATTGGAAGTATGGGTTTCATGTCCAACTTAGCATCCTTCTCAATTTATCTTTGAAGCAATATGGTTAATACTATGATATTGATTTTATGTATTAATTATTTATTAGCCTAAGTTAATTCTATCTTCTACACAATACTACTTGGATAATCCAAATGTTAAGATAAGATTTTTTATTTATATAGATAACCAAAGAAATAATATAAAATTTTAATTTATTTGTAAAAATTGTTGTTTATATGCCAAATTGTGTTTTTTGATGGATGGTAGATATACATTTCAAAGGGTAACTACAATTTGATTCTTAGCATATGGCAAGAATCTATTCCAAACATTTGTCAACAATTTATTCTAAGTTTTAAATACTTGTACATAAAGGAATTAATATCCTACATGTATTGCTTTTACTACTGTGATAAAAAAACGAAATTATATACATATGATTAATAATAATTTCAAAAAATATTTATAATCTTAAAATTTTCTCTACATGATACGAACTTGGTATCCACCTAGAAAAAATAATTTATAAAGTTAGACAAAAGATGTTATTATTGTAAGTATTATTTATGGTGGAAAATATTTTTTAAATAAAAATAAAATAAAAAATAGTATTATACTTTAATATCAAGTTTAATTTGATAACAAGCACCAATTTAATTTTTAAAGGTTATTGAAAGGATCATATAAATAAGTAAGTATAAAGAACAATAAGAGATTGTACAATTGAAATATACTTAATAATGTAAAAATAAAAAACATATTAGCATGTCAATTTAACCATTATATAATTTACCACTATTATAGTGTATTTTGGTAGTATAGGCAATAAAATAGAATTTTCATTATTTTCTTGGATAAGTTAATTATATATTTTTCTTCTATTTATAACTTATTCATAATATTGTGTAGAAATATGATAATGAGAATCTTGGTAGAAATATTGGAGATTTTTTTTTTTTTTTTTTTTTTTTTTTTAAATAAAAATGAGATGTAATAATTTGATGATATTTAAGTGTTAATGACATGAATCTAAACAAACTTGTGCTAAGAAGGTATACTCATGTGCAACTAAGAAAGAAGAATAAAGATAAAGAATAAGTATATTTGTTATGTTAAAATATATTGGAATAGTTCTTGCTACATACTTAGAATTAGAGAGACTTAAAACAAGTTTAGAACATTAAAAAAGACATTGATAAGACTAAAAATGGCTTTTGTCTTATTTCTATATATAATAATTAATAAAAAAAATCATATTAAATCTTTCTTAGAACCACTAGGCATAGAAGCCAAGTGTCAAAGTTGGAAGAAGCTTCTATATTAACTTTCTAAAAATAAACAACTTCTATTAGAAGTTAATGCACAATTATGGATTTAAGCAATATCTAAAAATTTCTTCAATATTTATTGAAGGAGATATTATTTGATATGATTCTATCTATTTTTATCTGCTTATATTTATTTAGATGGCATAAGTGTCTATGATGTTACTTCTCTTTTTTTTAAATAAATTTTACAAAGAATGATTTTATTCTAAATTATTTCAAAAATTGATAAAGTCAAAGATTTATTGAATGGTATTTGCTACAAACTCTAAACTATGCCCTAAATAATGGTTGTTGATAGGTTTTTTAAGCCATCAATAATATCTCAAGTTTTTAAGTTTATTTTAAGAATATTTTATGTAATTAATTATAGCACCTTTCAAAACTATGTGATTGAGTTTTGTTTTTTTAAAGAAAATAAAGGTAGTAATTGATGTGTATAAAAGAAAAAAATATATGATTTTTTTCCTCATGATATTTTGTATATATAGTTTTAATTATCTTCTTTTGTTATCGTGTAATATATGTGAGTTAGGTCAATTAAAATGGTTTTTAGTGAACTTTAAGTATAAGTAAATTTTAAAAATATCAAGTTTTATATTTGTTATAATTTGTCATATGTGCTTGTATATACTATGTTTTAGAAGTATGTGATGTACTTTTGATTGGCCAAACAAAATACGCAAATAATTAGGGTTCTCAACATCTATTCTCTCTTATATTATGAGGCTTTGTTATGATATTGTAAATATCTTGTTTAATTATCATGTCATGCACATAATCTTGCTAATAAAACTAAATAAATAAATAAATTATTAGCTATAATTATTTTTAATGTTTTATTTTGAAGTCCTATATTTTTTACAAATAATTTATGTATAATATATTGCACTATACTTTCAAATTTTTAAACATTCAATTTTTTAAAATAATTTATAAATATTTTGTAAAGCTAAAATTATTTTGTTTTAAATTTTTTATGAAATAATTTTTGTATTATTTTCTAAATTAAACTGAATTGTTTCAGATTACTAATTTTGAAAACAATCTATATCAAAAATTAATATTAATATAGTTTGTATACACAGTTATATGTAAATCAAAATTCATAATAGATATAATATCTTTAAAAATATTTTTTTATTTTATATGTTAAATTAATTATTTTTAAAAATAATTCAATAGATATCAATGTACAAAAATATATTAAAGAATATATATTTTTCTTAAAACAACCATTTAGATAAAATAAGACCTACATGTTAAAATTTAACCTCATTTAGAGACATAGGTCTTAAAATATGAATTTAAAAAGTGAAATATAAAAATATATAATAATAATAATAATAAATAGTAAATTAATTAAATTTTAAGAATCTTCAACTAAAGATTCTATGAAAATTTTAGTAAGATTTGGATGGCCAAAAATACTTTGGTTGTTTAAATTGAAATTAAAACAACTTTTAAAAAATTCTTCTAAACTTTTTAAAAATGATATATATCTAAAGAATTTATTAATAACTATATAAGACAAGCAACTATAAATATTTTAATTATTTATATTAAAATATAATAAGTTTTCATGCTAATGTAATAAAAAAATTTCTTAACTTACAACTTTTAAGTTATTAAGTTAAAAAAAATAGTTTAAATGATTTAAAAAAAATCACCTAAATTTGGTATTACTACCTTAATACAAAGATAGAAATTCTAATTGATATGCTTCTACAATAACATCCTTCTTTTGTTATTTATTTTATTTGCTTTGTTTAGCTTCTATATTATTAATGTTCATGTATTATGGATTGTTGTTTTTATACCATTCAACCTCATTAATGTCCAACTTGTTGAAAAACTTATAACAATAATGAATTGTTGATGTGGCACAAGAGAATGTCCACACAAAAAAAAGAGATGTCCACCTAACAATTCCCTTGTTTCATAATCTATGATACAATTTATTACAATTTATAAAATCATTTCAAAAATAGAATAGAAAATATTTACCAACTTGTAAGTTATATATATAGATTGGCATAAAAAATACTTGATACGTTTTATGAGTGATACAATAGTAATTGTGGCACATGGAATCAAATCAAACTTCTAATTTTTGTACACATGTTAAAAAAAGAAAGACAGGAACCAATAAAAATACAACACCAAAGGATATTGAGTGTTAGCTTTTCAAGCACCTCTCTTGTGGATGAAGTCTTGTCAACATGCTCAATGCAGCAAGTTGCAAGTGGAACAAATTCACCTCAATAGAGCAAAATATTCAAACATCAAAAAACTTTGTCAACTAAGTTGGCTTCTAAGTCCTGCTTATCCAAGGGCTTGGAAGATATAAAAGACCAAAGTTTGAATGTGATATTTCAAGTCAAGTTCATTTGGATTGGATGAAACAATAGTCCAAGCAAGTAAAACAAGTCCAATATAAGACACATGAGACTTCGTGAGACCTTTTAACTTTACAGATGACCTAAAGATGAAAACAACTCACTAACATCATCAATAATTTGGATCGCAGACAAAGCAAAGATATTCTCGAACCACTAATACTAGTCCATGGAAAAGAACTTACTAATGCAATGCTGTCACTGAGAACTGAAGTCGCAGCAACAGATTACAATATCAAGCTACACCTTACAGAAGCATTTGGTCGCCGGAGACGTTTATTGCTGTGTTCACATTGTGAATACTGCAGCATGTGATCTGGGCCAACACAACACCTTTATCCACAACATGAAAACAGAAAATAATGCAATGATCTCGGCCTTATATATCTTCTGTACATCAGTCTCCTTCCGATACCAGCATGTGCAAATGGAAAGTGCCATCGCAGAAGACACATGAAATGAACACTACATAAACAATTAAAGCCATAATGTTCTCTACATTTTTAAGCTACCAGACCAGGATAAAATCCCATTTGAATCTACAATTAATGAAGGAAAGCGCTGAGTTTTTTCCGAAAAAAGCATAAACACAGCAATACCTGCAGAAGACTACAGAAGCACAAGCCCCATCTCGGTGGGTTTCAGTGGTGCTCGCAGGCGGTAGTTATAAAGATAGTAATGAAGCTGACCATCACCAGGCCCAAATTTCAACTCCTTCAGAAAGCTTTCGTTTTGCATGACATCTAGTGCGTTGAACACGTCATAATCCCTTTGCTTGGCCATAACCAGGGCGTCATTCATGAGTTGCAGGAGCGGCGTTGAAGTAGCCACATTGTAGTACGAATATGCAGCTTTCAACAACGAATAATTCTTATTTCCAATAATAGTAGACGGCAGTGTATAGAAACTAGCAAAGTCAGTAATTTCGTGCGTCTCTGAATTCTCCACAACAAAGCTGTTGATAACGTTGTCGATGGGAAGGAGCAGGTACTCGACATCGTCCTCAGAGAAATGTGGAGCGACCTGGAACTGCGCGAGGTAGGTTTGCAAAAGTTTAGTCACTGCCACAACATCCCTTCTCTCCATGGGTCGAAATCCCGGTGTAGCTGGCTCCTCAGGTAATCGATAGAGCTTGATTGTCCGACTCATCGTCATGCGAGGTGCCAATCTCGAGAATCCAACGTCAATCAGTTTTTTAGGGTTCAAAGGCCTGTGCCAGTACTGACAAGTGGCAATAGGTGTAGGAAGGACCACACCCGCCGTGTATGCAGCCTGCCACATATCCTCCAAATGAACCCTCCTCGTAACCTCTTTAATTAATACAGGGGCAAGCCGTTTTGACCTAAGCTTCTTGTGCACACATAAGAAGTTGATTTCCGCCATCGGCACAACCGTATCATGTGTACGGATCTTTGCAGGAATTCCCGTAATGAAGGCCACAAGTTTCTTTGAAGTTTTAGCACGAACGCCTATATGCCAACTCGGAGAGTAACCCGGGGGAGTAAGCGCCCATCGCAAAAATGCAACCGAGTAATCAAACCTAAACATGTTGTCATCGTCTTCCACATAGTTATTAGTCAATAAAGTGTAAACTTCTTTCATAGTGTGCTCGTCGGTAAGATCGCACGTGGACCATTCGTATGTGCTGGGCAAGTTATACGGCTCCTGACGTACCTCCGACACAGGTTGCGCAGGTTCAATCGGACCCTCGCCCGCACCATCCTGATATTTGCCGACAGGCTGGGTCTCCCAAAACAGATGCCGCTTCTCGTTCTCCACTACCGCACCTTTCTGGAACTTCCTAGTCACCGCATCCACAGTGGCAGGACGCCCCATAGCCATGAGGCTGCCATCCTTGGCCGGACTCAAAGGTTCTTGGGAGGGTCCTCCGTTCGCAGCCTTATTGCCAGAACCCACCATACTCGATCAGCCGCGATCCGTGCTCCGTAATCTTGACCAGCCCTTACGAGTAATCCTACTCCCGTTACTGAGAATGGGACGGTGCTACCGGCAGGGCATCAAAACATGGTTTAAGCAGAAGAAAAGTCCTACAATCAATGCAAATCCCAAACATTGAAACAGGATAGCAGAGAACGAAACGAAAAGAAACGACCGAATCCAAGGAGATGGAATGACACAAACGAGGGGGGATTAGGGTTGCGGAAAGGAATTCAAGGATCATACGAGATGTGTGACTTACGCGTAGTACTGGCGGTGGGAAAGTGGAAGAGGAGGACAAAGATGCAGAGGACATGCAGAGAGTGAATAAGAGAAGGAGAAGAAGAAGACAACGACGACGACCGACAACTCTCCGGAAACGAAAAGCTCACACAGACAAACACATGAGAAGTAGCAGCAACTGCGGCGAGGATCGTAGGGGAGGCATACAATAAGGCTGAGGATCTCCCGGGTGGGTGAGGGGAGGAGGAGGAGGAGGAGGATTGGCTCGATCCCTCACGACCGGGCAACGACGACGACGACGACGACGACACTGCTCTTCCCTTCTTCCTCCTCCCTCCCTCCCTCCTTCCTCTTCCCTGGAGTCCATCACTGCGCTGGGGGAGCAGCGGGACGGATGTATCGCAGTCGGGGCTCTTCATCCACATCCTCATCCACATCCACATAATCATCCACGTCCACGTACTCGTCCACATCCACGTCCTCTTCCACGTCATCATCCGTATCCTGGTCCACGTCCTCATCCATACTGTGCCCCAGATGCCATCCCTCTCCCGTCCTCCTCTGTTCATATTTCTGTTACCATATCTCATTTTTTTTGTTTTTTTGTTTCGTTTTACTTGCCATTGGCTTTTTAATAATATATCAACTTTAAGGCTTTTGACAATGTCATGTATGAATGGATTGATGCTTCCTTGCATTGGAGAATATGTCTTGGGGTGCTGGCTTGTAGAGCCATGTAAGTGGTGAGTACACTGTGTGATATTAAATGGTTTTAGAGCTAAATAAGGTGCCAATTATCACTGATTGGGACCTGGCATATGGGGTGAGAATAGATGGTCATTTTTATTCTTTAGATGACAATTTAAGTAGACTATAAAGATTATAATGGATGATATATTGCAATCAAACTATTTATCAAAAAATATAAAATCACACATATGATCAAATATTTATATCATTGTTACAAACCAAACAATAATATTTTTTTAAAAATTAATCTTACTCAATGTTCTCTCTTAATATAATATACGTGAAAACACTAAAATTTTATTAAAAAAAACCTATAACATTTCTTTTCTAACATTGGTTATAATTTTTTTTTTTTTTTAAAAGAAAAAAAAAGAAGATGTTTCAAATAAAATTTGGTTTTAGAATACATTAATATAATTTTTTAAAATACATAAACTATTTATCTTCTTTCTAATTAAATTTATATTTATTATTATTATTATTATTATAATATAAGAAATAAATTTAATACTTAGAACCATTTTTATATTTTATAGATAAAAAACTATTAGGAACTACTTAATAAAATAATGTTAAAAAATTTCAATTCTTTTTATTTCTAAACAATTCTTTTACAATATTTTTGTACACGGTTTACAAATTTTATAAGTCAATTTTTCACATTCATAATGTAAAATAATATTTTAAATTAAAAAAACCATGCTTATATCTAAATAATAGAGTGTTTTGTTATAACAAAAAATAAAATTTTTAAATTTTAGATCAAAATATAAGAATGTGTATATATATATATATATATATATATATATATATAATAATAATAAGATTATAGGCTCAAAGAACATATTTAAATCCTATCTAAGACTAAAATATTAAAAAATATATTTTTCACAAATTATACATATATATATTAATTGTACCAAATAAGTTACAAAAATATCTTTTAAACACTCTTTTAGAACAACTTATAATCAGATTTTCTTATAAAATAGTAAATATGATATATATATATATATATATATATATATATATGGTCAAATAATATTTGTTATAGTCTTAGCAAAAAAAAGACATACTAGTTGATTTGTAAGATCTTCTTTTAATTAACCTAAATAGCACATGACTTGATTCTAAAATATACAAAGTAAAATATTCAAAGGATGCATGATATATATATATATATATGACATGTATAATATTATTATTATTATTTTATTTTTTTTGTTTCTAGAATTCTGTATTTATTTATTTATTTTTAGTTAAATATTTTTTAAAATAATAAAAACTATAACATATATATTAAATAGCCAATTTATTAATATTCTATTCAATACTATTTTATTTAATTTATTTGGCTTTATTAAAGACTATAAAAATTAAACTTTAATCAAAATAGATTATCTAATGTTTTCTCTTTGATAAGTTGGTTTCCAAATAAAACATTGTATGATATAGTATTTGACAAAGTTATATCTTTATAATTTTATTAAATAAATTCTATATACTAAAAGTAACAGAAATGTTAAAATTTGGAATTTTTAGATTTATTATGTCAATTTACAATTTTAGCCAATTGCAGACCTTAGCTATCTATTTGATTTTTTGTTTTTTTTATTTTTAAGAATCTAAATTGTAATATGACAAGTATTTCTATTAGCAGTTCTTTTTATTTTTTAATATAAAATTCTTCTATACTTTATCAAAATTTCATATTTTACATCTTTAAAAAAAAAATGCCACTAGCTATAGCTACAATTAGTAAAGAATAGAATGCTCTTGTGACATTATAAAAAATAGAATCAATATTTGGACATAATAGATTTGATAATTCTATTCTAATTTATTTTTTGTATATAGGAACACAATTTTAATTGGTAAGATGTTGATACAATCTTAATTCAACATCATATATGTCTTAATTTATAATTAATTAAATATATAGATAGTTTTATTTTTCAACCTTTATATACTTGATGAACTTAAGAATTTTAAATATTATGTATTTTTTTTGACATAAAAATCTTATTTCAAAAGTAGAGGTGTAAATTTAAGACTCAAATTGAATTATTTAAATAAATATTGGTTTATTAAATGTATTATCTATACTAGCCAAAGATAATATTAAATTAAAATTAATAATTTTTTGAGATTACTAAATTATATTTAATTTAACTATAATTTATGCATAAATTTTCTAAGAGTATATCAACTTTGTATTAGAGATTGAATGTTATTAACAAATAGATAATTGATAAGACTATCTATTTTTATTTATTAATATTAAATTCAATATAATTTTATTAAATATATAAATATTATTTTAACTCAATATTATAGCTTTTAATGTTTAGTTGTAACAAAAAATTTAGCCTTAAAACATCCTTCCATTAAAAAAAATTAATAAGATATACTTTTTATTATTAAATTTAAATAAGATTTTAGTTTTAGAAAAACATTTCCATGAGATTTAATTTTTTACTTATCTATGATATATGACTAAGAAGATTTTAAAATACAAATATAGATTTCATATCATTAATTTAAACATAAGTTTAAGCTTGATTTAACAATTCAATTGAAGGTTATTGAAGTTCAAGTGGATTGGGATCTCAAAAATTAGCTTTTGGAGGTCAATCACGGTTTCTACAATATTTAGCAATCTAATAGTTAGATTGAGATAAAAAAATATTTATATAGATGGTAGATTTGATTTTTTATCTATTTTTAAATTTTGAGAGCAATTAAATAATATAAAAAAAAATATTCATATTCAAATATTGACATTAAGGTTGGAGAAGGAGGCCAACCTACAACTGAGAATTTTTTTGGATTTATCTTCTATTTGGTGAGTTGAATCTTTTTAAAAAATTTCTATATATGTTGTCAACTTAATTATTAAAAGGTGTGCAAATTTTGAGTCAAAATCAATAATTCAATCATTAGCTATTGAGGTTTCAATCTATTATAGGATTTGGTTAAAATTTGTTAGGATTTATTTAGGATTTGAATAGGATTTGAATAGGATTTATATATGATTTGTTTAGGATTTTATTAAGATTTATTTAAAACTTAGGATTTGACTAGGATTTGATTAAAATTTGACTATGTTTTGATTAAGATTTGGTTATAATTTCTATTTCAAATATTTTAATATATTTTTAAAATTTTTATATTAATATTTTTTAAAGAATTCTTTTTTATTTTTTTATGATTTTTTTAGAATTTTTTAAATATTTTTTAAATATTTTTTAATAACTAATTAAAAATCTAATTACACTTCTTTAATGCTTGAGCATACTTGTTAATCTTTAATTATAATTTATATATAATTCTATTAGAGGTGTTAGGACTTGTTGTTATAATTTTTTTAAATCTTTCATTGTCAAGTATCCGGTACATTCTCAAGCAAGACTTCATATAATACAATAATGATGTTTGTTGAATTGAAGCATAAATAATATTATTATATATAAATCTTGTTAAAGATAGATACAAGATCTAATCATCTTATTGATAGTTGATGCTGCATTATAAATATTATTTCAAAATTTGGTTTACTCGTTTTGTTTGGTTGTTAGTTTGAAGATAGAAAGCTAAAAAAAGTTTAATGTCTACCTTCTATATTTCAAAAAGGCATCTTCAAAACTTAGATACAAACTAGAGTCTTCAATTGAATATAATATCATCTGGTAGGCTATGATATTAATAAATATTATCAAGAAAGAATCTTATCGTTTCTTCATTAGAAGTAGTATTTTATAAGGATTAAAATGAGCCATCTTTGTGAGTCAATCAATTATCACAAGGATACTATCCAATGAATTAGATGGTAATAGATATGTAATAAAATCTATCAAGATAAAAGACCATGACTGTCTTGGAATAAATAAAGGCTATAAGAGTCCATAAGGGTGATATTGAGGATTCTTGGACCTTAAACAAATATCACAAGAGAGCACAAAGTCTTTTATAGCCTTCCACATTTGAAGCCAACAAATATTTCAAGAATTAAGTTTGAAGGTCTTATTAAATCCAAAGTGATCCTCAATTAGAAAGTCATGGCGTGATTAAAGAACGCGTAATTATGTTGGTTTTTTTGGGATATACAAATATTCTTCAAAATATAGAAGGTCTATTTCAAGTTTAAACTTGTCAGCATTTTTATTGAAGCAACGCTTAATATCAAGGACCAAAGCATCATTAATGATTGTAGTATGCACCTCATAAAAAAAACTAAAATTAATAGGTGCTTATGTAATAATGGTATAAAGATGAAATTGCTTTGGCTTCAATAAAGTTGCATATTGTTGATTAAATGCTATCTCTCCTATCTTTGGTACGAGATATGATCTTCTTGATAAAATATTGGACAACTCTTATTGCTTCTTAAATTGATAAGTAATAACAAAGTTAAATTGAGATAATGACATATTCTATTGAGCTTCATAATGATAAAAAAATCCAAGCTAATATAAAATATTCTAAGTTCTTATGATTTATATATACAATTATACGATGCATTGCTCTTTTAAAATTTTTTATGATGGCATTTAACTTAGATTCAAAAATTTTGGTCATACTAATATCTTGACCTCTAGCCATTTTAAGAAAAAAAAAAAAAAAAAAAAAAAAAAAAATCTTTTAAAAAATAATATCAGTTTAGAAGAGGTTAATATGTAACTTCTAATATACTTTAAGACTTTCAAGGAGAGGGGTGATCCATTCTTTCATAAAAAAGATAAAATTCTAATATTATAATAAAAAAATATTAATTTAGAAGAGGATAATTTGCAACCTCTAAAATGCTTTAAGACTTTCAAAGAGAGGAGTGATCCACTTTTTTACAAGAAAGATAAAATTCTAATATTACAATGAAAAAAATCTTAGTTTAAAGGAAGATAATCTGCAACCTCTAAAATATTAGTATACCTTCAAAAAGATGGATAATCAACTCTCTAATAAGAAGGATTCAACTTTGATATTTAAAATGAGGGCAGTCTTGATAATTTATCAAAGATACAAAAATCCAATATAAGAGATTTGAACTAAAAGGAAGTTTTAAAAAAAAACCAATAAAGACTTGAAATATCTAGAAGAATATACAAACAACACCAAGAAAGGTGAGTTAGAATTCTAAGAGATGCGTTGTTAAGATTGAAGAATTTTTCAGCCTTGATTCTAATATATATCTTTGTCTAGGAAGCTTTTTAAGCAGCTTCCATCAAATTAAGAAGCTTCTTAAGTAGCTTCTACTAACTTGGAAGCTTCTCAATCTCCTTCTAGTAACTACAAAGCTTTTCAAGTTACTTTCACCAACTAAGAAGCTTTTCAAGTGACTTCTATTAATTAGAAAATCTCTAGAATGTTTTAAAAGGTTTTGTAAACTTTTGAAGTATATGTCCCTAATATTAAGAGACAATTTTCACAAGGAGTAGTCAAGTTCTTTTATAAGTTGATGAAGTCTAAGATTTGTTGAATGATTTTAGAAACAAATTTAGATCTTTGTTCTACACAAGGGTGGTTGATAGGTCATTTCAACCATTAATAATCTCCTATTTTAAAATAAAAAGACCACCTAGTTATTTAATTTCTTTTGAAACCTTCATAACTATCTTCAAACAATAAATTTTGCATACTATTAAATATAATATCAACTTCCAATAATAAATTTAAGCATCAAAAGACTCATCTAAGATTATAATATCAAACATGTTATATCTTGCCATGTATTCAAAAAATATATATCTCTTCTGAAGATCTCCATCACAATTTTAAAATTATTTAGATTGAAAAAATCTAAGTATTTTATTTGGAAATTATATAAATTACAACTCTTAAAATAAATATATTAATTATTAATTTTCTATATTATAAATTTTTTTGTACAAGTTGATTTTTGAATTTATCTTTTTTATTTATTTATACCATCTTATTTTTAATAATTGATCATTTATTTTAATAACATTTTTTAATAAAAAATAGCTATAAACCTTGATATCTTTGCAAGATTCTTAGATGGCTTTCATATGTATTTATTAATATCATATTTGCACCAATATATAAAATATTATAATTTATTTTAGCATTATGTTAAATTTAAGATTTTTTTCATTTTAAATTCTTGATTGTTATCTATTTTAACAAAAAGTGGTGGTAATTGCTTTTTTTTTGATATTTTGATTGTAATATAAGATTCATAAAAAAATATATAGAATACAAGATGAATCTTTATTGAATGTAGTAATTATAATTAATATATAGTTGAATTAAATTTTTTATAATAAATAGACTAAAATTTTAATAATCTAATTTGTCACAAGGTTTATTAGTCTTGATATTATAACAAAGTAATTATGTCTTATTATCAACTTTAAATAGAAGTTTTTTTTTTTTTTTAAAGAACACTTATACTTTTTTAATTTTTTTAATTTTTTTTAGCTTCCTTTAATTGTATCTTTATTGTTGCATGAAACTTTGCTATTCTTTGTGCCAAATCTTCTATTGCAAGATTTTTAACTTTTGAAAAGTCAAAAGTCTCAAATCATGGATAATATTTATATTTAATAAAAAATAGAATTTATCAAATAAAAGTATTTGTTATATTATTTTATAAATTTTTAAGTGATACAAAGATAATTGTTTAATTGTATTGGTAATAGTTGATGGTACATTATGAATATTACTCTAATACTTGATTTACATGTTGTCACCAGAATTTGCTCTAGATAGGCACCAAGGCTTTCTTTATAATCAATGGATCTAAATGGTGTTTATTTTTATTATTTAATTTTTATATCACAATTTATCTTTAAAATTTTGTTTTTATGGTATTTTAGCTGATATTTGCCTATAGATATCTAATTGTAGATGTTTTGTTGTAGATACCTTAAAATATATCTTTTTAAAAATATCTTATTATAAATATCCTAAAAAGTATATTTTTATAGATATCTTATCATAAATATCTTGCTAAAGATATTCTATTTGATATCTTTCTATAAATATCCTAAAAGATATATTATTATAGATATCTTATTTAATATCTTCTTGTAGATATCTTAAAAAATATCTTACAAGATATATTGTTGTAGATACTATATCCAATATCCTATATAAGACATCATGTTTAATACCTTGATGTAGATATCTTAAAAAAAAAATTATATTATAGATACCTTAAAAGATGCATTATTATAGATACCTTAAAAGATGCATTATTATAGATACCTTAAAAGATACATATTATAAATACCTTAAAAGATATTATACTATAGATACCTTATTTGATATCTTGCTATAGATATTATATTCAATATTTTATTGTAAATATCTTAAAAGATATATATATTTTTAGATAACACCTTATTCATTAAGACAATGTTTAAACTACCAAAAATACCTTCATTTACTAAGGCAACATCTTAATTCATCAAGACAATGTTTAAATCTATTAGCAACACTTTCTTTTACCAAGTCAATACCTTAACTTGTCAAAACGCCTAAAACCTCCAGCACCACCTTCTTTTGCTAAGACAACATCTTAATAATTCTCATATCTTCCCTCTTCTTTTCTTTTCTTCTCAATGTTTAATCTTCTTACCCACATGATTCTTTTTCTACTCAATAATCCTTTTATTCTCATATCACATTCTTTACTACTAAAAACCACATAAAAATCTATTTTTTTTAAGTTCCTACTACTTCGAATACATCCCTTCTTCTCTCCTATACACCTTCTTCAATTAACACTTTGCCTAAGAATCTTCCAAGATTTTTATTTTATTTTATTTTAAAAACAAAAAAATCTCCAAAAAAAATTACCATGGCTCATTTATTTTTCAAAGTTAATATTAAAAATATATTTATTAAGTTAAACAAATATTCAACTTATTCCTTTCAAATTAATCTATTAATAAAAATAAACTAAAGTCATCAAAACCACATTTATCTTTATTAAAAAATTAACCTTGAATCTAAGAATAAAAAAAAATCTCTCCTAAATCTTCTAATTTGATTATAAATTAACAAACTTAGTCTTAATTATACTAAATTTAATAATTTAGATGATGATAATAATAATAAAATAAAATAAAATAAAAAACTTTAAGTTAAATTAAAAGATAATTTTAAAATTATAAATAAAATAAATGATAGCTAAAAATAAAAATAAAAAACAAAAATCAAAGTTATAAAAAAAGTTAATACAAGAATGGTAGTAAAAAAATTTTAAAAAAATCTACAAAAAAAATAGGCATATAATAAATAAAAAAATTAAAAGATAAAATCAAATTAAAATAAAAAATTAAGTAATTAAAAATTAAATTTTTGATAAAACTAAAGTATAATTACTAAAAAAGTTAGAATTAAAAATTAAAGTAAAATTTAGTAATTACAGAAAAAATAAAAATAAAAAAGTAAAAAATAGAAATTAAGTATTTTAATTAGAAATCAAAAATAAACTCCAAGACTTTAAAGTAAAGTTTTAAAACAAATGAATAAAAAATTTAGTTGAAAAGTAAGAAGATTTTTAGAAAAAATCTAAAAATTTAGAATGGATAGAAAAAAAAGAAATCTAATAAAATTTAGCAAAAAAAAGAAGGTCAATTTTTTTCTATGCATGTATAAATTTATATCATAACAATGTTTTGTTTGTCCATCAATTTGAAGATATAAAGCTAAAGATAATTTAATATCAATTTTTAATATGTTAAAAATAATCCTCCAATACCTTGAGATAATTTGAGATCCTTAATTACATATAATATCACTTAAAAGTCTATAATATTGATATATATATATATATATATATATTCTTAAAAGTCTAACTATTTTTTTATTTGTTATATTTTTTATATTAGATATAAAATATTTAATTTTAAATAAATGATCCACTATCACAAAGTAAGTTGTAAAAATTTGAAATTTGAAGATTTGTAATAAAGTTCATTGAAACAAATGATCAAAGTTGTTTGAGAATAGATAGAAGTTAAAGAAGTCTATAAAATTGATATTATATAATCTTTATTTAAGAATAAATGTAAAAAGATTGAACAAATTATTTTATCTTATTTCACATTTGATGCCACTAAAAATCTTTTGAGTTAAGCTCTAAAATTTAATTATATCCAAGATATAATATCGCTAGAAAGCCATGTCATACTATTAGTGTATGTAATTGTATTTAATCTTTTGGATTATATAAACCTCCTTTATAATAAAGAAGATTGTCCTTAAAATCAATTTTTTAAAAATAATTATAAATCTCAATTTTAATATCAATAATATGAGAGTTTGTTAACATACTTAAAAATATTTTATTTAAAAAAATTGTATCAACTAAAATTATTGATTTAATAGCTCAAAGATGGAGTTGTTTTGATTTTAAAAGAATGGTTTGTTGTAAATCATATACGGTGCCTCCTTCTTTTAGTGCAAGATAAGAACATCTACATAAGACATTTAATAAAAAAAAAATTTCAATAAAATATATATTATTAAATACAAATCATAATAAAGACATATTTCAATAGGCTTGGTGATCATTTAAGATACATATTGATATGAAATACTTAAAATTCATGTAATTGGTATAAACTTTAATTGGATGAGAAGTTCATTTTAGATAGTAACTTTATTTTTAAAAATAAATCCTCAATAGCTAAAAATTCTTTATTGTGAATCTTATAATTAATCTTTGTTGTTGAAATTTTTTTAGAATAAAAAGTAACAAGATAAAATCTATTATCTATATTTATTTGTCATAGAATTATATCTAATATAAATTTTGATGCATCTGTTTTCATAAAAAATGGCTTAGAAAAAATCTAAGCAACATAAAATAAGAACTAAGATAAAAATTATTTTCAAACCTTCAAATGCTGCTTTTGCATCTTAAGTTGATTAAAATTTGTCTTTGAAAGTTAATTATATAAGTAGAGCAATAACTTTAAAGAAATTCTTGATAATTATTTAATAGTAATTTATAAATTCTTAAAAATATTGGACATCATATACAATGTTTAAAGTTGTTTAATCTATAATAATATGTATCTTCTTAGAATCCATTTATAAATTAGTATTTATATTTGAATATTCCAAAAATTCTACTTAAATTGTATGAAATATATATTTTTCTATCTTGGCATACAATCTTGCATCTATAAGATTTTGTAATATAAAACAAACATGTTATTCATATTCTTTTATATTCTAGGAATAGAAAAAAATATCATTTAAAAAATTTATAAAAAAAATATCTAGATATTCACAAAACACATCATTTATCAAATGTTAGAAAGTAATTGAAGCATTTGTAAGTCCAAAAGGCATGACATTGGTTCAAAATAGCCACATCTAATACAAAATATAGTCTTCTATTTATCTTTTTTTTAATACATACTAAATTATAGGCTTTTTATATATCTATTTTAATATAGATCATAGCTTCACTCAATTGATTAAAAAGCCTCACTATTAAAGATAAAGAATAATAGCTTATGATGGTCAATTTATTAAGTTAATGATAATTTACACACATATGGAAGGATTCATCTTTTTCTTCACAAAGAGGTTTGGTGCACTTGTATAAGATTTTAAATACTAGATAAAGTTCTTTGAAAGATTTTTATCAATATATTCTTTCAAAAAAATAAGCTTATTGTGCAATAAATTTTTTAAAGATTAATTGTATAATTATAAGATTGATATTTTTATAATATATTAATATCTTTTTTTTCAAAAATATCTTGATATTTCTTATACTACTCCAAGATTCTACTATAACTTCTATTTGAATGAAGACTTAATGTTGCTTAAATAAAAAATGATTTTTTTTTTTTTTTTTTTTTTTTTTAAATTTTTTTTTTTTTTTTTTTAAAATTTGCATAAACATCTTAGTTTCAAAAAATAAAGGTCAAGATGGTTTACTAGTATTTGGACTAAATTTTGAAGTGATCTTTTGAAGTGATCTTTAGTAATCTCTAAATAATATCATGATTATATAATTTAAAATAAGAAGGCCAATTACCATTGGATTTGAAGGATATTGAATGGTATTGAAGACAATGTTAGATTCTTAATCTCTTAATGCCACTTTTAAAGGCTTGGTCTCTCCTTTAATATCTCTAGATGCAAGTGGTTGTACATCAATAACTTCTATTGGATCTAATTAGATTTTCTTTGGCAATATCAATTTTTGTTGTAATGCAAAGTCTTTATTCATAAAATATATTGAAGCTCTAGTGTCTGATAGTACTTAAGTTGAAAATTCACAACTTGAAGTTTTAATAATTATAAGAAGTTTAAAATAAGGTGTAAGATTTGGTAGTAGTGTGAGACTTGTATTTGATAGTTGTGATCTAGAGTTGTCCATTTATAAGGTCCCTATTTCAACTAGATGTCTTCATCTTCTATCTTTTCTATGTTTGAATTTGTACTTTGTATCTTGAATCCACTTGATTTGATGCAATAATCTTCTACTTTATGACCTAATTTTGTATAATATAAATATAACATTTTACAATAATATTTATTTTTCTTCTTCTTGTAAGAACCGTTTGAATTAGGTTGTATCAATCTATATAGGCTTTGGTCTTAATGAATAGATACGTGAGGACTTAGAAGTTATTATTATAACTTGAATTGTTTTTTTTTAATTAAATCTTTGTATTTGGCATCTTTTAAAAAGTTGATTTTTGTATGCAACTGCTTAAGTGATAAATTATTTAAATGAATCCACTTTTGACATTGTCAAAAATAAATTTTTGATATTATCTTTCAAGTCAATTTAAAACTAATTCAAAAGAGCCTTATTGTTTTAATCCAAGTTACAAACAAGTTATTAAAATTTTATAATATAAATAGCAATTGAATATGATTTTTATTATAAATACTAGAATTTTATTTTTATTAGTCATTTTTACTTATTTTTTCTCAATGTAGTTGTAAATACTTCCAAAATTAAGTTCAAATCATGTAAAAGTCATAAATCTTTTTCTATCTAAGAAAAAAGCTAAGAAAAAATATTTTAAAATAGAACTAAGCTTATATATCCTACTTGAATGATAGCATCAAGATATTAAAAAGAATATAATTGCAAGAACAACTTGATCTCTTATAAAAATTCTTAAAATTTTGATTTTGTCTAATTAAATTTCTTTAATATACTAATCTTTGGCTCCTTTGTACTTGAGGTGGCATGACTATTACAATTCACTTATTAATATTGATCTATTTGTACTTGCTTCTCTCAATTGCACAACTTTTTGATATAAACAGTGAACTTTATTCTTGACTTCTTTTATAGGCATAGCAAGAGTACTTCTATGATTGAGATTATAAATAAGTGACATTTCTATTCAAAAATTATTAAAAAGCTTATGAATATTTGTAACAATTACAAATCTATTTTATTTTTTTAAAGTATAATATTAATAGTTTATTTTTATTCTATCTATAGTGACTAAAAAAACTATTTTAATATTAATATATTTTAAAAAGAACAATGTATTATAAGTGAATTATAATGAATTATAACATGTGATTAATAAATCAAATAAAATAATCTTTTATTGCTAACAAATGGGCCTATGTTCAAAAGAATCCATCAAGTAATTATGGAACTATGACCAATCCAATTTGGAACAATATTAAAATAATTTTTTGAATGTGATATCTAATTACTGGTTCTTATCAATTACTTAGTATTACATCATTTTGTCATCATCAAGTATATTATGATAATATTATTATTAATCTAATGACATCATTAATGCTAATCAACACCAATAAAAGCACCATCTTTGATTATAATTCTTGTCACAAATATATTCCAAATTACTACATTCTATGATCTGTAATCTTTTGTAATTTTTAAGAACCTTCTAAATACTTGTAGAATCTTTTATAAGCTTTTAGAAAGTTTGATAGGCTTCTAAAAGCTTCCTTAGATTTTTAGAAACTTCAATAGATTTTTAGAAGCTTCCATAGAAAGTACCATAGACTACTAGAACCTTCATTATAATATAAATAAGAGTCTTTGGAACCACTCTTGCTATCAATCTTATTCTTTGTCTTTAATCTTGGCATACTTCTTTATCAAATTTTTATATCCTTGATAATTTCTTAGACAATTATGAGATCTATTCTTTATTCTCTCCAAAACAACATCACTTCTACTCTTCTTCATTTTCAAAAATCCTATAATCAGATTGCTTTTGAACTTGGATGTAGTAAAGCTATAATCTCTAAGCTAGCAAAAAATATCATTCTTGACAAGAAAAATCTTAAAATAGATAGGCCAAAGAAACTCACTATAATAAATGAAAGAACAACCATTAGCCAAATCAATATTGGGAAGGCTAAGAATATTGTTGAAGTTGCCAAAAACCTTAACAATATTATCAGTAACCTTATGTTGACTCAAATAATCTGAAATATCCTCAAGAAACATAATATGAAGATCGTGGTGAAGAATAAAAAGCCATTACTAAGTACTTGTCATTAGAAATAATGCTTGGATTTTATTCTAATGTACAAAGAATGGACTGTGGAGGATTGGAAGAGGATTATCTAGTGAGGTGAGACAAAAATTAATAAATTTAGATCAAATGGCATGAAATGGATGTAAAAATAAAAAGAAGAATCTTTGCTTTACAAAAAGATCTAAGAAACAATCAAACATGGAGGCAAGAATATAATAGTATGGAGGTATATGGAATGGAATGGAGTTTAGAGGATAACAAAGGTTGAGGGGAAGATAGATGCCAAGCACTTTGTGATATTTCTTGAAGAAAATTTGCTCTCTAGTATTAAAGAATGTGACATTTTTAAAGAAGAGGTGATCTTTCAGTAGAATAATAATCCTAAGTACAATTCAAAAATAGTATGACAGTGGTTTGATCATCATGGGATTAAAGCAATGGATTAGCATGCCTAGTCTCTTGATCTTAATTCTATTGAACATCTTTGGGAGTACCTCAAACTCTAATTCAATATTTTAGAGATAAAATCAAAAGAAGTTTGGAAATTATGGGAAAGAATAGCTACAAAATAAAATAAAATAAAATAAAATAAAATAAAAACAATTTTGTACCAAAAATTAATAGAAAGTATATTCAAGAGGTTGGAGGCAGTTATCAAGGCCAAAGGAGGTCCTATAAAGTACTAATATGTAATTAGATATTACACTTAAAAAACTATTTTAATACTGCTTCAAATTGGATTGGTCATAGCTCCGCAATTACTCAATAGATTCTTTTGAATATGGGCCCATTTGGTAGCTATAAAAGAATATTTTATTTGTTGCATTAACCATATGTCATAATTTATTATAGTTCACCTATAATATATTATTTTTTCCAAAATATGTCAATATTGAAACAATTTTTTTAGTCATTATAAACTAATCTAAATTTAAAATAGATAACACTAATAAACACATAAGTCAAATTAAAGAGGCATAATTTGCAATCTCCAACATCAAATATAAATTTCCACAAAAGAAGGCAATTTATTCTTTTTATAAAAAAATAAAATTTAAAAAATAAAAAAATAAAATTTAAAAGTAAATAATTATTATAAATATTATATAAAACACAAAAGTATTTTTCAAGAATTGGAATAATTCACTTACTTTTTAAACAAAACAAATATATTAAGTTAATTATCAAACTATCAAAGAGATGAATTAAGATAAAACTTTGACAAGACAATACTTTCTTATATCACTAAAAGAAAAAAAGTAGACAAATAAGAAATAGATATAAGATTAAAAAAAAACTAAAATGATTATTGTCAATTATAGATAATCTAGAGAGACTTGAAGTAAGATTGGAATACAAGAATGGTATTGATGGCCTCAATCTTACCTCCATATATATTAGCTACTAAGGTCTTATAGAAGCCTTTTAGAAACTACAAGGCTTGTGGTCCAAGTACCAAGTTGTAGATCGCTTCTAATACAACTTTTTAAAAGTAAAAAACTTATAGGACAAGTTTGAATAGCCACGTGGCATATCTATCATTTTAGGTATCAAATTTGTATCTAAAAAACTTCTTCAAAGATCCTTAAGAAAGATTTTATCTAACTAATATATTCTATATACTTCTACTTGCTTCTATTTACTTAAGTAAAATAAGCATCTATTATAATCACTAACTTAAAGATACTTAAGAAGACTTGATTGTTAGTACAACAATACTTGGATATTAGTTATTAGAATATCAAAATAAGAGTTTTTAAAGGAATAAATAAATAAATAAATAAAAAATACATATACAATCTCTTAAGATATTTAATTTATAATATTAATTTTTTTTAGAAAAATTTTAAAAGTCTCTAAAATAAATGTTATAGAATTGATTATATATAATATTTATTTTTTTAATAAGATTTTGTTACTATTGGTTTTAAAATATTATAAATATAATTCAATTATCATTAATATAAATCAATATATCTAAGTATTTATAATTTTAAGATATAATATTTGATTTTAAATTCTAATCATAAATATGCAATAAGCTAAGAGTTAATATATATATATATATATATAGTGTGAAAACTATTTAATATTTCTACAACTATTATGTTTAAATATATTACAATTGTTTTAATTTATTTTAAACAAATACTACACATTTTAGTCATTTTTAAGTTTTTTAAAATTTTGTCAAGCCCATCCTATCTATATTAGATACTATTTTATTTTTAAATCAAATATTACTACCACAAAAATAATACTAGGGACTAAAATGGTAGACTTTCTATTACACCATATAAGTTGCTAAGCATTACATCTAAAATCTTATTTTAAAAATAAGATATAATAATTTCATCCCATAAAGGTCTATTTATTGTTTCTTAACTACTGTTGTTTATTAAAACAAAGATAATGAAATTTGATGGTTGAATTAAAAATTGTGTGAATATGTTTTTTAAAGTATAATTCAAAATCTGTCTTTGTAAACTATAATCAACAATTCAAAATTCCAATAATCATTGACACTTTTTATTTTTATTGTAAAACAATATAAATATCAATAAAAAGAGAAACAATATATTTTAAAGTATTAGCATGTGTTGAATTTATTCACATACATACGTTCAACAAATTGTCATTATGCAAAGTGATATAAAAGCCCATTCTATCAACCAGATTGGCCTGAGAGTATAATAAAAGGTTCTGTTTATATCTTGAGCCAATACAAGAACGATACTATGAAACTTAACTATCATCCAAATGAACAATAAGGTTTTAGGACTTGCAACACATAGAAATGGTTCAGAGTTCTAACTAATGGTGTAGCTGGAAAAAAAGTTTTTCTGAGACACAAATATTCCTTTTCTGACCCAACCATCAAAGATCAGTGTAAAATCCTAAACTTTTATGCTGTTCTCAACTTCTTTTACTCAACGGATGAAAGATGCCAACTTAAAAAGACAAAGTTGCTACTCTCATCTCATCTAGAAGCAGGTTTAGTGATCTATCGAAAGCAGTTTTTGTTTTTTCTTTTTTTTTCTTTTTTTTCCCCTAACCCTGACTTGAAATTCATACAATGAGTTCTCTAAATGACTACCTCAAGAGCTAGATACATAAATGGTGACAATCGCGTACATATTTGTCTCTAAACAAATTAAACAGCTACGATATATGAACAATATTGTGGCAGGTCTACACGGATATTGAAAACAGAAAAAGTGGAACTACAAGCGGAAGAGTCATATTAGATGTTTCTTAAACGCGAATGACCTATCAAAATCTGCCCAGGATTCTATGTGCGGAAGAAGCAAAGAAAGGTCAAGGGTTGCAAGCTTTCAGAGGCACTAGTTTGTGCTTTCCTCCTACAGCTTGGATATGATAAATACGACACAGAACGCCATAATGAGAAAGTTTCTTCTTTGAAAACCTGCAGTCACATCCACAAGTGTGTCTCAACATTTCAAGTTCCCGAGTGAGGGTTTTCAGAGCTGGTCAAACATGACAGCTTAAGCCTCTTCAATCTCCACAAAAATAATCACAATTCTCACTCAAGTACTAACAAGACTCACCGATTGACCAAGAGGCCATTGAAGATTCTGGAATGGCTGGCAGAGCAACCGGAGCTGCACAAACATTTCAACGTTCAACTCGAGAGATTTGAGTCCCTATTAAACTTTAGTAATATTTTGAAACTTTTTGACCGGATCACGCGCACTGCTCTAATGTACTCTGGTACTCTGGTAACAAGTCCTAGGCAGCCCATTCAAACAGCAATAGGGAAGTCTTGACATAGTAGAATTCAAGTTTATCAGTTCCTGCACTACGCATTCTCACACATTGGGTGAAATCAATCTGTTTAGCTGCCACAGTAGCTAACCGGAATTGTCAACGTTTCGATATCTAAGCTCTTGTTCTTTGTATGAGAACATCCTTTAACAATCCAAATCACTCAATTAGTCAGGGCGGACGAGAAACCTTACGTCGACCACAGACAGAATATGCTGCATCAGTCTTGAGAGTTTGAACCCAGGGAGCCGCTATGTTATCGTTTAAATCGCAGGTAAAGTCGATGCCTGTAACGTTGCTCATAATGTCGGAAGGTAAACTTGAAAGTAAACAACCTGCATGTGTGACTTACACTTTAACTGCCTCTCTCAAGGAAAAACAAATGCGCCACTGCTGAGCATAATGGATGTCCCAACACTGTGGATACCTAGCATTACAGAATTAGCACAAAAAGAGCTACGAGCGAAAGTTGAATACGCCTGTAGTATCTTATGAAAGCAAGCATTTTGCAGTGCACTACCTAATCTACACTTATACAAGTCGAACGAAACTCAAAGTTAACTTGAAGCTGTACCTTGTCCACCAACTCCTGCTTGACAAACAATAGATGCATACCAACATGAGATGCAACTCGTAAGAAACTATGAAATGTTGTGTCATAACTCAGCTCTCTATTACGATTAACACATAAAGGTAGTAGGAAAATAACATCTTTTTTCATCAGCAAAGAAAGTAAAACCTAAGATATAAAAAATTTCTTCAGGAAAAAATGATATCTTCAGACAAGATTGTGAAAGCAGGATGCGTGTGAAGATAGATATCAAAGCATGTAACAGTCAGGGATTAGGCTGCGGCAAAAATTTCACTCAGATCCACACTAACATGGACCGATACTTGTGGGTGCATCCCACTCGTTTAAAGTGTTGCAGATTCTTAGAATGCAATTCAATCCCCGAGACCAAGATTATAGCATATAAACATTAAACCAACCTTGAAGAGAGAAATCCTTAAGGTCGATTCCACACAGGGAATAAATATCTGCAAAGACGGACATATTTTGAAGCATGGAAGCCAAGAATGTCACACAGCGGAGCGCTTGCAAATTAGTAATCAACATCTGCTGCTGAACCTCCAACAAGTATCCGTCTATGGCTCTGCAACAAGTCGCACTGGACGGCGTACTTGAGCAGCCACATGCTTTGGCAACAGGCATGGGATCTCCAAATTCCAGAGGACACTCTGCACATGAATGCTTATAGTTATCAGTGTATAGCGCTACAAGTAAAGAGACACCGACGAGTTTGGAAAGCCACCCTGGAAACTTATGACGCCGACTACAGTGCTAGAGAGCAAACTTTTTTATCTCGAGAACATGGCGATCAAAAAGGACAGATTGATAACATCAATAATCGACTAAATTGTTAAGGATGAGCTAATTATGTCTAGTTTTTACTTCAAATTGGGGTATTTCCAAATGAACGGCTGCTTGTCCATTCTGTCCGGATAAGTTCCTGCAAGCAAATTAAAGCTGATTCCCTGAAACAGAAAAATGTGACACTAGGTGTTTCAATTGCCAAGCCCTCCTTGGAAACATACAACCTTGATGAACATTCACATGAAAAATTCAGCAGGCAATAATCACGTCAGCAACAGAGTATCTAAAGGGTATTGCCTTTACGAAGCATCATTCCTCACCTTTGTTGACACGGCAGCTGATAAGATTACGCAGCATGGTGTTCGCTGCATCTGGACCCAGCTTACTTGCCAACCATGCAAGGACCATGTTTTTGCAATCAACGACCACCTGCTGTTCACCTGGCGTTTACATAATTTCAAGAGTATTCAATAGGAGTAGACTAATTCAACGATAATGTCATTTTGAAATACTTGAAACGACTAAAAGTCTGATAAAATGTAGGCAAATATTGAGGGGTATAATTCACGAGAATTTGAGGGTAAACACAAATACGTGGACAACACAAAAAAGAGAAAATTCTCGAATGTAGCTTTGAATTATATGCTGATCCCCAAAAACCTACGTAGTGGGTATACAACTTGGAAACCACCTAGATTTTAAGCAAAACACGTTCTCAGTGTAATTGGTTCAGGGAAGAAGGAAATTATGGCTGAGATAGTTCAAGGACTATGAACTAAAGAAACTCTAGATGGAGCTGCCATGAACCCAACCCAAATACGTTCAATTTCAACAATAAGTCTCTCAAAATGAACATTTAAACTTGCAAAACTGCAAAGCAGGTATTGACATGCTGGAACAAGGTACAAGCGCACAGGGAAGTAGAGGTTAGTACCTGGTGGTACAGCACTGGCATTCAAGCGGCCCGAATCATCCACAAGCTCCCCAGCCATTTGAGTGGCTATGTTCATGACCTGTGATTGACAAATAGGTTCTTCGGTGCACTCCTTCAAAGGGTCCACCGAATGGCATGCATCCAATAACTTAGTAGTATTTATCATCTCTTCCAGTTGGCTAACCTTGGTAACTGGACATAAACCACTAGTAAGATTGGCAGGTTGAGCAGCACAAAGATCTCCTAAGGATGTGTTGGCTCCCAAACTAGCCATAAGATTTTGGGTGTCTGAAAAGCAGTATTCAGCTTCTGTAACGTTCAGCCCAAGATTGCCCGAGTCTAGGCTGTATTGACCCAGAGAGACTTGAAAAAGGCTCTCAAGTTGTGGGCAACAGATGACACTTCCAACGTAAAGTGCTAGAGGGGCCGGACAATCCCCAGCAGTTCGAATAAGTGTCCCTTCTAATGTTGAAAAATTAAAAGGACAGAAACCTGTGGGACAAGTCCAAAAAGCACTGTAATTGAGATACTGATTCTCAACACGTTTTGGGCAAGAACTATTCGATTCTAACACTGAGCATCACTTGAGTTCACGATTTAGGGCAGCAGATATAGTAGTTGATAATCCAGATAATTGTTTTACCTGATAATTCAGGCGTAGATGGATTGGTAATGACTGGAATCTCCAATGGAGGGGGAGCCATGAATGGAAAAATTCCTGACGGAGCTTCTACAGGCTCGGAAGCCGGAGGTGACGCAGTTGAAAAAGGTGTTGGAGTGTCAAAAGTTGGAGCAGAGGGACTAGGCAACTTTGAGAGAGTGGGAGACGAACCCTGAATGTGCTGCTGGCCGACCTCGATTGGGTGGCCATGTTGATGACCCATAGAGAATGCGCCTCGCAACAGACATAGTAGCCCTACGTCTGCATGCAGCGTCGAATGTGTAAGTGAAATTTCCTGAAACATGGAATCCGCTTCAATATCCCGATCATTCAGAAAATGTCATCTTGGACCCAATTACTAGCTAGACTAGTCAAGAGAATGAAGCATGTGATATCTCGCTCATCCGTATGCTCTAACACCGTGATCCCCACGCCCAAAAACATTTGTTGAAATTTTTCAGTTAAATTAAAGGAAAATTAAGGATAGGAAGAGGAAGATGAAGAGGAAAGAAACAAAAGCAAACTCAACTACGCACAATGAAATGGAGATAAGCTTCAACGAACTTAATTGGTATCTTAGCAGAAAATTTCAATGTGAATGAGTCTCAAGACTTACCAAGGTAAGGATTTCATTAACTGGTGCAAAAAAATATGACAGAATGCAAACTGCATGCATATGTGTTTTAGAGGGATCACTTGAAAACATAACCAATATATTTGAGCTCAAATAGGATGTGTTCATTCAAGGGCTCACAAAGTGAATAAAGCTTACAGAGAAGAAGCAGAGTGGACATCTGAGGCCTGCTAAGCCCAGAGCGCCAACCCTTCATCCCCTTGATCTCCCGCCTCACTAAATGAGCTTGCCTTCAATCACCACACGTGCAAAAATAGTGCTATTGGCATCTCATGATCATGTTCATAAATGCATGCGACCATCATCACTCGTCGGCAGCGACTCGCCAATGATATTATTCTGAATACATCCATTCAACAGCAAGCCAATTCAATAAAGGTCATTTAATTGAGCATTTGAGTAGAGACTGGAAAGTTGTATCCCTTCACAGACGAATTCAAAAATACTGCACTCGGTGCTAAGGAAGAAGAGCTCGGAGAATAATAGATGATTTCACAAGCGTCGAATGAAGTTGTGACACCATGATCTAGGGCTTGGAGTAGAATTCGGGACTACATTTCATGATTAAAACATCGCTTTCTTTTACCATCATGCTACTTTATCAACAATCTTGATCTTAACCTGTCAATGGAAGCGTCAGCGACCAGCTTTACAGACTCGAAATCAGGAACTCGCGCACTCTTCGTTATCTTGTACGTTATGCTCAAAGTTTGGAAAGGATCCACGCACAGCATTCGGGAAACTGCATCATTTTAAATGCAGCTGAGTTAAGTCAAACTAAGCAGCAAACAAGGCAAACTATATGAGCATTGCCAGCTATTCTAGCAACAACCTCGAAATGCAGGAGAGGGAAAAGTTCAACTAACCATTATGACTTTCCGCGTTATTGCTTTATGTCTCGCCAGGCACAGAACCGTTCGGCGAAGAATGAACCTCGCAGCCACAGTTCACCCAAAGCAACACTATACACCAGGACAAAATGCAGAATGAGGTTCGAGTAATTAGAGAGAAGCGGGGGGGGGGGACGGCGCGTGTAGGATGAAAGAAACAGAGATATCTAGCGCGATTTGTGTGAAAATGCAGGCGGTACCAGGGGAATGAAGACACTGTAAGTGCTATGTTCAGGCATGTACACAGCGTCTGGGTTTCGAGTAAACAAAGAAATGACAGTCGTGGTGTCCTAGGTAAGAAAAGGTGGTGTGAAGACAGCGTAGATGAGAAGAATGTGGCCGTGAGTCAAGAAGGAGGGGGATACCTGGAGTGGAAGGAGAGGCAGGGGCCATGGCGAGAAAGACGCGGCAGCAGCTACCAGCACTGATAGGGGGGGGGGGGAGACAGAGCCAGAGACATACAGTAGAAGAATTTGCAACGGAGAGGAGAGGAAGAACACTCTCCTGGTTTGAAAGCCTCCTCTGCATTCTGTCGCCATGGATGTTTTTCCTCTAGGGCACGGCTTTAGGTGCTGCTACCCACTCCCAACTACCTGTACTTATTTCCACACCATGATCACCTCGCCGCATTCTAGGCTGGGAATCAACGCATCACCATCCCAAGACTGCTTCGGGCCTACCCAAATCTGCCCCCTTCTGTTCATGAACTAGCCCCAGCTTATTTCCATTCCAAATCCTCATTTCTCTGTTCTTCCAAAACCGTGGGTATGAGATTTTTTTAAATATCTGTGGAATGTAGCTACACTGCCTATGACCTTTGGTGCATTGGATGAAGTGCATGGATATGAATTATGATTCATTGTTCTACTTAAGCTGATAAACATGACATTGTGACTATTTACTGCATACAGACAAAGTCATTTTCTGAAGCTCTGAATTCACATACAAGAACAGTATCAAAAGAATCCCCAGTACATAAGACTGGTTTTAATGTGTTCTGCAAAAATCACTACAGAACAAATTGAAATGTCTGTCTATACTTGTACATTGTCTCCCATTAGACGTTATGAGATGTGTAACAGCACAGTTGTTTATTGCATTGTTTACAAAAGCACTAGAAGATATTAAACATATGGATAGTAAACTGTAACATGTAACTCTACAATTGATTTGGGAGCTTTCAGAAGCATGATTTGTTTTCAGGAAGTCAAATGCTGTGCACAAATTTATGCCCAAATTAGAAGAAGAATGAAGAACAAGTGAAATCTCTTCTCCTACAAGCAGGACCCCTGGTGACTACCTTGAGTTGGAGATCTCACATTACAGAAGCACAACCACCTTTAATCTTACTTATTTACCTTTTCCCAATGATCTGGTGGATTGTCCAGTACAATCAATACTGTCTACAATTCTCTCTCTCTCTATTTATATATATATATATATATACACACACTCTCTAAGTACATGCAATTTTTTTTTGAAACCAATGTGATTCTCTATTATAAAAGCATAAACTTTCTTGTTGTATAATGTATAAAATTTTGACCAATTTATGTAATTTTTGTTTGGGATTTAAAATACAATTATGATTATACTAACTACCAATTCATACATACATAAAATCAAATTATAACTTAAATTCTCATGTCCTAAAAATATCTATTTGTTAGATATAGATATTTTTAGGACATGAGAATTTAAGTTATTGGATATAGCAACATGTAACACAAACAAGAAATCAATTTAAATATTGTCATTAAATTCTTAGTCATATGTGATACTTTCTCTAGATGATTAATAAATTTGTTGATATTTATTAGGTAGTTTATTAATAGTTATTAGATTATATTGATTATTTTAGTAAGTACTTTTGGCTCCAACATAACTAGTAGCTCAAGTCTTAAAATTAGACCAAGCAAATTGGTGGACCAATAGCAATTTATAATTTTTTTTTATTGATATTTATTTTTAGATCCTAAGTCTACAATTATATTACATACAATTGATCAATCTTATAATTGTTACTTTTGCCAATATTGTTATGGTCTAGTGCATGCTAGAACATAAGTTTTTGGTACTAACACTTGAACATAGCAATGATTCTAGGATTAAGTAGCTAGATCTTTGATGTTGCATTTGGGAGTAACATTGCAATCTTAATATTGGTAAGCTCTAAGTCAGTGACCAAGGAAAAATTATTATGAAGATATAGTAACTAACATTATGCATCCTTTGAAAGATAAACCAAATCCACTAACAAAATTATCATCTAATCATCTAAGCCTTTGTACTATACCAATAATAAAAGTTGAGCTTACTATGGATCTTATAGTAGAATACATGTGACTTGGCAACATGTTTAATTTTAAAATAAAAATAAAAAATAAAAAATAAACTTATTTTTATTGATAGCATTCACTAAGAGTGCCACCATGATGCAAGTCTTATCTTTTTTATTCTTTTTTATTTGGTTCTTTTCAATCAAGTGATTTAATACTATTTAATAGAATAATTAAGTCTCATCTATATTGAAGGTATTGCAAGGCTATTTGAAAAAATTACCCTCAACTAATTAGGTTGAACAACTTTAATAATTACAATGTTAACTAAACTACTTTCTTTGTATGTGCAAATGGCTATAAGACCGTGTTGTTTCTTGAATGAAAAAAACCAACCACTTGAAAAAGAATGTATTTTTGTAGAATTGAGTTGAAGAATAAGACCTAGACTTTTTATTTTCTTATGAAACACATAGCTTAAGAAAAACATGGGATGCACCTAAAATTAAAAGACCTAATTAGCTAGTATAATATTTAGATGTAGGTGAATGACTTGGTGTTGATGCTTGGCTTGCAAAACTACATCATTCCTTATAACAAGATATTAATTATGCTTAATCAAAATATACAAAATGGTAACTTAGTTTAGACCCTCTATCAAGCCAAATTTACTCCTAGTTTGCATAACTAACAACAATACTTGTTTGTAAAAGTAACTCTTGTCATGGTAGGAGTGGTTGTCATTGCAAAGAAGCAAATTAATTGTAATTGTATAAACCAATAAATGCACAAAACAAGAGTTTCATTTAAAAAAAACTCAGCCAATTGACTAATTACTTATTAATTGGTTGATTTGCCCAATTTTATCTAAATATATAAACTATTTATATGTATACAATCCCTTGCAACCAACTTTATATGTATAGACAATATTGACTTTAGTAAGACATATGCAAAGTTGAACCTCTAAGTGCATTCTTTGGGGTATATGGGACAGAAGCCTCACTAAAAAAAACATATAAATGATAGAATTATGAAGAGCTGTACAGATAGATTATATATATATATATATATATATGAACAAGCTAACATCAAATGCCTCTTTAATTGTGACACCAAAGAGTGCAAATTCTTACCCCCCTCAAACCACCTTCTACAACAGGTACTTCCAAAGGAACTAATTTTGGCTAGCTTTATATGCACGAGTATCGATTCTGCGCATCATCAATGCATGTAAAAATTAACCCAGAAACCTGTAGCTTTCAGGACACCCAATAAACAAGCTGACTGATAAGGCAGGTCCTTCTGAAAGTCTGCATTTCGATTCTTTTGCCGAAGTGACCCATTTTCCATTCACCTCAAATTTGAAAGAGGCGTTCAACTGCAAAAAAATAATCATCAGAAACTATATCCATCTTGAATTTAAACAGCACGATTTATCATGTTGCTACTGAAAAGGTGTTTGAACAAGAGAAGCAACTACATACATGGAAACCATAAAAAGATAATTACCTTGACATACTAAAAAATTGCCAAAGTAAAAGAACGGGGAAAACAAAGAGAAAAAGTATATGAAAGTCCAAAATAAAAAGAGCAGTACCGTCTCAACCATCTGTTTCTCCAGGGACTTTTTGTCCAATTCAACTGCTCCGAGTACAACCAATGGTAGGAGCTCTTTCAACAATTCCTTTGTTTTGATACGTTTATAAAAGACCAGTATGCTCAACAAAGATCCTTACTCCACAAACATTCACACAGCACTAGGCCCCAGTGTAAACTTGCTGCACAGCACATTTGGAGGTCATCTGATGCAGCCAAATGAGGGCCCCAGTGTTGCTACAACATGAACGTAGCACTTCAATGAATAATGGAGGTAAAAACCGAAACATTGAACTTCAAGATATAACATAGTATTCTCGTTGCCATTACCAGCGACCAAAGCTCCGCAGTTGATACTAATCTACGACTGTTTCTGCGAGCAAACGAGAACTAAAAATGGACATTTCTTTGGATACCTTTACCTTTGAAAGAATTTTGGTTGAGAGCAGCTTCAATTTAATTGTCTTGCACCTGCGAACTGTACCTGCAGCAGAGTCCTTCACCTCCAACTTATCCCCATCTCCGTTCTTGCTGTTTAAAATGCCCACTTCTTCTACTGCTGCACCCACGATCGCATCACTATTGCTACTTTTCTTTCTTTTTTCAGCTACTTCGTTTTCTCCTTCATTGATTCCAAAGCCTATGCATTGCATAACACCCAATTATGGCATGGAAATTTGTGAAGCAATCGCAGCGTCCGATACACAAAGACAAGATTGCTTAGGAGACACTGAAGGTAGTAGTAACATTCCCAAAAAGAATTATATCACATTCCCTCTGATGTGGTTTAATAAAAAAGTGTGGCAAGCACTTCACACACCTTACTGCATACACATTACAATCAGCTCAGACATTACTGAGACTCCACTCCTGAATACGTTCATATTTCGAAGCAGCTTGCTTCGATGATTAATACATTACAGATCAGTCGTATGGAACATCTTCACTCCAGATGCAAGGAAAACCTTTTCGCCAGCTTCTAACCATCATGATTAGATCTGTTATTACAATAGATTTAATAATTTTTAAATTTCTAAGCTTCTGTGTTCGGTTCCACCTAGACGTCAGCTCAACCACGTGCTCTACTCTCACCCCTACCTTATGCGTTATGATGTATTTACTTTTCTTTCTCTTCTTAGCATTCCTCTCCTCTCCATTGGAAGACGGAAATAAATTTCATTTTCAGCTGGTTAACCACAATTTGATGCAGCTGGTGCTTTGAATTCCAGGCCATTTGATAGTGGATTAGATGCAGTAAAATGATACTCAATAGCTGCGTTGGCATTCGCTTTTGCAGCTCTAGCCTTGGCGCGATGCTTTTTCCCCAAGGGTGCTCCTCCAAAGTCTCGTGGCCTGAGGCATTAACATTACACAAACTCTCTTTACACGTGAAAAGATAAAATACTACTGCTTAGAAGGTTTCATACCAGGTAAATACCACATATGAGGGAAGACTTTTACATGGGAATATGCAAGTTACTGAACTAGCACGGTTCCATCTCAATGAAATTAGTTTTACAACAGAACTTCCAGCAGATCCTCAATTTCATCATCGACAACAGCTCTTGTGAGAAGTGCACAAGGTAGCGGAAGAAGTAGACAGCAAAAAGGGCGACTTAGACCTCCAGTTCCAAGGAGGACTACTAGATAACCCAATACTCTGGTCTATTTTGCCAGGTTTATGAACTTCAGATATTTTGAGCTTTTGAGCGGAGCCAGTACTTCCATCTTTCGGTCCATACTTCGTGCCAACGCCCATGAGTCGGGGTCTAAAATTGTTAGAATTCCGCAACAACATGATCGTGAAAGGAATTAAACACACAGTAGCAACACAAACGAAGTTATTGGGCGAATATCTCTACTTCAACTTGCAGAATTGGAAAAAGACATTAAAAACGAAAAGCGAGACCAATGACTAAAAGGCCCTTGCGGTCACCGTGGCACAAGACATATGCGCTTGGACACTTTTCTGGTCAAAGACGACCTCGCCTTCGATGCAGGATAGCTACAAACAGTACAAGAGTCACGTGAGTGCAAATGTCTGTCGTATAGTAATCGTACAGTGTTGCAGATTTTGCATTACAACGTGGCAATTCAGAAAATAGTCTGACAGAAGAAACAGAGTATGAAAGCAGAAAGATACGCAGAGATGAGAGGGAGAGGGGAGGCGGGAAGAAAATGGAAATACCTTTCGGACAGCACAGCCACGGCAGTGATTTTGCAATTTGAGCTTCTTTAAAATTATCGCCGCAACTTTCACACTGAAAGCAAACCATGATCCAATTGGAAGAAGTGAAACAGAAGGGGTGAGAGAATAAGCAAGCACCGGAAGTGCACGCAGAGGGAGAGGGAAACTGAGATGCGGGAGAAGAGTAGAGAAGAAGAGGCTGGCCATGGAACTGAACACTGCTAACTGTTCTCATCTATCGCTGGCTCCGTGTCTGCTTCGGCTGGCTGGTTGGCTGGCTATATCGTCCCACCTCTCCCGCCCATCTCTCCCACCCCTGCCTCCACGAGCCGGGCAGGGCCGGGCAGGACACCCGTGCCCTTCATTGGAGGGGCTGCCCTGTGGACGTCCCTCATCGGAAGGGATCAGGTTTCTACTCGAATCCTGCGCACCCGATCGACCCACGTGTGGCTGGCCTGTGGGCGAGCCCGGATAATTTCCACATATGATTGGATTCTAATATTTGAGTTTAAATACACCACCTGCACACAAACAACTTCACTATTCATTGCGCATAAACACAGGTAAAAACTCTAATAGTGATATGTGAAAATAAGGAGTATTTTAGTGGTATTTGAAGTAAACGTGAAATCAAATCATTGCAAAACTATTGGAGAACCTTTGCTTACACAAACCTGTAAAAAAAATTCTAAATAAACCCTCCTGATCAGTACTAGTTTACAAATCTTCTGAAAGGGAATATTAATGAATTTATTAAAGAGTTTAACACACCCGGATAAATAGACATACACATGCTTCTATAGGCTTTTACAATGTACTGCAAATGTAATACACTTAGTTTTTGTCTTTAGAACTTCACACTAACATATAAGATTAATCACATTAAGACAAGAAGTTATTTACATTCATACATTTATTTACACTATTAAAATGTATACATTAAAAAATAACTAATACTAAAAATAAGGGTTACAATACTTAATTCACTAAATTAAATTATCAAAATATAAATATAAACAATGAATAAAATTATAATATATTATACAAATTTGAATAGACTAAAAGTGAAATTTTTATATGCTTACTCTGTCTTAAACGCATTTATCTTCATTTTAGAACAACACGTGTTTATTCAAACATTTAATTAAGAAAACTATTTAAAAATAAGAAACGACTAATATCATTGTGTTTTACAGTCAAAAAAATTAAGTAAATAACATTTCTAAAATTTCACTTGCATAAGTTTAATTTTAATGTGGATTAAATAAAAAAGTATCACACAAAATTGTAATATATTATTATTGTTACTTTTAAATACACAAAATTTAATATATTACTAAATTTTAACAACCCCACAAAAAGGTTAACACACTAGATTAAGAATGCATGTAAAGAAGAAGATCTATATATATATATATATATATATATACATATACACACACACACATTTATTATTGTACACTGTATAAGAACGGGATACAGTCATCCAAATGTTAACATACATTATAACTCTTAAAAAAAAGTACATAAACCAATGAACCTAACAAAAAAACAATGCATACATACATACACACAATTATACTAACAGCAAAAGTATTTACATAGTAAAATCCATTTGTAAATAGATATTGTAAACAAAAGTTACAATTAGTTAATAATACACTCCCAATTAGCTTTTTCTTAACACAAATTAAAAATACATGGTTATTCTGTGATATAATAATAATAGTATAAACAGCCCATGTAGACTTATTTAACCAACTTATTATATGGTATTGATAAATTTAACTGTAGCTATCTACAAAAAGTCACTTGATGAATGTATAAAGCGTAATATCTGGATAACACAAATAAAGTGATATATGTGTGTAGTTGAATACATGTAGTAAAATATTTTTGTGATCATTTAAAGTGACATTTAAAGACATATTCAACTACACACATATTTGTTGATGCACATTAGAGGTTATTAACATGAGTTAACAGTACTTCTTTTGCATGTATAACATTGAATAGTATGACCAAGTCTTTATTTTTGTGTACCACAATTTCACCAAAAGTAGAACCTTATAAATTATTTGCTGCATCAACATACAAATCGAACCTTATAAACTTCAAATATATCTCATGAAGTTAAAAATTATAATGTGATTTATGAATCCAAAACAAGAAATTCAAAGAATATGTTACTTTGAGGCATCAAACAAAAAATTTATATTTCAGAAAAGTCTATGGAAATTTAGCTTGCTATGGTGTAATATTTATTCTGAAACAAATTAACTTCAAAATTATAACCTATATATAGTATATGAGAATCACTAAAACAAAAGTTAAATAATAAAAATATAAATATAAACATGGTGTTGGTTTTTTAAACACTTTGGAAAAACATAAGACAAAAAAAATTCTTCAATCAGTAATTTAATAATAAAAAACTCTGTAAAAGACTTCAACTTAGTTCATATATTATAGTATATAATATAATTTTCAATAACTAAACCTAAATGATTATATTTTTATAACATAATTCTGCCAAAAAAAACCATTCGAAATGAATAATATCATACTCTAATTTGTTTACAAAACACTGCAATGCATAGCATATCTAATATTTTGAGGCATAACTTCATTGTTGTGGAAATCAACTTACAAACTACCAAGTTAAACACTTCAATGTTTTCAACAACACCACCACCATCCACTACATATTCCAACACTTATAAATCCATCAAAAGAATCTCTCATGCCAACCTGCAAAGGCCACTTCATTGTTGATAAGTAACCAATTAAAATTCCAAACTTGTTATCTGTGTACATGTAAATATCTTAAAACTCCTACCAAACTTGCTCAATGCAGAGAATAAATGACATATATCATTAAAACCACTAAACAGTGTTGCTAAATTGCAACTTAATTGATGTCACCAACATTTTCAGTTACACATCACTAAAAAAGTAACACTCCATCAAAATACTTCCCACCTTTCTTCTGATTGCAATTCACCCCAAATCTTCAACATAAACTTAAATCCCCATAAATAACAATGCTTTAAAGAATATACGACCTATAAAAATTGATAAATTTCCAACTGTATAAATATGTAGTCTTGTTTGACTGGAGAATTAAACTAGAATGTCTAATTGAGATATCTCAAAAAAATATTCACCTGTATCGAAAAAGCAATATATTCATAAATTCAAACATAGATGACTTTCTAAATATTTGCAAAACTTATTAATGTGGATGAATAAAGTGCACTACACACACTTTCTCATAAGCTAGTCAAAAAGAACATATCAGAATTAACAGTTTCAGGATGTCTTTTCAAAAAATAACAATTTCACCTAAAACTTTGTGGTAACCTTTTCAACAAAACAAAACAAAAAAAAAAAAAAAAAAAAAAAATGAAAACCTACATGTGCTTCAAAGAAACCCTACAGACAAAACTAAGTACAAAAAGAAACAAAAGAAACCAAAGACATCAATGAGAGTCCTTTTCTGAGTTTCAAATAACCCCTACACTCCATAGGACCTGTACCAAAGAGAACAATGCTGTGAATGAAGTGAGCCTTCCTGGTGACATAGCCTAATAATCAGACCTTACAGGACTGAATGTGGAACAGTGCACCCCCTCAAGTCCAAATTGCACAGCTACCTCTTGATCAGAGACTTCAATATTCTACTCAAATGTTCCAACTTCCCTGACTCAACCCATACCTCTATGATTTGTGCAACATGCAAAGCTTGTGGTAGAGCAGTGGTGTAAAACAGTGATGGTGCAGGG
Organism: Physcomitrellopsis africana; assembly: GCA_036785485.1. Classification (NCBI taxonomy): domain Eukaryota; kingdom Viridiplantae; phylum Streptophyta; class Bryopsida; order Funariales; family Funariaceae; genus Physcomitrellopsis; species Physcomitrellopsis africana. The sequence goes on along the minus strand of JAWRVF010000082.1, from coordinate 151,120 downwards.
CATCTTCATGTTGAAAATGTGTTGATCTCTTGGCATGTTGAGAATGGACACTCACACAAAGGCCAATAAACAGCATCTATTTGGAAGGACAAAGAAGACTTTTGGAGGCAATACATTGGAGGTCACAGGTCTTCCACAGGAGGACATGGGGAGATGGAATGGGATGGTGTTGTGGGAGGGAGGTCTAGGTGGGTGTGTGTGTATGTGCATGCTTCAACCAAAGCTCCAGTTCATGAATCAGATGTGGTGGGTGCCCAAGGCATCCCTGTGGAGAATACCCAGAATGAGGGCTACAATCTGAGTCCCAAAATCTCTGTGCCCATGCACAGGAGTTGGGAAGGCAACTGTAATGCAGGTTCAGGTGTAACACTGGCACTGGGCATATCACAAGGCATGAAGGTGCCAAGGAGTGCATCACACTGGAATACTTTCTATTTATTGCTGGCTGGAGAGGGAGTGGCATGTAGAGAGGCTGGGGGGAAGGGGTAGGCTTTGGTTGAGGGGAGAGAGTACAGAAAGGCAATGGGGATGGGAGTGAGGGGGGACAGGGGCAGATAAGGATGGGGGGTGAATATACCAGACAGCAGCACAGCATGGATGCTGATGATAAGGATGACAACAACACCATCATCCCCTCTCACCAGGCTCAAATCATTCCTATTCCTAGTATAATAACTGACAGTATAATATCAAGCGAGCCGGAGGCGAAGAAGGAAACAGCAGAGTAACCAGTTTCGGGCACACCCTGGCGCACAAGGACAAACTGAGTTCCCCTGCTTGGCTTGGCCCATTGGTGTACCGATCACACTCGTCTTGTCTAGCGTTGCTCTTAGCCCGCTGTGGTTTTCCCATAGCTTTGTCGACACGAGGCTGGCCCTACGTAACTTCTAGTCTTGTCTTCGCATTCGCAGCCCGACTCCAGCCACCGCCCAGGCAGCCTGCCAGGCCCCGAGGTCGTCTAGTCTAGGCGTGCGTGCCCTGCCTGCCTGCGTGGGTGCGTGCCCTGCCTGGTAGATGTGACGACGACACCCCATTACGGGTGACTCCGAGCACACCACCGAAGCATCTTGTCTACCCCACTCCTGTCTTCTTCCTCTTCCTCTTCCTCCTCCCTCTCCTCTAGGGTTCTCTTAAACCCTCGCCTTCCCTTCTCCCGGTCACTGCCCAACTGTCTCTGTGTGTCTCTCCCCCGCTCTCGTTCTCGCCGTCTCACCCATCTTCCTGCTCTTCCCCCCCTCATCGCAGCCTCAGCACCATGGCTGCGGCGCTGAGCTCGTCCTGCTCGCCCGCGTCCCGCTTGTGTGGCTGTGTGTCGGTGGGGTCCAGCCCTGGGTCTTCGAAGGTTTCGCATGTCCAATTTCCGCATTCCCTTCGGTCTGCGGAGGTGCAGGCCCTCGGAGCTGTGAATTTGGCGCCCGCTTCTGTTTATCGTCGCCGGCCTCTCGTGGTGTGCGCCAGTGCGGCGGCACAAGTCTCCGTTCCCGAAGGTGCCTGTCTTCTCTCCGCTCTCTTCTGTTGGCTGGTCGCTGTCCCTTCGTACGAATCTCTGTAGCTGCGAATTTATGGAATCTACAGGGACCTGTTGTTGAGCTAAGGAATCGGATTGTACAGTCCAAGCCTTTTTTGTGGAGGTCCTGTGGTGAAGCAATTCTGCAAATTCAAGTCGGATGCTCGTGAATTGTCCAATTGTTCCCTTCGTTTTTAGTTCGTAGGGGAAGCGCCTTGCATCTCTTCCGGCGTTTGTTTCGCAAGTAGCTGAGGTTGTCAAAAGAGAATCGCCGTTGATTGCGACGGCAGCGCGGTAGCAGGGGATGTCGTGTAGCATGAGCACCGCCAGAGGAATGTTGGGCGCGCAAGCTGCATCGGCGATTGAATTCATGTGTGGACGGTCGCAGTCTTTGTGAAGAATTGCGAGTGAAAAGTCGGGAGACATTTTGGGATGAGGGTTCGTACAGAGGATTGATGCAGTGCACACTAACATGAGTTACTTGGTTACACGCTTGCAGGAGCTACGCGATTTGTCGACCCTCCGTTGTCGGAAATCGACCCCGATGTGCACGCGATTATTGAGTGCGAGAAGCGAAGGCAGTTTCGGGGCCTGGAGCTCATCGCATCGGAGAACTTCACGTCGCGTGCGGTTATGGAGGCTGTTGGGTCTTGTCTGACGAACAAGTACTCGGAGGGCTTGCCTGGCAAGAGGTGTGCTGATGAGTCCGTTTGACGCTTTCTTACAACATGACGCTCTGCCGTAGTGTACCGTTCGAAGTGGACTGTGCAATGTTGGAACGATCGCGTTCGGGGTGTTTTGTCAGTGCTTGCTTGTCCCGGTTGTTCGGGTGCTCATGGGGTGCTGTTGGACGATGCTAGTGTCATGGATGGGTTGTTACAACAGCGTTGATAGGGACATTGGAAGTCCGAGTTACAGCACGGGTAGCACAGTAGGTGCTGAGTTCTGGGAATTGGGCTGAAATGCAGGTATTATGGAGGGAACGAGTACATCGATCAGAGCGAAAGGTTATGCCAGCAACGAGCGTTGACTGCCTTCCATGTGGATCCAAAGGAATGGGGAGTGAACGTCCAGCCACTGTCTGGGTCCCCGGCCAACTTTGCAGTATATACTGCTCTTCTTCAGCCGCACGATCGTATCATGGTATGGGACGACGCTCTTGTTGTGCAGATACAGCTAGTCGTTCGGTATGGGAGGTGTTCGAGTATGGTTTCATGTGGAATTGTAAGGGGAGTTAAGTTCACACACCGTATGCCTAGTGTTTTCATTGGCATCACTGGCATGGAGTGAAGTACGCATAGTCATGGGTGATCCGTGAAATCACACGGGTGGTAGCAGTCGGATATCATATTCCAATGTTTGAGGGACACGCTATGTTGGTATTTTGTTTGGCGTGCATGCATGCAGTGAGCGGATTGATCGACGTGCATGGTTTGGGGCTTCGGGTTGAGGGTTTGTGATCAGCATATTGGTGGGATGTGTTGCAGGGGTTGGACTTAGCACATGGAGGGCATCTGACGCATGGGTTTATGACCCCGAAGAGACGGGTGTCTGCCACTTCAGTGTACTTCGAGTCAATGCCGTACCGCCTGAACGAGACCACGGGTAAGTTGGACGCGAGAAGTAAGTGTTTTGCAGAGAGATGTGCTGGAGTCTCTGTCGTGGAAGAGGAACCCGCCTTCGTGGAGTTTTTCAGTGCAAGACGCTGATGAGAGGAGCAGAAGCATGCGTTGGGATTAGTTGGAGGTCCTGTTGCCGTCGTAGTTTTGTGAGTGGAGGCGGGTACATGTTTTTGACTGGTCGTGCGTGGGAACGAACAGGGCTGGTGGACTACGATATCTTGCAACAGACGGCGTTGTTGTTCCGGCCGAAGCTGATCATAGCGGGAGCAAGTGCTTACGCTCGTGACTTCGACTACCCACGTATGCGGAAGGTAGAATTCGTACCGTGGGTCCGCAATTTGAAGGTTTGGTGTGAGGTGAAGAGGGGAGAGCAGTTGTGCGAGGGATGTGTCACATTGTGTGAGGCATGAGTTTGTAGTGGCAGTGAATGGCGGTGAAGCGTTGCAACGGACGTACTAAAGGTAGCTTGACGGATTCCGGGGGTTGGGTGATGTAGATTGCGGACAGCGTGGGAGCTTTTCTGATGATGGACATGGCACACATTAGTGGGCTTGTTGCAGCCGGTGTTCTAAGCAACCCGTTTGAGCACTGCGACGTCGTGACCACCACCACCCACAAAGTAAGGCTGGCGGTGTTGGTGGTGCAAGCAGTGGTGCCTGTTTGATGGGTTGCTGTCGCGTTTGGTAGAATGTCGGAGTGAGACATCAGGTTTGCATGTTGGAGTAAGGCGTGGATTGTGGCAAGGCGGTTTGAAAAGTTGAAGGGGTTGTCGGGAAGGAGGTTGAGGGGACAGTGGTCTCGGCGTTGTGGGCTGACCGTGTGTGTTGTTGTGTGCGGGGCAGTCTTTGAGGGGTCCAAGAGGAGGGATGATTTTCTACCGGAAAGGAGAGGTGAATGGAATCGATCTGGAAACCGCCATCAACAATGCTGTTTTCCCGGGTCTTCAGGTGCGTAACAGAAGTAGAGGGTATCAGCGTAAGTGGAGTCGAAGAGGATTGGTTGGGGTTGGTTCCAGCTCTGGCTTGCATATTATGGCTGGAATGTGATGGTTGTCGATACTTGATACACGACGACGGCGTGTCGTGGTGCAGGATGCGTGGCTTTTCTACTGAGTTTGTGTGGTGATGGGGTGTTGTGTGCACCGGTTGGCCCAATAGTATGGGGCACGAGTGCTGTCGCTTCACGGATGGCTACGTGAATGATCGCTGGTGTGATGGATGTTGTGTGGTGTTGGCATGGTGGACAGGGTGGTCCGCACAATCATACCATCGGAGGACTCGCCGTATGCCTGAAGCAAGCTGCTACCCCAGAGTTTAAGACTTATCAACAACAGGTATGGCTGTCCACGCAAGGAGTGACGCGTGAGAGCGTTTCCGATTAGCCGGTGTTGATGTGCAGGAACCTGAAATATTGGGCTGTGGAGGTGTTGATTTTGTTGGAACATGTGGACAACATGTAGTGCTCGATGGCGGTATGCGTTGACGCGAGTGTTTTTATGTTGTGTGCAGGTTGTGAAGAACTGTCGTGCTTTGGCAGATAGATTGATGGAGCTGGGGTACAAGCTTGTGTCAGGAGGGACTGATAACCACCTGGTGCTGGTTGACCTCCGACCCATGGTAAGTGCATGATGGGAGTGACGCGTGGAGAGGGGCGAAATGTGCATGTTTGTGTGCCGCAATGCGTGTTACGCGTTGCACGAGGAAACGGTGGATTGGGAGAGTAGGGTTCCATGGGAACAAAACCTTGCGTAATGTGGTGGAGTCGGTTTGTGGGAAGTTTGAAGTCGGGGTTTTAGGGGCGGGCGTTTGCAGCATCGTCGATGAGGTTTATGCAGAAAGGAGTCGGGAGCGGATGTGAAGTGGGGAGATATCTTTTGCCGTGTGATGAAATAGGCGAGAAGGATCGGTGGTGCTGTACAGTTGCACTGCTTGTGTGATTGCTTGGTAGTTTCCGACTCTGAGGTGTTGTTGGCATTGGCAGGGTGCTGATGGCGCGCGGGCAGAGAAGGTGCTGGATTTGGCATCCATCACGCTGAACAAGAATTCTGTTCCTGGTACGTGTGTAGCCTAGGGTTTTTCGTGGCGTGATTAGTGAGTTTATGATGTTGGGTTTGGGGAATCATGACGAAGCAGGTGGTCATCTGTGTTGTCGGACAACGCGAACTAGAGACTTGTTTGATGCGGGGGTCGGATGACAACCGTCGGGTGCGGGAAGGTGCACCTCGACAGAATGTGGGAAGTGTTGTGCATCGTAAGGGTGGTAACAACGGGTTTGGTTATGATGAGCAGGAGACAAGAGTGCGATCAACCCCGGTGGAGTTCGAATTGGTTCACCGGCTCTTACCACGCGAGGTCTTGGGGAAGCGGAGTTTGTGAAGGTGGCAGACTTCATTCACGAGGGTATCCAAATCACAGTGAAGGCAAAGGAGACGTGTCCAGGGACGAAGATCAAGGATTTTCTGGAGTACGTGGAGTCGGAGAGCTGCGAACAACGTGGTGCGATTCTGGATCTACGAAAACGGGTTGAAGCATTTGCGACGCAGTACCCCATCCCAGGGGTTGGCACAGAGAGTCTGACGCAACATTGAGGCGTAGGTTATTGTGCAGTTTTTGGTGAGAGAGTTAGCAGAGCAGAAAAGCTTCGTGAAGGAAATGGCATCCCTTGATACTTGATAGAACAGGACGTGATAGTCGCCGGGACGGGTGACCCTCGCTGATTCAGCTGTCGGCTTGAGAACGGTTGCGCTTCTGGACGAGGTTGGTAGTGGTGGTGGTTCGGACATAAAGGGAGTTGCGAACGGTGAGAAATTCGCACATGCTAGGTGCAGCATTCGTTTGGAGAACAGCAGCATGCTCCATGGCAGTGCTGTAGGGTAGTGACGAGCATGTGTTTAGGATGCGGGTTCTGGGGGAGTTCATGACCCCGGGAGTGAACTGCAAGCCGCGGGGATGGGTTGAGAGGTGGTCGGGTTCAATCCAACGTTTGGTGGGGGTAGCAAGTGTCCGTGCAATAGACGTGTACGCAGAAGGGGCTCCATTGCATCTTCCATGTAAATTGCATGCGGATAAAAGAGTTGTTGCGTGCGGAAAGGAGTCACAGTTTGCTCCCAGCTCCTAGCAACCAGCTTGTGCACCCCACGCACATTTCATGTCAGTTCTTTGCCAGTCACAACTTGGTTTGCGCCCTGGCAACCAAGCACGAGGCTTGGGGAGTGTATTGTTGGTCAACTTCACCTTGTTTCTTTCCTCAACTCCCTCAGGAGACTGACAACTTTGTATTCTTGGTTGACAAACTTCGCTTACTTTTGGAAGTGATCACTTGAGTTATTTTGGAGCGAGAGGCCACAAGCTATCATGGGGATGGGATGGTCTTGACTTGGAGTTGTGTGTATCATTTAAGTGCCCTGTTCGGCACTTGCCATGGCGAGCAAGGTTCTTTTGAGGTGGCGTGGTTGTAATCCGAGAGAGACCTTGGACAATTGACAGCTCTACAACGGGAGTTGTATCTCTGTCCCCCACTGTAACATTGTAAATGATCAATGTCAACAGTGATTTGTGTTTCTTTTTGGCTTGAATTCTACAAGGTGTAAATGCATTTGCTGAATGCTGAAGGAGTATCTGACAAGATATTTGCATTTCGTTGTAAGGTTTTTTATTTGAAGAAAGAGCAGGCATTGTGTTTTGTGTTTTGTGTCTTTAGTAATGTTGGAATTTTGTGTTGGAATTAGATGCTTTAGATATCTAATAGTAGTATTTTGATAACCATTTTTGTTTTTGTTAGAACTTCATAGCTGTGATTTTGTTTGTTGGTGTGAGGTGCCACAACATTGTCAGAATTGTACTACAGTTACATTTTGTAATTTGCAATTTGTTCTTCTTATGACTTTTGTCTTGCACTACACAATATTTAAGACAATATTTAAGGTAGACATTGTGGGCCCTAATCATTGTCTTAGCTTGGTTATCACACTTTGAAAACCAAGCTGTGATCAATTAACCTTAATTTCCAATTATTTGATAACATATTATTAAAGTGATGCTTGATTTTGCAAACCATAATTACTTACAATTTTTTTTTTGTCAAACCATATGGTATCACCCATTTGTCAAAGAATAAGGTAATTTTTGTATTTGTTCTTGTTTGAATTCCAATAGAGAGGATTCTAATTTCTTGTAGAAGTCAATGCATTATCTCAAGTATTACATTAATTATATTACATGTGGACAACTTTATTATGAAATCTAGTGTTATACACCTAAGGAGTATACTTGCTATTAAAAGAGGTTGTAATACATTTAACTTTGTTTGATTTGTGTATTTGCTCATGTGACAGTATGTATAACTTTTGACCTATGTGTCTATGTTATTCATACTTGACCAATGATCTCTATTAGAAAAGTTGCTTCATATTGTTTTGACTTATCTATGTCTTGGAATGGTTAAGTCATAGTACTTGCATGTTTCTTTTTTGTTCCACTTTCTTTTAAAGATATAGATTCTTATTTGTTTTATTTAAAAAAAAAAAAAAAAAAAAAAAAAAAAATTCTTATAAAAGAACATATTGAATATTAAAATATAAATAAAAGTTCAAAATTATAAAAATTAATCTTATTTATTTATTTTTTATATAAAAATATTTAAAAATAAATAAAATATTTAATTAAAATAATTTATATTATTGACACAAGGCTCTATTGTATAGTTTTATATTGAATACTTTGCTATTTTCAGCCATAGTTTGTATCAATATCTAACAATGTTTTAATGCAACAAAAGGTGGTAGTAGTTTAAAACAAATTATTTGTATTAGTTTACATCAAATTGATTCAATCAATTTGGCAAATTTGTCAAACTTGCTTGAATGGGTTTGCAATGGTTTGAACAAGTTAAAATTGTACAATGGTTTTAGCTATGATTTTTGTTTAGGTTTAAAGCTCATTATGTATTTCTTGTGATTTATGAGCCTTGCTATCTTCATAAACAAACAACATATAAAATAATGCCCAACAACCTACAAAAAAACAAGGGCTAAATTCTCTCCTTCTTAATCAAATCATTGTTGCCAACTTGCAACTCCTATTCTCTTATACTCAATGATCTTCAATCATTCAAATTAGGTTGTGAATCTTTGCTTACTCTTGTACTAAGTCTTTACTTTGATGAGGAATTCAAGAGGAAGTTTAAAGACAAATACTTTAAATTTAAAAACTTTGTTAAGAATTTGTATAATAATTTTGAATTGAAATCTAATGCCATTGTATATTATCCAAGGTTTTTAATCTAAGGTTTTTTGCTCATCTATGTTATATCTAACATTGTAAAAATGTGGAACAATGGACATTTGACAAGCATTAATAGGAAGCAATTTTATTCTAGTTGGTTGTTGTCACCAAGTAAGTAATTTGGAGGTGAGGTCATTACATTTTATGTGCAATTTAAAGTCTTTAAAAATAAGAATGCATACTTGAAAACTTTAAAAGGACTATACAAATTTAATTTGTAAATTATTTTGGGAATATAGTCTTATATCAAGGTAGCTTTTGATTTTGTGTTTCTAAAGAATTTATAAGAATGTTTGGATTTAAATTAGAACATTTGTCACCTATCCAATCTTTTCATGTTTCCAAAGCCATGAATAATATATTTGTTTCCAAAGAAATGGTAGAAGAGTCATCTTTAACCTCTCTTTTTAGTAAACCTATTATATTAGTGTTTTTATTTTTATTGCATCTTACTTGTACCTCATCCCTTATGTCAAATATATTGATCTATTAATTTGCATTTGCAAACTCTTAAGAAGAATTTTAAATGAAAAAAGAACCAAGATACTTGTAACCATCTTGTAATGATGTGAATGTTTGCCATGAGCTTTATGCTTTAAATCAACATAGAAGCTTACTTTGACACAAGCTTATAAATGTTAATAGTGGCTTTAACAAAAGATCTTACTCCACAATTTTTTTTTTTTTTTTTTTTTTTTTTTTAATTATAAAAGAATCAATAAACAAAAACTTATGCAAAAGAATAAAAGTAGGAATACTAATTAGTTTTTTTTTCTTTTTTATCTATCATATCTTTGAGCTTATTGATAACATGCTTTATTTCTTATTTGAACACTTTGCTCTAATTAAGATTATGAGAAGAAAAAATCAATCAATATGTCTTTGGAAATTTATCAAAATTTTATTATTATTTACTACTATTTTAGGTCAAGAATTCACAAATGTCTACAAACCTTCATTGTTTTCTAAAGAGAGCATAGTATCACCAACTTGACTACAATTATTTGGAAGATAACCAAAGCTTTGACATCATTCAATTACCTTGTTGATTTCCATATTGTGCAATTTTTTGTTCCTACTTGTTTCTAATTATTCCACGTTGCATTTGTTATGACAAAGATTGACATATATTCTTGTAATAATTAATGAAAAAATAAATATGAGATGATTTTTTTTCTATTGTCCATTATGGAAATGTTGATGTTCCATTATGCCATAATGAAATCTATCTAAAAGCTTATCTTATATAAAAATACCTAATATTTTAGATTATGGATCTTGCAAATAATAATTAATAAAGGCTTGTATTCTACTAGTCCATTATTACTTTTTTTGTTTTTTTTTTTTGTTTTTTATTTTTTGTTTTTTTTTTTTTGTAATAATGGCAATACCTACAACTCTTGCAATATAAGACCTCTATCAAACTGCAACATTGCAATTGGTTTTGATTGCTTTGTTATTAAAAGGCTTCTAAAAGGCTTTTGTTTGCTTTTTTAAAAAAATTAGTTTTTTATTTTTATTTTTATTTTTATTTTTAAACATGACCTCTAATTTGTATCAAATCCTAATTAATTTAATTTGTAATGAATGACAACTATGTCATATTATTATTAGATAAAGATAATAAAGACTTTGAAGATGCTATATTATTATCAATAGTTGAAGACATGTTTGAAAAGCCATTAAGCAATATTTAAAGCTAAGCATGTGATTATAATAGCAAAGTATTCTCCTATGTCTTCTTGTTGATTAAACTAGTGATAGATGGATCATTTCGTTGCAAATGTTTCAAAAAGAAGAATAAGAATATCAAATGGGAGACTCAAAGTACTTCTAATTTTCATACCTATCTTATCAAATACCATGCTAACAAATATTTGGTGTCCATTTTAAAAAAAACAAAGCTCCAACATCATGGTTTTGGCTCCATTGGCACCAAATGAAAACACAATATAATAAGAAATTTTACACCTAGTAATATGATCTATGCATGTGTAAAATTGATTAATGAGATTGTTTAATATATATAGCTTTTTTAAATCATTAAGTAGAATAATCTTATTTTGTTTTATTCTACTCTTTGGCCAAAGTATCTGATTCTAATTTACAATATCATTTAAAATTAAATTATAAAGTTATAAGAATAAAAAATGACCAAAATATGTGCTAAATTTAAAAAAGATGTATCCAATTAATGTGCTAGTTTGACAACTAAGATGTAGACATGTGGTGGAAAATGAGGATATATGGCATTAACTCTATATTACATTATTAATGATTAAAATAAGTATTTTTTTATTATTAGTTTCATTTACATGCTATATCTATATTTTTCTAAATATTTTATATCTTATCTTATTAAGGTGGTTTCAAATATGGACAAAGTTCTTCTAAGTTCAATCTTAGCAATCACTTTTGACAATGTTAGTGTCAATCTAATCATAATTAATTTTTTATAAAATAATCTATAATTTTTTATTTATTTGCATTAAGTTAATAATATTTCTAATAACATAATTAATATGATATTCACCAATATTGTTGAATCCATGTTCTTATAATATTATTTAATTCATTTTTTTTAATTAATTATTAAAGAAGAATATAAGAATTCTCTACCAATTGGTATAACTATTGATATATTTTTAGATTTGATAAAAAAATTGTAGATTTGCCAAAAAACCTAGAAGCATTTGCAATAGTTTATACAAGCCTTAAAATCACAAATAAGGCACTAGACTTGGATTGTGAGGTATATTGGAATAATACATGGGCAATGGTTTTTTATGCTATTGTCATCCAAAAGCTACTTGAGAAATTGTTGCATCAAATTTGACATTGCTATAAAGGTTATCATGTATTTACCATTGTTTTTAATGATGATCCATGGATAAAATTCCATTAGAGATTTAGTTGGCAAGAAAAGATTTTTATAACTTCTTGTTACTATATAAAGATCCTATAATAGTTATTTCTACTTTGATAATAGTTTGTCTTTGAAAAAAATAAATCTAATATTAGTATATTTGATAAATTATTCTCCATTAAAATAAAATAATAGATGTTGTATGTACCAATATAGGTATAACAAAGAAATTGTGATTTATATCTAGAATTTCATATAAATATGGTAATGTGTCCAAGGATCAAGGGATGGCTTACATTTTTTTAGACATTGTAACCACATTAATGCCTAGTGAATGTATGTTTTTGCAACCAAGATTGATCATTGATATTTCTTGACCTCCACTTGATGACAATGTTGTTCAAGCAATTCATAAGCTCCAATCTTTTTTAAAATTCAAAGTATCTAAATCAATTTTCACTATTATTAAAATGCCCTTGAAACATTGATGATATACTTGACATCAATTATCTTATTAGTATCAAATTATGCTTATGCGCACTATGTTCATATTTTGTCATTGCAATTTTTTTGAAGTTTTTTGAAGCATTTAGTGTGATCTAATCCACATATGTTCAATTCTAAATACATGACAATCCATTTAAAGGGGACATATTCTAGAAGTTATGGACTCCACTAGTAACAGAATATTAGACATAAAATTTCAATGACATATCCAACAACAACAACTCATCTCTCAAATATTACAATATGGTTGTTATTGGACCATATAAAAGTTATCTATATTTAGATACCAAGACTCTATCCAAATGTTGAAGGAGATTGAGAAGTATAAGAAGACCTTTTTCAAATACTAGATGTGTGTGCTAGATACAAATTACAACTTTTGTCAACTTCACAACTTATGAAACCATCACGACTTTTATCAAATCAATTACAATAGATATATTTGTTATTATACCAACCTACAATCATACTTTATTTTACAAAATTAGTAAATAATTATGTTTCTTGTTTTAGAATTGTTATGATTCACTTTATCTCTACCACCATTTTATTTTATTGCCACCTTCCTAAATTGCAACCACCCTTTTACTTCCACCTTTTAAAACTACAATTGTGCATGACATTAAATAGGCTTGAATTGAATCAGCACTGAGGTGATTCATTTTCCTTTTTTTGCACATGCATCCAGTTATAGATCTTGCTCTAGATACCTTCAACAAGTTCAATTGACAAGGAATGATGTTGCACAATATAAATGTTTCCAATAAAGATGTTGCAGCTAAGAAATCTCCTTGTGGGATTGCAGAGCATGATGTTCTAAAGAATTGTTACTCATGATCGTCTGCCATACCAAGGCTAATCCCGACTTAGTGACTCACATTGCACTTTCTCGAAGAAAATACCAATTTAATCGGTTTGAACATATGCTAAATCAGTTCCAAACAGATTCCAATAATATTGAAGATTGCACCGACAAGTTTGAATTTCATCCAACAAAATACAAGCATGTTTAACCGATTTGAAATTGTTCGCCATCCCTAAATGCAACAACAAACTTACATTGCAATCTTGCAAGGACCAAGATCGGAGGATAAACCATTCTTGGAACCCACACTGAACGAGCAAATAACAGAACTGAAGGTTACAGCTAAAGCACTTATGTATCAACTTCCTGTGCCATTTCATAAAATATATTTATAAAGCATGTGAGTGACAAATTCAATAGTCGAAGTATGCAGGATTACATCTATGTCAACATAACTGGGCCAATTATATTGCTCCGCACAAACTTCCCAACATTTCAAATCATTCTCTTATCCTAAAATGTCCGACAAGAACCTCCACAAGTCTACAAGAAACAATGAGAGCCATCACAATGATTGGGCTGATTTAAGTTGATAATGGTAAGAGTGGAGTGATCTATGCTTTCAGTGAATCTAACGGTCTTCAGTATGTGCAATGAGAGGAAAGACTCACTACTTACAAGGCGAGCAGATCTATGGGTCACTAGCAGAGGTTGCCGTTTTAACGCGAAACAGCTCTCATGTTCACACATTCTTCACCATGCACGTTGTGAATTCCGTAATGTGTGTCTGAAACCAAATACTTCTACCTATCTTGTCCATCGCTTGCCAGGCGCTATCGTCCGAATAGTATGTACTGCGAAAGATATTCGATGGATCAGCACCATAGCGAACTTTTGAAATTTACTGTGAAAATGCAGTGAACGTTATGTACCAAGATGATGGGTAAATGGTACACGCAAATTTCCTTCTCAGGAATTTAGCAGGGTATGAGCCATGACCAGGGCACATCTCGCAGTATGATGTGTAACTTCATATTTCCTGCAATACCATGTAAATTTCCATCAGAGACCATACACTTGCAACATTTGTATACTCACAGAGCAAGCACAAGTTCAGGGATTGAAGTTGCAGGCTTACATCTTTGCATCTAAAGTATTAAATGCTGCTTGAAAGGATCTGCAGACCTCTCTTAAGTGTGCGTCAGGACTTGTGTTTATCTCCAGGAAAACCTAGTAAGAAATCATCGTTCGTTTAGTAATTTGCCGTGATTAATCTCTCTGCTTTACAGAACTGGGCTATAAGAGCATGCTATGATTACAATAGCATGCAAGGAAGTTTACCTGAAAAGCACCCGCAAGTAGAACTTGTAGTACATGGGGATCGAAGCTCTTATGTAGGTTAACGTTGGAAACGCAATCGAAAAGGTTTTTTGCGGTGGAGATATCACGTAGTTTCTTTTTTGTGTTCTGAACGCAGGACCCTACTATTTTTAGATTGTTGAAATGTCTATGAATTAAAAAATTTCAGATAAATCCAACACATAAACCTTAGACTAATATAGTGAGATACATCGACTGTACCCCTGGAGCATGAGTGACGAGGTACTTGAGGATGAGATTGAACTTCAATTGCGGATTTTCGAGCGTCTGCACAACACACATCATCTTGCTATCAATACCACCAAGCATTGCTCCCACACCAAGCACTGTATGCTAGGACCATCATACTAGTGAGGCTGAAACTGGACCAAATATTTCAAGTCTATAGTTGGAACACGGTATACAAGAAGTAAACAATTCACTTGTCATGGGACTGATTACCATCAATGAAAAGACCCTTAGCCTGTTTCGAAGATCCGTGTACAAATTTTTCCCTCATCAAGAATTATGGCGTATAGAAGATGGAAACACATCGAGATGGGTAAAGCCTTCAACCTGGAGAAGAGGACAGAGATATACTTTCCAATATTGCAAGATACCCATCAGAATCTCCACAGGACTCCATCTGTTTAGAAAGCAGCCACATTGCAAACGTTTACTAACATGACAAAATCATCCTTGACGAAGTTATCTGCTTCCTAAAACCTATGAACATCCGTAAGAGGTAGAATAAGGTGCAAGACTCTTACATCGAGATACTCCTTCTCGCAGCTCCAAATTTGCTGTCACTTAAAGCCTTACAGTCTTCTAGTTCAAGAATCTGTTACCCAAAGCTACCAACTCTCTTGTAAGAGCTCGTCAATAAATGGAAATTCTCACACCTCAGGTAAACAATATACTAATATAATTTAATAGTTCCAAACAGAGTCACAAGTGACGCTAGCAAGTAGCAACTACAAACTGTAAAAAGATGAACTCGTAGTAATTAATCTACCCGGACATAAAAATGCTAGTATCTAACTGCAAAATAGACGAAAATTCAAGACAAAAAAGCATATAGTCATAAGCTTCATTCACCATTGACAAAAAAGTAGCAGCTAGGTGAGCAAAATCCCCATCTGTAACAGAAAATACAGGGCTTGAACTGGCAGAGGGCAGCAATGATGCTGTTGTGTCAACTCCTGAATCAAGTCGTTCTGGCTGACCTCTTAGTTCAGGATTTCCACCATTCAAATCATCCAGCTTATCCACTCTGGCTATTAGACGCAGGAGATTTGTAATAAGTTCCTTAATTTTTACAGTTTTTTGTCCCTGCATCATATAAATGAATTTGGAACGCTTAGGATACAAACAAGATTTGATGATAAAAGAACAGATTCAGGTACGTTTGTAACTGATGCTCTAGTAGTTCTAAACCACGTTAAAACCAAACATGAAATAAAAACAAAAATAGTTGGAGCAAATTCTTATATACTGATAGGCCCGCAGGTTACTTGAAAAATGATCCCTACAACAATAGGCCAGCGAAGTATGAAGCATCAACTAGAAGAATGAAGGCACAAACCATCAAAAAACGAAATATAAGGGATTCTTGAACCAATTCCGAATTCTCTGGATTTCCTGCACAGTTAAATGGCAATTAAATCTACACCATTGCATACCGCTTTGACAACATAAATGTAGGGCCTCTGGAGGACTAGAATGTACACCGCAGAGAAAAGTGCAAATAGACTACACTGCAACTCGAGAACTAGTGCAACAATTGGGATGACGATGTGGATTTATTAGTGACCTGAACCTTCCAAAAGGCTGATGGTAACTGCTAATGAACCTGTAGTAGTTTAAAAATGAGTTCAATGTATTTACCGTCTAGCTTAACAACCAACACATGTGGTCCAGACTAGGCATGCTACAGGACAATGGTACCCATCTACAACATAGTATGCGCTTGGAGTTAAAGACCTTGGAATGCCTGCTGTCGTACTCGTAGGTCGGACTCGAAAAGACTTACTAACCAGCGCAGCATCAGAAACTGTACCAGTCTCTGTCAAGAGCAATTTAATTTTCTCAGCTGCCATGAACAGATACTTGGCTTTACCAAGAGATATGACATTGTTAGGATCGCAAACAAATGGCTGAAACAACAAGTTTAAAACCAATATTTATTATTATTATTATTATTATTATTATTAACTTACATTAAGTGGGTCTTCATTTTTAGTAGCAGAGTCAACACCAAAATCTCCCTTCTTCTTTGAGTCTTGCCCTCCATCAAGTTCGTCGGCGATGTTCTCCAGCAACGAATAGAGGTCCTACAACAACCACCACCACCAAAAAAGACTTCTACGTACTGATCCATGATAAGTCAAGCTACAAATGCTTGAAAATTAAGAGAAGTTCGCATGAAACTACGTCTAACGATTGATGGAACTTCCTGCACTTGAACACTTACTGTGGTAACCCTGGTGGAGGGCTTTTCGTTCTCAGCTTTCTGAGTTGCAAACTTAAAAGGCGACCATACTTGCTCCTGTCATTTAAAACATTCCGACGAATACATCAGATGGTCGAGGATTGTGTCCCGAGCGTTAAGGTACAAGTGTAGCGGACACACCAATCCGAAAAAGGTGTCGAGGAGGTGGTCTAACTATACACAATATTATAAAAAAAAGTTGGTATTACCTTATTGTCTACAAGTTCGTACACTTTGCTTTTCCCAGCTCCGGTAGCCTTCAAGGTGACTTGCGGATGACGCTGTAAGCAAACGTTACAAAAAATAAAACGAGAAACTTGGTAGGAATAATTCGTGGGAAGAAATATTCAGCCTCTCAGAATACATAAATGGAAGAGTAGTCATTCCACCCCAAATGAAAATACACTGACCAGATCGAGGTCATGAAGCAATCGGTAACTAGCCACTGTCACCCTCAAAGACTGTGTTTCTTGTATGCCGGACAAAATTTTCTCATAAACATCCCTACAACCAAGAGGACAAGGACAGCAATGTTTCATCAAACACAGAAGACAGTAGCCAATGATTTGGCATCGTGCTCGGACAACATTAAAAGACCATATAGGGAGGGAAGGGCCAAGTCCACGTTATCCTGCATACCTAGCAAATTAATCTGTATCAACAGCAACTCAATACGTCAAAATTTAAGACTATTAAGAGACATCGCACAATCCGAAAAACAAGATGGAGTTGGCAGTTGATAACGTACTTAGCCGGAACCACAGCAACATCTGGTACAACAGCCATCACCCGAACAGTGTCCAGAAATAACAATTCTGTGCACAAATGCGCCACATTATTCCACCATTTATTCAGATAGTCTGGAACCAAAATTTAGAGTGGAAGAAAAAAGGAGCTCTTACGATCGGCATCCACATGAAAGCCTCTCTTGATGCCAAGCGTATCGGTGAGAGCAAGGACGTTCGTCGTTAGGGAGGCTCCCATAACCCTCCGCTCCTTCCCTGCTTCTTCATCTCTGTGCGTCGACGCAGCACTGAATAATGTCGTGCTCTGCTTAGTGGGTGTGACCCGAAACACGATCAATGAATTGGACAATCCATCGGCAAGTAGGTGGTAAAACGAAATCTCAAGATTGTTCTATGACTTATTATGGGGTAATAAAAAATAATCCTGTACAGCGAGATGAGGAAAGTATTGGTTTAGTGATAGTACCGAGACATGTGGCGCTGGTGCAGAGCTTCTGGTGATTGGCTGCGTGTGTCACAAATATAATTTCAAATTAATTTGTGCCCAGGGCCAAAAAGGAAGGCCTTCCTTGTCAACTAGTACAATCGGCATTAGAAAGGAAGATATGAGATGGAGGTGTGGAATTTATAGTGGTACCCGAGTACGGGACCGCGTGGCAGGTTGAGCAGCAGTCTCAGCAGCTGAAGGATCGTCGGGGGCGGCGACTTTCTGCTTCTTGCGAGGCATGACTAAGTGGTGCTCAGGTAACGCCCAGATGTGGCGAAGGGGGAAAAACAGAAACGATAGCAGACGAGAAAGATGTGAAGGGTGCTAGGGTTTAAGTAAGCTATCAGTGTGGGAAAAGGACGATGAAGGAAGGAGCTGGTGAAATGATCCGCCTCCTACTCGAAAATACCTCATTACAATACAACTAAGCAGAATGCTCGGGCATGAATGATGACCCAATTGCATTCAGGCACCACCCCTGGAAGCTGCAAATGCATACGACACACAGTAACTCACCAACAAGGGATGTGAGGAAGCGTTCTTGCGACGAGACTTAACAAATGAAGGGAACTACATACTACGAACTTAGTACAACTCGAGGTAAAAATACCCGTTCCGAATGCCAAAGAATGAGTATCGGGAGCATCTGGGTCATTGCACGTTATGCAGGCTCCTAGCAGGACAAAAGATGAAGCGCTGCACATGACGATTAGATCATGCTACGAAACGAGTCAACAGCAGTACCGCTCTAAAAAGCTGAAGGTCGCTCCAAAGCCAAAATTACAAAGCTCAAATTCCCAAAAACTTAAAAACTCCTCGAAAAGAACCAAAAACATTACATCACGACCCGAATTCAGATAGAAAAAAACGACTTTCAAAAATAACAAGTACGAATGTGCTAAAAAAAAAATTCCATTCAAATTAAGATACGATGACATCAACAGAACAACAATTTCACAAGTCTAATAAGTAGGACCCAAAGTAAACTATCACAAAACATCACTAGCACCAAACAATACTAGCACCAAACAATAATAGCACAAACCAAAACAATCAAGCAATACGAAAAATATGGAGACACACGAGTCATAACGCACACTTGAGAGAGGTCTGCAGATCCTTTCAAGCAGCATTTAATACTTTAGATGCAAAGATGTAAGCCTGCAACTTCAATCCCTGAACTTGTGCTTGCTCTGTGAGTATACAAATGTTGCAAGTGTATGGTCTCTGATGGAAATTTACATGGTATTGCAGGAAATATGAAGTTACACATCATACTGCGAGATGTGCCCTGGTCATGGCTCATACCCTGCTAAATTCCTGAGAAGGAAATTTGCGTGTACCATTTACCCATCATCTTGGTACATAACGTTCACTGCATTTTCACAGTAAATTTCAAAAGTTCGCTATGGTGCTGATCCATCGAATATCTTTCGCAGTACATACTATTCGGACGATAGCGCCTGGCAAGCGATGGACAAGATAGGTAGAAGTATTTGGTTTCAGACACACATTACGGAATTCACAACGTGCATGGTGAAGAATGTGTGAACATGAGAGCTGTTTCGCGTTAAAACGGCAACCTCTGCTAGTGACCCATAGATCTGCTCGCCTTGTAAGTAGTGAGTCTTTCCTCTCATTGCACATACTGAAGACCGTTAGATTCACTGAAAGCATAGATCACTCCACTCTTACCATTATCAACTTAAATCAGCCCAATCATTGTGATGGCTCTCATTGTTTCTTGTAGACTTGTGGAGGTTCTTGTCGGACATTTTAGGATAAGAGAATGATTTGAAATGTTGGGAAGTTTGTGCGGAGCAATATAATTGGCCCAGTTATGTTGACATAGATGTAATCCTGCATACTTCGACTATTGAATTTGTCACTCACATGCTTTATAAATATATTTTATGAAATGGCACAGGAAGTTGATACATAAGTGCTTTAGCTGTAACCTTCAGTTCTGTTATTTGCTCGTTCAGTGTGGGTTCCAAGAATGGTTTATCCTCCGATCTTGGTCCTTGCAAGATTGCAATGTAAGTTTGTTGTTGCATTTAGGGATGGCGAACAATTTCAAATCGGTTAAACATGCTTGTATTTTGTTGGATGAAATTCAAACTTGTCGGTGCAATCTTCAATATTATTGGAATCTGTTTGGAACTGATTTAGCATATGTTCAAACCGATTAAATTGGTATTTTCTTCGAGAAAGTGCAATGTGAGTCACTAAGTCGGGATTAGCCTTGGTATGGCAGACGATCATGAGTAACAATTCTTTAGAACATCATGCTCTGCAATCCCACAAGGAGATTTCTTAGCTGCAACATCTTTATTGGAAACATTTATATTGTGCAACATCATTCCTTGTCAATTGAACTTGTTGAAGGTATCTAGAGCAAGATCTATAACTGGATGCATGTGCAAAAAAAGGAAAATGAATCACCTCAGTGCTGATTCAATTCAAGCCTATTTAATGTCATGCACAATTGTAGTTTTAAAAGGTGGAAGTAAAAGGGTGGTTGCAATTTAGGAAGGTGGCAATAAAATAAAATGGTGGTAGAGATAAAGTGAATCATAACAATTCTAAAACAAGAAACATAATTATTTACTAATTTTGTAAAATAAAGTATGATTGTAGGTTGGTATAATAACAAATATATCTATTGTAATTGATTTGATAAAAGTCGTGATGGTTTCATAAGTTGTGAAGTTGACAAAAGTTGTAATTTGTATCTAGCACACACATCTAGTATTTGAAAAAGGTCTTCTTATACTTCTCAATCTCCTTCAACATTTGGATAGAGTCTTGGTATCTAAATATAGATAACTTTTATATGGTCCAATAACAACCATATTGTAATATTTGAGAGATGAGTTGTTGTTGTTGGATATGTCATTGAAATTTTATGTCTAATATTCTGTTACTAGTGGAGTCCATAACTTCTAGAATATGTCCCCTTTAAATGGATTGTCATGTATTTAGAATTGAACATATGTGGATTAGATCACACTAAATGCTTCAAAAAACTTCAAAAAAATTGCAATGACAAAATATGAACATAGTGCGCATAAGCATAATTTGATACTAATAAGATAATTGATGTCAAGTATATCATCAATGTTTCAAGGGCATTTTAATAATAGTGAAAATTGATTTAGATACTTTGAATTTTAAAAAAGATTGGAGCTTATGAATTGCTTGAACAACATTGTCATCAAGTGGAGGTCAAGAAATATCAATGATCAATCTTGGTTGCAAAAACATACATTCACTAGGCATTAATGTGGTTACAATGTCTAAAAAAATGTAAGCCATCCCTTGATCCTTGGACACATTACCATATTTATATGAAATTCTAGATATAAATCACAATTTCTTTGTTATACCTATATTGGTACATACAACATCTATTATTTTATTTTAATGGAGAATAATTTATCAAATATACTAATATTAGATTTATTTTTTTCAAAGACAAACTATTATCAAAGTAGAAATAACTATTATAGGATCTTTATATAGTAACAAGAAGTTATAAAAATCTTTTCTTGCCAACTAAATCTCTAATGGAATTTTATCCATGGATCATCATTAAAAACAATGGTAAATACATGATAACCTTTATAGCAATGTCAAATTTGATGCAACAATTTCTCAAGTAGCTTTTGGATGACAATAGCATAAAAAACCATTGCCCATGTATTATTCCAATATACCTCACAATCCAAGTCTAGTGCCTTATTTGTGATTTTAAGGCTTGTATAAACTATTGCAAATGCTTCTAGGTTTTTTGGCAAATCTACAATTTTTTTATCAAATCTAAAAATATATCAATAGTTATACCAATTGGTAGAGAATTCTTATATTCTTCTTTAATAATTAATTAAAAAAAATGAATTAAATAATATTATAAGAACATGGATTCAACAATATTGGTGAATATCATATTAATTATGTTATTAGAAATATTATTAACTTAATGCAAATAAATAAAAAATTATAGATTATTTTATAAAAAATTAATTATGATTAGATTGACACTAACATTGTCAAAAGTGATTGCTAAGATTGAACTTAGAAGAACTTTGTCCATATTTGAAACCACCTTAATAAGATAAGATATAAAATATTTAGAAAAATATAGATATAGCATGTAAATGAAACTAATAATAAAAAAATACTTATTTTAATCATTAATAATGTAATATAGAGTTAATGCCATATATCCTCATTTTCCACCACATGTCTACATCTTAGTTGTCAAACTAGCACATTAATTGGATACATCTTTTTTAAATTTAGCACATATTTTGGTCATTTTTTATTCTTATAACTTTATAATTTAATTTTAAATGATATTGTAAATTAGAATCAGATACTTTGGCCAAAGAGTAGAATAAAACAAAATAAGATTATTCTACTTAATGATTTAAAAAAGCTATATATATTAAACAATCTCATTAATCAATTTTACACATGCATAGATCATATTACTAGGTGTAAAATTTCTTATTATATTGTGTTTTCATTTGGTGCCAATGGAGCCAAAACCATGATGTTGGAGCTTTGTTTTTTTTAAAATGGACACCAAATATTTGTTAGCATGGTATTTGATAAGATAGGTATGAAAATTAGAAGTACTTTGAGTCTCCCATTTGATATTCTTATTCTTCTTTTTGAAACATTTGCAACGAAATGATCCATCTATCACTAGTTTAATCAACAAGAAGACATAGGAGAATACTTTGCTATTATAATCACATGCTTAGCTTTAAATATTGCTTAATGGCTTTTCAAACATGTCTTCAACTATTGATAATAATATAGCATCTTCAAAGTCTTTATTATCTTTATCTAATAATAATATGACATAGTTGTCATTCATTACAAATTAAATTAATTAGGATTTGATACAAATTAGAGGTCATGTTTAAAAATAAAAATAAAAATAAAAATAAAAAACTAATTTTTTTAAAAAAGCAAACAAAAGCCTTTTAGAAGCCTTTTAATAACAAAGCAATCAAAACCAATTGCAATGTTGCAGTTTGATAGAGGTCTTATATTGCAAGAGTTGTAGGTATTGCCATTATTACAAAAAAAAAAAAACAAAAAATAAAAAACAAAAAAAAAAAACAAAAAAAGTAATAATGGACTAGTAGAATACAAGCCTTTATTAATTATTATTTGCAAGATCCATAATCTAAAATATTAGGTATTTTTATATAAGATAAGCTTTTAGATAGATTTCATTATGGCATAATGGAACATCAACATTTCCATAATGGACAATAGAAAAAAAATCATCTCATATTTATTTTTTCATTAATTATTACAAGAATATATGTCAATCTTTGTCATAACAAATGCAACGTGGAATAATTAGAAACAAGTAGGAACAAAAAATTGCACAATATGGAAATCAACAAGGTAATTGAATGATGTCAAAGCTTTGGTTATCTTCCAAATAATTGTAGTCAAGTTGGTGATACTATGCTCTCTTTAGAAAACAATGAAGGTTTGTAGACATTTGTGAATTCTTGACCTAAAATAGTAGTAAATAATAATAAAATTTTGATAAATTTCCAAAGACATATTGATTGATTTTTTCTTCTCATAATCTTAATTAGAGCAAAGTGTTCAAATAAGAAATAAAGCATGTTATCAATAAGCTCAAAGATATGATAGATAAAAAAGAAAAAAAAACTAATTAGTATTCCTACTTTTATTCTTTTGCATAAGTTTTTGTTTATTGATTCTTTTATAATTAAAAAAAAAAAAAAAAAAAAAAAAAAAATTGTGGAGTAAGATCTTTTGTTAAAGCCACTATTAACATTTATAAGCTTGTGTCAAAGTAAGCTTCTATGTTGATTTAAAGCATAAAGCTCATGGCAAACATTCACATCATTACAAGATGGTTACAAGTATCTTGGTTCTTTTTTCATTTAAAATTCTTCTTAAGAGTTTGCAAATGCAAATTAATAGATCAATATATTTGACATAAGGGATGAGGTACAAGTAAGATGCAATAAAAATAAAAACACTAATATAATAGGTTTACTAAAAAGAGAGGTTAAAGATGACTCTTCTACCATTTCTTTGGAAACAAATATATTATTCATGGCTTTGGAAACATGAAAAGATTGGATAGGTGACAAATGTTCTAATTTAAATCCAAACATTCTTATAAATTCTTTAGAAACACAAAATCAAAAGCTACCTTGATATAAGACTATATTCCCAAAATAATTTACAAATTAAATTTGTATAGTCCTTTTAAAGTTTTCAAGTATGCATTCTTATTTTTAAAGACTTTAAATTGCACATAAAATGTAATGACCTCACCTCCAAATTACTTACTTGGTGACAACAACCAACTAGAATAAAATTGCTTCCTATTAATGCTTGTCAAATGTCCATTGTTCCACATTTTTACAATGTTAGATATAACATAGATGAGCAAAAAACCTTAGATTAAAAACCTTGGATAATATACAATGGCATTAGATTTCAATTCAAAATTATTATACAAATTCTTAACAAAGTTTTTAAATTTAAAGTATTTGTCTTTAAACTTCCTCTTGAATTCCTCATCAAAGTAAAGACTTAGTACAAGAGTAAGCAAAGATTCACAACCTAATTTGAATGATTGAAGATCATTGAGTATAAGAGAATAGGAGTTGCAAGTTGGCAACAATGATTTGATTAAGAAGGAGAGAATTTAGCCCTTGTTTTTTTGTAGGTTGTTGGGCATTATTTTATATGTTGTTTGTTTATGAAGATAGCAAGGCTCATAAATCACAAGAAATACATAATGAGCTTTAAACCTAAACAAAAATCATAGCTAAAACCATTGTACAATTTTAACTTGTTCAAACCATTGCAAACCCATTCAAGCAAGTTTGACAAATTTGCCAAATTGATTGAATCAATTTGATGTAAACTAATACAAATAATTTGTTTTAAACTACTACCACCTTTTGTTGCATTAAAACATTGTTAGATATTGATACAAACTATGGCTGAAAATAGCAAAGTATTCAATATAAAACTATACAATAGAGCCTTGTGTCAATAATATAAATTATTTTAATTAAATATTTTATTTATTTTTAAATATTTTTATATAAAAAATAAATAAATAAGATTAATTTTTATAATTTTGAACTTTTATTTATATTTTAATATTCAATATGTTCTTTTATAAGAATTTTTTTTTTTTTTTTTTTTTTTTTTTTTAAATAAAACAAATAAGAATCTATATCTTTAAAAGAAAGTGGAACAAAAAAGAAACATGCAAGTACTATGACTTAACCATTCCAAGACATAGATAAGTCAAAACAATATGAAGCAACTTTTCTAATAGAGATCATTGGTCAAGTATGAATAACATAGACACATAGGTCAAAAGTTATACATACTGTCACATGAGCAAATACACAAATCAAACAAAGTTAAATGTATTACAACCTCTTTTAATAGCAAGTATACTCCTTAGGTGTATAACACTAGATTTCATAATAAAGTTGTCCACATGTAATATAATTAATGTAATACTTGAGATAATGCATTGACTTCTACAAGAAATTAGAATCCTCTCTATTGGAATTCAAACAAGAACAAATACAAAAATTACCTTATTCTTTGACAAATGGGTGATACCATATGGTTTGACAAAAAAAAAATTGTAAGTAATTATGGTTTGCAAAATCAAGCATCACTTTAATAATATGTTATCAAATAATTGGAAATTAAGGTTAATTGATCACAGCTTGGTTTTCAAAGTGTGATAACCAAGCTAAGACAATGATTAGGGCCCACAATGTCTACCTTAAATATTGTCTTAAATATTGTGTAGTGCAAGACAAAAGTCATAAGAAGAACAAATTGCAAATTACAAAATGTAACTGTAGTACAATTCTGACAATGTTGTGGCACCTCACACCAACAAACAAAATCACAGCTATGAAGTTCTAACAAAAACAAAAATGGTTATCAAAATACTACTATTAGATATCTAAAGCATCTAATTCCAACACAAAATTCCAACATTACTAAAGACACAAAACACAAAACACAATGCCTGCTCTTTCTTCAAATAAAAAACCTTACAACGAAATGCAAATATCTTGTCAGATACTCCTTCAGCATTCAGCAAATGCATTTACACCTTGTAGAATTCAAGCCAAAAAGAAACACAAATCACTGTTGACATTGATCATTTACAATGTTACAGTGGGGGACAGAGATACAACTCCCGTTGTAGAGCTGTCAATTGTCCAAGGTCTCTCTCGGATTACAACCACGCCACCTCAAAAGAACCTTGCTCGCCATGGCAAGTGCCGAACAGGGCACTTAAATGATACACACAACTCCAAGTCAAGACCATCCCATCCCCATGATAGCTTGTGGCCTCTCGCTCCAAAATAACTCAAGTGATCACTTCCAAAAGTAAGCGAAGTTTGTCAACCAAGAATACAAAGTTGTCAGTCTCCTGAGGGAGTTGAGGAAAGAAACAAGGTGAAGTTGACCAACAATACACTCCCCAAGCCTCGTGCTTGGTTGCCAGGGCGCAAACCAAGTTGTGACTGGCAAAGAACTGACATGAAATGTGCGTGGGGTGCACAAGCTGGTTGCTAGGAGCTGGGAGCAAACTGTGACTCCTTTCCGCACGCAACAACTCTTTTATCCGCATGCAATTTACATGGAAGATGCAATGGAGCCCCTTCTGCGTACACGTCTATTGCACGGACACTTGCTACCCCCACCAAACGTTGGATTGAACCCGACCACCTCTCAACCCATCCCCGCGGCTTGCAGTTCACTCCCGAGGTCATGAACTCCCCCAGAACCCGCATCCTAAACACATGCTCGTCACTACCCTACAGCACTGCCATGGAGCATGCTGCTGTTCTCCAAACGAATGCTGCACCTAGCATGTGCGAATTTCTCACCGTTCGCAACTCCCTTTATGTCCGAACCACCACCACTACCAACCTCGTCCAGAAGCGCAACCGTTCTCAAGCCGACAGCTGAATCAGCGAGGGTCACCCGTCCCGGCGACTATCACGTCCTGTTCTATCAAGTATCAAGGGATGCCATTTCCTTCACGAAGCTTTTCTGCTCTGCTAACTCTCTCACCAAAAACTGCACAATAACCTACGCCTCAATGTTGCGTCAGACTCTCTGTGCCAACCCCTGGGATGGGGTACTGCGTCGCAAATGCTTCAACCCGTTTTCGTAGATCCAGAATCGCACCACGTTGTTCGCAGCTCTCCGACTCCACGTACTCCAGAAAATCCTTGATCTTCGTCCCTGGACACGTCTCCTTTGCCTTCACTGTGATTTGGATACCCTCGTGAATGAAGTCTGCCACCTTCACAAACTCCGCTTCCCCAAGACCTCGCGTGGTAAGAGCCGGTGAACCAATTCGAACTCCACCGGGGTTGATCGCACTCTTGTCTCCTGCTCATCATAACCAAACCCGTTGTTACCACCCTTACGATGCACAACACTTCCCACATTCTGTCGAGGTGCACCTTCCCGCACCCGACGGTTGTCATCCGACCCCCGCATCAAACAAGTCTCTAGTTCGCGTTGTCCGACAACACAGATGACCACCTGCTTCGTCATGATTCCCCAAACCCAACATCATAAACTCACTAATCACGCCACGAAAAACCCTAGGCTACACACGTACCAGGAACAGAATTCTTGTTCAGCGTGATGGATGCCAAATCCAGCACCTTCTCTGCCCGCGCGCCATCAGCACCCTGCCAATGCCAACAACACCTCAGAGTCGGAAACTACCAAGCAATCACACAAGCAGTGCAACTGTACAGCACCACCGATCCTTCTCGCCTATTTCATCACACGGCAAAAGATATCTCCCCACTTCACATCCGCTCCCGACTCCTTTCTGCATAAACCTCATCGACGATGCTGCAAACGCCCGCCCCTAAAACCCCGACTTCAAACTTCCCACAAACCGACTCCACCACATTACGCAAGGTTTTGTTCCCATGGAACCCTACTCTCCCAATCCACCGTTTCCTCGTGCAACGCGTAACACGCATTGCGGCACACAAACATGCACATTTCGCCCCTCTCCACGCGTCACTCCCATCATGCACTTACCATGGGTCGGAGGTCAACCAGCACCAGGTGGTTATCAGTCCCTCCTGACACAAGCTTGTACCCCAGCTCCATCAATCTATCTGCCAAAGCACGACAGTTCTTCACAACCTGCACACAACATAAAAACACTCGCGTCAACGCATACCGCCATCGAGCACTACATGTTGTCCACATGTTCCAACAAAATCAACACCTCCACAGCCCAATATTTCAGGTTCCTGCACATCAACACCGGCTAATCGGAAACGCTCTCACGCGTCACTCCTTGCGTGGACAGCCATACCTGTTGTTGATAAGTCTTAAACTCTGGGGTAGCAGCTTGCTTCAGGCATACGGCGAGTCCTCCGATGGTATGATTGTGCGGACCACCCTGTCCACCATGCCAACACCACACAACATCCATCACACCAGCGATCATTCACGTAGCCATCCGTGAAGCGACAGCACTCGTGCCCCATACTATTGGGCCAACCGGTGCACACAACACCCCATCACCACACAAACTCAGTAGAAAAGCCACGCATCCTGCACCACGACACGCCGTCGTCGTGTATCAAGTATCGACAACCATCACATTCCAGCCATAATATGCAAGCCAGAGCTGGAACCAACCCCAACCAATCCTCTTCGACTCCACTTACGCTGATACCCTCTACTTCTGTTACGCACCTGAAGACCCGGGAAAACAGCATTGTTGATGGCGGTTTCCAGATCGATTCCATTCACCTCTCCTTTCCGGTAGAAAATCATCCCTCCTCTTGGACCCCTCAAAGACTGCCCCGCACACAACAACACACACGGTCAGCCCACAACGCCGAGACCACTGTCCCCTCAACCTCCTTCCCGACAACCCCTTCAACTTTTCAAACCGCCTTGCCACAATCCACGCCTTACTCCAACATGCAAACCTGATGTCTCACTCCGACATTCTACCAAACGCGACAGCAACCCATCAAACAGGCACCACTGCTTGCACCACCAACACCGCCAGCCTTACTTTGTGGGTGGTGGTGGTCACGACGTCGCAGTGCTCAAACGGGTTGCTTAGAACACCGGCTGCAACAAGCCCACTAATGTGTGCCATGTCCATCATCAGAAAAGCTCCCACGCTGTCCGCAATCTACATCACCCAACCCCCGGAATCCGTCAAGCTACCTTTAGTACGTCCGTTGCAACGCTTCACCGCCATTCACTGCCACTACAAACTCATGCCTCACACAATGTGACACATCCCTCGCACAACTGCTCTCCCCTCTTCACCTCACACCAAACCTTCAAATTGCGGACCCACGGTACGAATTCTACCTTCCGCATACGTGGGTAGTCGAAGTCACGAGCGTAAGCACTTGCTCCCGCTATGATCAGCTTCGGCCGGAACAACAACGCCGTCTGTTGCAAGATATCGTAGTCCACCAGCCCTGTTCGTTCCCACGCACGACCAGTCAAAAACATGTACCCGCCTCCACTCACAAAACTACGACGGCAACAGGACCTCCAACTAATCCCAACGCATGCTTCTGCTCCTCTCATCAGCGTCTTGCACTGAAAAACTCCACGAAGGCGGGTTCCTCTTCCACGACAGAGACTCCAGCACATCTCTCTGCAAAACACTTACTTCTCGCGTCCAACTTACCCGTGGTCTCGTTCAGGCGGTACGGCATTGACTCGAAGTACACTGAAGTGGCAGACACCCGTCTCTTCGGGGTCATAAACCCATGCGTCAGATGCCCTCCATGTGCTAAGTCCAACCCCTGCAACACATCCCACCAATATGCTGATCACAAACCCTCAACCCGAAGCCCCAAACCATGCACGTCGATCAATCCGCTCACTGCATGCATGCACGCCAAACAAAATACCAACATAGCGTGTCCCTCAAACATTGGAATATGATATCCGACTGCTACCACCCGTGTGATTTCACGGATCACCCATGACTATGCGTACTTCACTCCATGCCAGTGATGCCAATGAAAACACTAGGCATACGGTGTGTGAACTTAACTCCCCTTACAATTCCACATGAAACCATACTCGAACACCTCCCATACCGAACGACTAGCTGTATCTGCACAACAAGAGCGTCGTCCCATACCATGATACGATCGTGCGGCTGAAGAAGAGCAGTATATACTGCAAAGTTGGCCGGGGACCCAGACAGTGGCTGGACGTTCACTCCCCATTCCTTTGGATCCACATGGAAGGCAGTCAACGCTCGTTGCTGGCATAACCTTTCGCTCTGATCGATGTACTCGTTCCCTCCATAATACCTGCATTTCAGCCCAATTCCCAGAACTCAGCACCTACTGTGCTACCCGTGCTGTAACTCGGACTTCCAATGTCCCTATCAACGCTGTTGTAACAACCCATCCATGACACTAGCATCGTCCAACAGCACCCCATGAGCACCCGAACAACCGGGACAAGCAAGCACTGACAAAACACCCCGAACGCGATCGTTCCAACATTGCACAGTCCACTTCGAACGGTACACTACGGCAGAGCGTCATGTTGTAAGAAAGCGTCAAACGGACTCATCAGCACACCTCTTGCCAGGCAAGCCCTCCGAGTACTTGTTCGTCAGACAAGACCCAACAGCCTCCATAACCGCACGCGACGTGAAGTTCTCCGATGCGATGAGCTCCAGGCCCCGAAACTGCCTTCGCTTCTCGCACTCAATAATCGCGTGCACATCGGGGTCGATTTCCGACAACGGAGGGTCGACAAATCGCGTAGCTCCTGCAAGCGTGTAACCAAGTAACTCATGTTAGTGTGCACTGCATCAATCCTCTGTACGAACCCTCATCCCAAAATGTCTCCCGACTTTTCACTCGCAATTCTTCACAAAGACTGCGACCGTCCACACATGAATTCAATCGCCGATGCAGCTTGCGCGCCCAACATTCCTCTGGCGGTGCTCATGCTACACGACATCCCCTGCTACCGCGCTGCCGTCGCAATCAACGGCGATTCTCTTTTGACAACCTCAGCTACTTGCGAAACAAACGCCGGAAGAGATGCAAGGCGCTTCCCCTACGAACTAAAAACGAAGGGAACAATTGGACAATTCACGAGCATCCGACTTGAATTTGCAGAATTGCTTCACCACAGGACCTCCACAAAAAAGGCTTGGACTGTACAATCCGATTCCTTAGCTCAACAACAGGTCCCTGTAGATTCCATAAATTCGCAGCTACAGAGATTCGTACGAAGGGACAGCGACCAGCCAACAGAAGAGAGCGGAGAGAAGACAGGCACCTTCGGGAACGGAGACTTGTGCCGCCGCACTGGCGCACACCACGAGAGGCCGGCGACGATAAACAGAAGCGGGCGCCAAATTCACAGCTCCGAGGGCCTGCACCTCCGCAGACCGAAGGGAATGCGGAAATTGGACATGCGAAACCTTCGAAGACCCAGGGCTGGACCCCACCGACACACAGCCACACAAGCGGGACGCGGGCGAGCAGGACGAGCTCAGCGCCGCAGCCATGGTGCTGAGGCTGCGATGAGGGGGGGAAGAGCAGGAAGATGGGTGAGACGGCGAGAACGAGAGCGGGGGAGAGACACACAGAGACAGTTGGGCAGTGACCGGGAGAAGGGAAGGCGAGGGTTTAAGAGAACCCTAGAGGAGAGGGAGGAGGAAGAGGAAGAGGAAGAAGACAGGAGTGGGGTAGACAAGATGCTTCGGTGGTGTGCTCGGAGTCACCCGTAATGGGGTGTCGTCGTCACATCTACCAGGCAGGGCACGCACCCACGCAGGCAGGCAGGGCACGCACGCCTAGACTAGACGACCTCGGGGCCTGGCAGGCTGCCTGGGCGGTGGCTGGAGTCGGGCTGCGAATGCGAAGACAAGACTAGAAGTTACGTAGGGCCAGCCTCGTGTCGACAAAGCTATGGGAAAACCACAGCGGGCTAAGAGCAACGCTAGACAAGACGAGTGTGATCGGTACACCAATGGGCCAAGCCAAGCAGGGGAACTCAGTTTGTCCTTGTGCGCCAGGGTGTGCCCGAAACTGGTTACTCTGCTGTTTCCTTCTTCGCCTCCGGCTCGCTTGATATTATACTGTCAGTTATTATACTAGGAATAGGAATGATTTGAGCCTGGTGAGAGGGGATGATGGTGTTGTTGTCATCCTTATCATCAGCATCCATGCTGTGCTGCTGTCTGGTATATTCACCCCCCATCCTTATCTGCCCCTGTCCCCCCTCACTCCCATCCCCATTGCCTTTCTGTACTCTCTCCCCTCAACCAAAGCCTACCCCTTCCCCCCAGCCTCTCTACATGCCACTCCCTCTCCAGCCAGCAATAAATAGAAAGTATTCCAGTGTGATGCACTCCTTGGCACCTTCATGCCTTGTGATATGCCCAGTGCCAGTGTTACACCTGAACCTGCATTACAGTTGCCTTCCCAACTCCTGTGCATGGGCACAGAGATTTTGGGACTCAGATTGTAGCCCTCATTCTGGGTATTCTCCACAGGGATGCCTTGGGCACCCACCACATCTGATTCATGAACTGGAGCTTTGGTTGAAGCATGCACATACACACACACCCACCTAGACCTCCCTCCCACAACACCATCCCATTCCATCTCCCCATGTCCTCCTGTGGAAGACCTGTGACCTCCAATGTATTGCCTCCAAAAGTCTTCTTTGACCTTCCAAATAGATGCTGTTTATTGGCCTTTGTGTGAGTGTCCATTCTCAACATGCCAAGAGATCAACACATTTTCAACATGAAGATGCCCTGCACCATCACTGTTTTACACCACTGCTCTACCACAAGCTTTGCATGTTGCACAAATCATAGAGGTATGGGTTGAGTCAGGGAAGTTGGAACATTTGAGTAGAATATTGAAGTCTCTGATCAAGAGGTAGCTGTGCAATTTGGACTTGAGGGGGTGCACTGTTCCACATTCAGTCCTGTAAGGTCTGATTATTAGGCTATGTCACCAGGAAGGCTCACTTCATTCACAGCATTGTTCTCTTTGGTACAGGTCCTATGGAGTGTAGGGGTTATTTGAAACTCAGAAAAGGACTCTCATTGATGTCTTTGGTTTCTTTTGTTTCTTTTTGTACTTAGTTTTGTCTGTAGGGTTTCTTTGAAGCACATGTAGGTTTTCATTTTTTTTTTTTTTTTTTTTTTTTGTTTTGTTTTGTTGAAAAGGTTACCACAAAGTTTTAGGTGAAATTGTTATTTTTTGAAAAGACATCCTGAAACTGTTAATTCTGATATGTTCTTTTTGACTAGCTTATGAGAAAGTGTGTGTAGTGCACTTTATTCATCCACATTAATAAGTTTTGCAAATATTTAGAAAGTCATCTATGTTTGAATTTATGAATATATTGCTTTTTCGATACAGGTGAATATTTTTTTGAGATATCTCAATTAGACATTCTAGTTTAATTCTCCAGTCAAACAAGACTACATATTTATACAGTTGGAAATTTATCAATTTTTATAGGTCGTATATTCTTTAAAGCATTGTTATTTATGGGGATTTAAGTTTATGTTGAAGATTTGGGGTGAATTGCAATCAGAAGAAAGGTGGGAAGTATTTTGATGGAGTGTTACTTTTTTAGTGATGTGTAACTGAAAATGTTGGTGACATCAATTAAGTTGCAATTTAGCAACACTGTTTAGTGGTTTTAATGATATATGTCATTTATTCTCTGCATTGAGCAAGTTTGGTAGGAGTTTTAAGATATTTACATGTACACAGATAACAAGTTTGGAATTTTAATTGGTTACTTATCAACAATGAAGTGGCCTTTGCAGGTTGGCATGAGAGATTCTTTTGATGGATTTATAAGTGTTGGAATATGTAGTGGATGGTGGTGGTGTTGTTGAAAACATTGAAGTGTTTAACTTGGTAGTTTGTAAGTTGATTTCCACAACAATGAAGTTATGCCTCAAAATATTAGATATGCTATGCATTGCAGTGTTATGTTGTATCAAAGAAATGGTCATGTTAAATACACATGATATTTAAATATGCATTTTATATGAAAGGTCATATTATTAATAATGACCACTTTTACTTCATGTGGATAGACACAAAATATATTGAACATGAAATTGCCATATATATATATATATATATATATATATTTGTATACACCCATCTTTGTGAATCTATACTTTAAAATAATGCTTTTTTTACAATCTTTGAGTGATCTTTTGTGAATTGCTGAAGCATAGTTTATCAATACCATATAATAAGTTGGTGAAATAACTCTTTATGGGCTTTTAATACTATTAATGTTATATCACAGAATAACCATGTATTATTATTTTTTTAATGCAAAAGTTAACCCATAATATAATTTTATAAATTATTCTAACTTGTTTCTAAAGATGCTATTTATAATAAATTTAACCATCTAAATCTTTTTTTCTATTAGTAAAATTTGATTTATATGCTTATATATATTTATATATATATATATATATTAATATAAATTTTAGTTAAAATGTATTTGAACTTACCTATCATTGTATCCCACTCTATATTAGTGTAGAGTATGTATTTATTTTCTTTGATGCAATCATAGTTGTGTGTGTGCAAGCTACTTATGGTGTTGTGAAGATTCAGTATTACATTAAGTTAGATATACTTTTAAAGTATAAACAAATAAATTGCTTACTACAATATTATGTTATACTCTCAAATTATTGTTTTGTAGAAGCTAATGTTGTTTGGTTAGAATTTTTGATGGGTGACATCTTAATATTAGGCATTTGTAAAAATTCAGAAAGCGTTTTGTTACATGTTTGACTAAACACATGTAATATTAAAAAGAATACAAGTGTGTCTGATACACAATAAACACATTAGGAAGTTATTTTTAGCCAACTAACATTTTATAATACTTTTTTATTGTTATCATTTGGTTGTTCTTGTAAATATAATCTTGTATATTGAATATCCTAAATTTGAATTTTGATAACAGTGGTTGTTGATATGATATATTTTAATAATATGGATAAATGTATGAATGTGAATAACTCCTCTTTTTTAACATGGGTAATCCTACATGGTAGTGCAAAATTATAAAGACAAAAGTAAAGTGTAGATACGAGATATAAAATATGCTGAAAGCAGAAAGTGTTTCAAAAGGCTTATAAAATCACACCAATGACAATTCTGAATGATTTTTTTATAAATTATTCATCTTCAAAATGAATGCACGATTTGTTAAATAAGCTTTGTTATATTGTGGTTCTGGACTTTTATTCAAGTCAATGTGGAAAGATGATGATATAACCTAAAAATATTCTAGAACTATTTTACATGTATAATATTTTTTTTAGGTCTATGGATGAAAAAGATAAATGTTTTAATAATACCAATTACATTTTGGATTGATTCAATTAGCTTTAGCTGTGTTCCTTTAATGTAAAGGTCATTTCTTTAAAAAGACAAAAGAAAAAGTCTCATTGGAATGATTGTTAGAAAACCAAAATTCAAAATTTGCAACTTTATTGAGGGAGTGATTGGTGGGAACATTGATTTGTTTATTTTTGCAAAATAAACCCAAGCTTATGCACCAATATGTTCTCCTAAACTGAAACACACACAATGCTCTTATTCATTATTTACTCGTTAATTTGCTTATTATTATTATTATTATTATAACAGAATCATCACATAACAACCACTAATGCACGATGGAATTTAGGATTACTTTGTTCAAAATAATTCTTTACATTAGGTTGTTACACAATGTGTTTTCCATTAATATCACAGCATTTGTTTAAGAAATTATAAAAAGTTCCTAGATAATTGCGTTGTTTTTCATTGAGGAAACAATGATTCCATTCAAAAGAAAAACTATTACACGCTTATGGTTTGCTTCACATTACTGGAGAACAAATCTATTTCTACGAGTTCAATTTAAAATAATGCAGAATGTTGCAGAGAGTATGAAAAGGTAAGAATGAGACTCATGGCATGAATAACTTTGGTGTCCGAGGTACAACAAGTACAATGTAATGTGAATGACGTGTTATATGTAATGAGCATGAAGGAAAAGTATTATAAGAAAGAGGGGCGATATTATAGGGAGAGCCTAGCATAGCAAGGAGGGAGTGAAGACGAGAGCAAAGCAAAGCAAAACACAAGGCGAGCAGGGGGACCGGGGACGGGGAAGTCCCAGGCGAGGGGACAGGGGCGGGGGAAGGGGAAGGAAAATAGGGCCGTAGAGAAAGCTATGGAGCCAGGAGAGAGGGGGGAGAGGGGGGAGAGGCTTGCGATCATGCACTGGGGCAGACTCTGCGTGCTTTTAGTAGTTGTCGAATCTAACACTTAGTAATTGTGAAGCATCATCGTATACACCAAGACGCTGCCCGCCTTGTCTCTGCTTTGCTTGCGTGCTCTCGCCCTCCATTGTTTTCTTTCCGTATTAGGGTTTCCGCTCTCCTGCTGCCCGTGTTCGTGCTCGAACCATCCAGCCATCCCCCATGATTGATAGTTAACTTCTCCACCAGGATTTCACCGTCACTGCCTAGCCATGGGAGCTCCCAAACAGAAGTGGACTGCAGAGGAAGAGGCTGCCCTCCGCGCTGGTGTCGAGAAATATGGGCCTGGCAAATGGCGGGCGATTCAGAAGGATTCTAAGTTCGGCCCTTGTCTCACTTCTCGTTCCAATGTAGACCTTAAGGTGCCCCGCCCTTCCTTCTGTTATTCTTTTCCTCCTCTGCCCTTTTCTGTAGTCGTGTCTTTGTGTTATAGTCTTCGTAGCAACTCTACCTGCAATCATATTATCACATTGAGCCTGTACCCTGTTCAACACAATTTCTTTCGAGTTGGTGCTCGGCGTGCTCTTATACCTTTTGCCCAATTTTTTGCGCATAAACTCATAAAGTTAGTCGGTTGCCTTGGATTGTCTTTACATTCGAGTAAGGTGTCCCTCTCTCCCGGCCAATTTTGTTGGGGGCAGTTGGTTGTTGTGTGTAGGCAGGGTTCGAAACGAACGAATTGTTATTTTCCCTGTTGTACTTCTTATTTGCTACTGCATCTCACCATATCGCAAATGTTTGACCGGTATGGTTTCAAGTTTACGCATGGTTTGGGGTCTTTCTCCCTCGCTTGGATGCAGTAGTTGTGGACAGCATCTACTCTGAGGGTGGCAATACCTGGTCGTTACTACGATCGGACGTGGAATCGTTGGTTGTATATTTGTCGCTTCTCAACACCACATTGATAGTACTAAAATGCTGGTCATTGTAGGTTATTCACAATAATGTTTTATGATAGGAATTGAGGCTTCCCGAGGTTTTTATTTGGACTCTGTGCCCCTGCTATATCTCTTTCCTGTCCTGTCTCTTATGTGACAAAGGCGTTCAAGAAAACAAAAACTTCTTGATTTATGAGCATAGATTTCTCCTGTTCTCTCCGTGTTCGTCTACAACTTTGTCATTTACTTTTTACCTTACAGGTATGGGGCTATATATGGCATTATCTTGATTTGTTTCATTTTTGGATGTAAACGAAGTTGCAGTGCTGCACTAAATACTGCACAAGATCTGCATGCCACAACAATTGAATTAAACATGAGTTTGTGGAAATCAAACATTGTGGCACACGAGATGACGACGGTAATTGAAATTTGCGCATATGTGTTCATAATTTATGGGGCGTTCTTGGTACGACAACGTGTTTGATCGAACGTGGAGGAACCTTAACAATCTTACGAATGGTGAATACCTTCATACACAATGAGGCCACTTGGGGGATGAACCAAGTTACAAGCCGTCTCACTATACTCGCAATACTGGGTGTAGGGAAAGTCTTGGGTTAGAGGGGTTGTTGATAATCATCTGGTGGTTGCCACATGACAGGATAAATGGCGAAACATGAGTGTAAGTGCCAATGGGCTTGGGTCAGCAAGGAAGCCCTTGGCCATCACTGGTGGGCCAGGGATGTTGACCTTGATGGAGGATGCAGTATCGGTGCTTCCTTTGGCTGTTTTGCCGCCAATAGATGATGCACAAGCGCTGAAAAGAGAGAGCGCGGATACATCTGGGGATCGCAAGTCACTTGGTTCGAGGTAATATTTGGGTTCTCAATGTTTTTGCTCCGATGCAGTTATGTTTGTTACGTATCACAGCTTAAAAGACGTAGAATATGCCATTTCATTGACGTTTGTAAAACTTATGCTCGTTCATGGCAGATATGACGATATGGTCTTTGAAGCAGTGATGGGGCTTAAAGAACCCTATGGATCCAGCAACGCCTCCATTGCTAGCTACATTGAGGTATTGTGGCAGTTTTGCTCGTGGACTGCATGTTTGGTTGTGTGTATGCCTTATGTATTTATTTTTTGGTCTTTAGGATGTCTTGTATCCTCAACATGTGTGAGTCGCCTCTTGTAGCCGGAATTTACGAGGTGCCTTGAAGGGTATTGTTTTGTGTTGTCAGAATGATATGTTTGCAACCAAAGTTTATGAACTTTTACACGTGGCTGAACCCTTCCTTCACGCTGAAATTTGTACCAGAGAGGGTAATGTATTGAATGTTTCGTGGCATACTGTCAGTGGAGATGTGATAAGCGAGAACTGTGGAGGTCAGTGAAGTTATGGTTCATGGTCACCTGATTTGTGTGGATGAGAGGGCATAATCATTTGCCTCTTGTTTTGGTATGGGACTTCTCGTCCAACGTATTAAATTGTTGGGGACATAGCCTTTTTTGTCGGTTGTTTGGCCCCCTGGACCTTTTGAACCTCGTGAAGCACACGGGGTCAAGGTTCGTTACGAACGACAGCATGGGGAGAATGTTTTACAAGTTTTGCTTCAATTGAAACTGGTGACAAGTTGGAGTGTAAGTTTGAAGGTGCTATAGCCCACCGAGAGGAAGTTGGTGGTTATGCGGTGGTGGTGATTGTTGAGTCAGGGCAGCAGGTCTTACTTGATTGCGATTTTCGTTGTGTTAGTATGTGAATTTGTTCACATTTACAGATGTGACGAAACGCTGATTTATGAACTGTTGGAAGGATCCAGGAGCGGCATGCAGTACCTTCGAACTTTCGGAGGCTGCTAACAACCAAACTCAAGGAGTTGGCTCTTTCAGGGAAGTTAGTAAAGGTCAGTTGTTTTACCTAGCACGAAATTACGAATCCACATTAGGCAGTTTTTGTATTTGTTTTTGTTTTTTGTTTTTTTTTCGTTGTTACATAGAAGCAGTCTGGGAGTCAACAAAATGTAAGTTCGAAATGGAGAGTTCAGCTTGTGGGAGACGGTAGGAATCTTTACAGAAGCATTACCGGGGGCTTCTGTGGAGGAGTGATATATCTGTGTGATTTGTGGTGACTTACGGTTTCGAAATGCTTCACCCTCCAGTACTTGCCAAACTGCGAGGTCTTGTTCGGATTTATTGTAAGACTTTTTTCCTTGAAAGGATTTATTGTATTTTGGCATGAGAGCCAGTGATCAGCTTGGATCTCTGAGCTTATGTGTAGATGTTGATCTTACGATATAGGTGTTTGAGCAGGTCCGGCAGAATTACAAGATGAATGAAGGTAACGAAAGTCCAGCACCGGTCGTGGAGGAGCCCGAATATAGGGAGAGGGAGAATGCCATTGTAGTCAGTGATGTCCGTGTACAGAAGGAGTCTCGGTTGAGACGGCAGGATGTGCAGATCGAGGAGAGCAACAGGCCACATCCTTCACGGCTTCCTAGAGATTCGTGGGACCCTAGAGATAGCTCAGAGAAGGCAAGGCCTGAGAGTCTGCCTTATAAGAAGTCCAAAATTGACATTGAGCACCTTGCAAGGGCTAGGACAAAGACCGCTGAGGAGGCTGCACGAGCAGCTGCTGTGGCTGTGGCCGAAGCGGAGGCCGCTGCTGCCGCTGCTGAAGCTGCTGCTAGAGAGGCCGAAGCTGCGGAAGCCGAAGCGGAGGCTCTCGAAGCTGCTGCGGAGGTTGCTGCTGCAGCAGCAATCAGGCCTCAAAAGAAATGTACGTGACGCTGCCATTTTAGGGGCAGTATTTCAAACATTTGTGTGCTTAGTTGGTTGTGGGTTGAGATAAGGTTGTGGGAGTAGTGGGCACTGGACGGTGACTGTTATGTGAAGTCTGGAAACAACTCGAGGAAAAGAAGCTACATCTGGTGGTGCTGGAAACGCTTCTTCCAGCATGTTGCTTTGCTTGATATTGACTGTGTACTCGCGGTGATGCAACAGTGCGAGCGATGGCAGTGATGCAGGAGGTTGCAGTAAACGGGTAGGCAACTTATTATAGCTCCCTTACGTGCAACAGGGAGAAGAGCACCATTGTGAACACTTATCAGATGAAATGAGCTCAACAACTAGGTCATGTGAAGTTCTTCATGGTAGGCAAATTGTATTGTAGACAATCCGGCTTGTTTATATAGAAGCCAGCTAGTTTAGGATTTAGAACAATAGAAAGTGGAGATGGCAACTCCAAGTTTGATATTTACAGCTTTTAAGTTCTTTCGGGGTTATGTATTTTCTGGCTCAGCATTTGTATCTTAAAAGGATAGTGTACTTTGTGAAGGCTGTACGTAGGACAGGGACTCTCCTTGATGTACATTTCGTATTCAATCCTGCATATTTCCTCTTGAAGAAGCTGATTACTGCTCAACGTCCTTCAATTCAGACGATTTTTATTGTGAGAGCCTGTTGTTTTCTATGCATTGCATTGCTTAAGTCTGATACAAATTAATTTATGGTTTTGTGGCATGTGCCCGGACCTCAGGAATTCACATCTTGCACGCAAGGTCTGAGTAGATTTCTGGCTATCTCACCACCAACTTTGTGCCAAAGTAAGAGAAGTAACTATAATTAGACATACATTACATCATCACAAAATTGTGAAGTCAAAATATAGTGTAACCTGTAAGACACTAAAATATAATATACTTTTGCCACTATTTTTGACTATATCATTACTATTTGCATCATATCAAAATCCAAATGTGGTCATTTTATATTTTATGTTGTTCACAATCCAACCAAGTGCATGCCACAACCTTGTTGAACCTAACCATCACACCTTAGTAGACACTTTGATACAAATCCTAGAATCAACTTTTGTGGTTTTATTTGTTAGTGTCTGCAATAGCGTGTAGTACAGCCATTTGAGCGACTAACTTACCCACCTTGTTGTAGTGTAACAACGCCTATTTTAGATACATAAAACAATTCCACTGAAGAATTTTTAAAATTTTAGTACAACAATGACTATTATCTCCACATCCAACCTTGAAATACTATACCAACATTTCCTCAATATATCATGAACTTGCAAGAATTTGATATACTGGTGTAGCATTGTGCAGCACGGTCTTGGGGGAGGGGGAAGGGGGGGCTGGCGATGCGGATAGTGGAGGAAAGGGGGCAGGAAATGGAGTGGGACACTAGTTGAGGAGGAAGAAGGCGAAGGCCAGGACAGGGTGTAACACTGCGTCGCACGGGGAACAGGGAAGGAAGGAAGGAACGGGGGAGAGAGCGCGCGGGACAGGAACCGAAACGAAGGATGGTTGGGAGGCGCCATTCGGGGGAGCTCTTCAATCTCTGTCTCTGTCTCTGTCTCTGCACAACGCCGCTGCGTCCAATAGGAGGAGCCTCGCTCACCGCCCCCGCCCCAGTCCCCGTGCTGCCGCATGCCTGGGAGCTCGCTGTTGTGCGTTGTTAGGGCGCGGGATTCCAGTGTGCTTGGATCTCTGCTTCGCTGCGTCCAGCTCCACGCCATGAGGCCGCACCACAGCAGCCGCGTCCCTCTGTCCCTCGTCGCCCCCTCCTCCTCCTCCTCGCGCCCTCATTTCCTGCTCCTGCTTGCGCCCTTCTCTAGCATGCTCCGATAACTCGTTTCCTTCCTCTCACCGATTCAAGGAGCTATGGAGCCACCCCCTCGCAAGCGGGGGCGACCGCTCAAGCATCCCAAAGCCGCCTCCAGCGATTCTCCTAAGTCTCGTGTCGCATCGGTTTTGAACGAGTCCAATTCTCTCTCTCCTTCCACTCCCGCCCATGTGGACTTGGCGGACCGTGCCGTGTCGGCTGTCGATCCTAGGTCGGGCCAGCGTGGGAGGAAGAAGTCCGTGGCGGAGAAGGTAGAAGGGCCGGCTTCTATCACGCCCGACGGAGGAGGAGGAAGCCCCAGCGATCGGGAGCTTTCCAAGTCTGTGGTAGACGACGGCGAGTTGCCTGCGGAGGGAGTAGCCAGCAAGAGGAATAAGAAGTCGCCCCTGGTACATTATAACGTCCATCGTCATGTTCTTGCACTTGTATGATTTGTGTGACCAAGTGTATTGTCGAAATCGAGCTCCCAGTAGCACAGGGAATAATCCTGGGTTCTCGCAGTAGGGCGTCAACACACAGGTAGGCGACCCATGCGAAGAGCGAGAGCGCGTTTACCCGGACCGCATTGGACGGTCGTGGTGACGGGGATGGAATGGAGGTTGTAGGGTTTAGTCTGGGAGCGAGGTGGGTCGGGATTCCGGGTTGAACCGGTCAAGCAGCCTTCACACGAATGCACAGATTCTAACCTGAATCCGCGACTGCGTGACATCCGAGGTCGAGAACGAACGGAACGTCGGTCATGAGAGTGTCCTAGAGAGCGTACCACAGACACGGAGCTGGGGAGAAGTCCAGGTTGGGAATCGGGGATGATCATTGGCATTGTTGCTTACGACTGTCGCGGATGGCTGCCAGGGGTACTTGAGAGATGCGCACAAAGGCAGAAAGCCACGTTCGTAAAAGACATGACAGCTGAACTGGGTAGTGACCAAAATGGGCGCGGCACAGAGGAATGGAGTATGAGGGTCGTTTGAGGTGGACGTGTCCAGAGGGCTAACAGAGGTGGATGCTTTGATACCTGCAGGGAAATGCTGACGACATCAAGGGGCATGCCCCAT
Source organism: Physcomitrellopsis africana (assembly GCA_036785485.1). NCBI lineage: Eukaryota > Viridiplantae > Streptophyta > Bryopsida > Funariales > Funariaceae > Physcomitrellopsis > Physcomitrellopsis africana. The sequence goes on along the minus strand of JAWRVF010000082.1, from coordinate 108,435 downwards.
CGTTGGAGGACGCAACGGTGGTAAGCGACGACGTGAAAGACGCTCCGTTCATGGATGCTGTGGTGAAAGTGTTTTGCGTGCACACGGAGCCCAATTTCTCGCTTCCATGGCAGAGGAAACGGCAGTTCAGCTCCAACAGCAGCGGTTTTATCACCAAAGGCCGTCGGGTTTTGACGAACGCGCACTCAGTGGAGCACCATACGCAGGTGAAGGTGAAGAAACGTGGATCAGATACAAAGTACTTGGCCACAGTGCTTGCGATTGGAACCGAATGCGACATAGGTCAGTTGCTGCCCAGCGCATGAGCGTGTGCGAGGGGCCGAGTACGGTACGAGAGTGTGCAGGCGGTCATGCGGTCTGCGCAATACGAGCTGAGTGTGACGGGAGCGTGGTGTGATTTGCGGCACACTGTTTAGGTGTTGCGTGTACGTTGAGTAGATTGCAGAGGTGGTGTGCTGGTCATTTGCGGAGATTTGGACCTGGGTGGGTGCAGAATGCATGGAACTCTTGTTGTGTCGCCGTAGTGTTCGCTGTGGGGGGCGGAATCATTGCCGGATGATGGTTGTGCGGGTGTGAAGCGAAGAGGTCGTCGCAATGTTGGGAATGTCAGGTTGTTGGATAACATGGAGGTGATGGATGTGTGGAGGGCGGCGATGAGATGCTGATGATTTGTATTGGCGTTTGCGTGCGCAGCTATGCTGACCGTCAGCAACGACGAGTTTTGGGAGAATGTGACGCCGGTGAACTTTGGATCTTTGCCTCGTCTGCAAGACGGGGTGACGGTGGTGGGCTATCCCATTGGCGGTGACACTATCTCGGTGACTAGCGGCGTGGTGTCACGCATCGAAGTCACGTCATATGTGCATGGCGCAACGGAGTTGCTGGGCGTGCAGGTGAGAGGCGGGGTTCAACACGCATCTGCACAATGTGGAAATTATATGGTCTCATCGATGAATGTCCGGCACGTCCATTTAAGCATGAGAGTGTGGCCTGGTCCGAATAACAGTGGTGATACACCTCCCGAAGTACGAATGGCAAGGTGCAGTCGAGTGTCCATCAAGTATGGATGCGAAGTCGAGACGGGCAGTCTCCGATCTTGCGTATGTGTGAAAAAAGATGCGGGCGTTTGTGGACGTACTAGTTTGAGTAGACCGCTTAGTCCCGGTCGGATTCGGGCCAGGATGTATAAGCACGCAACTCCCTGTGGGTAGCGACTCCGAAGCATGTACGAGACATATGGTGTGCCTGGATATTTCGCGAACATGCTGAGGTGCAAAAGTTCATCGCATCATCTAGTCGTGCAGACTTTACAGGGTCCATATGTAGCCCATGGTCAGTGTAGGTAGTTGGTTGGAGGCAGTGGCAGCTCAGGGGACTGGGAGTTTGACTGTGCTGGGAGCAATCAGGGCAGGAATGATGTCGAGATGACTTTTGTGGCTTTTGTGCTGATTTGGGGGTTGTATATTTTTAGTTTTGGAAAGGTGAATGTGTATACAGTATTACCTCTACTAACTCATCCCCTACTAAGTTATAACCTCTGCAAAGTTATGGGAAAACGGTGGAACCAACATGGTTCTATGGTGCTAAGTTATCCCATGCTAAATTATAACCTCCCATAAGTTCTTCCCATAAGTTCTACCCTAGGATGCGAACCGACCCCATAACTCAGTAGAGGTAATACTGTATATATGTTTAGTTTCACTCTTCACCTTTCTCTCAGCACACATTTGTTGCACAGGCTTCTTCGATTTTGGGGTTCGAGTACTTTTTTTTGTGGGGCTTGTGGAGAGTATGAGGATTTACTTGCTTTCGTGGTGGGAATGCAGATTGATGCTGCTATCAATGCTGGGAACTCTGGAGGTCCTGCTTTCAACGACAGAGGTGAATGCGTGGGAATTGCTTTTCAGTCGCTGAAGCACGAGGATGCTGAGAACATCGGATACGTTATTCCCACCCCTGTCATTGATCACTTTATTACGGATTACGTCCGCAACAGCGACTACACAGGTACTAGGACGTAAGATGGCGTTTACGCGTTGCGCGTCGTAGAGTGGAATGCAATTAGACTTGCACATGTGAAGGCAGGGTCGTCGTGTTCGATTGTTTTATGTCTGCATTATTGCATCCTGGTTGTTGGCTTTCATGGCGAGGCTGTAGTAGCCTGTGGTGCTTACTTCGAGCCGGTACACGATGTGGGTGGCTAAGCATGCGGTGTATGTGATGCGAACAATGCAGGGTTTCCGATTTTGGGTATCGAATGGCAGAAGATGGAAAACCCTGATCTTCGGAAGGCGCTGGGAATGAAGAGCGCCCAGAAAGGTGTTCGCATACGACGCGTCGAGCCCACTGCACCTGCATTCGCACAGTTGCGAGCTTCAGACATCCTGATGAGTTTCGATGGCATAGATATTGCAAACGACGGCACCGGTACGGATCCCTTGCCAAACTTGACGAAGTCGTCTCAAATTCGGTGGGCCGTGGTGGACACGATGTTTGTACGTGTAATGTGTGATTTCCACTATGACGGATGGTGGGCGGGCAAGTGCTGATGTTGGTGTGAATGTGTGTGTGCATGGAAATGAAGTTTCCTTCAGGCACGGGGAGCGAATCGGGTTCAGTTATTTGGTATCGAAGAAATACACCGGCGAGTGTGCCAAGGTGAAAATTTTGAGGGATGGGAAGTCGATGGAGTTCGATATCGATCTGGCGAACCACCGACGGCTGGTACCTGCGCACATCAAGGGGAAGCCACCGTCGTACTACATATTGGCAGGCATCGTGTTTGCGGCGATCTCCGTGCCTTATCTTCGCTCAGAGGTTCGTGTGCAGTGGAACCTGACATGGTGGAATGTGGAGGATGAACAGGCCGCGTGATGGTTAAAGTGGCTAGAGATCACTTACGGTGGTATTTTGTAGGTGCGCATCAGAAATGTGTTGTTGATCGCACAACGTGGAGTTGATTTTGGGGGTAGATCTAGTCTTGTGGATGTGAAATTTTAACTGGTTTGGTTCAGTTGGATTGTTCGGTTGTTGTGTCCCCTTTCTCGGCCTTTGTGATTGTAAAACCCGTCCCCTTCCGCTCCTGTGGAGTTCACTATCAGGGTAGTTGATAACTGGTTGTGGTTGAGGGATGTGGCAGTATGGGAAGGACTACGACTATGATGCTCCAGTCAAGCTGCTGGACAAGCTGCTACATTCGATGTCTCAGTCTGAAGATGAGCAGCTCGTCGTCGTCTCCCAGGTGCTTATACTCCGTCCCGCTGCATTTTTGATATATTGTGTTCGCCTGAAGTATGTGAATGTCCTTTGCATAAGGGTTTGGGACGCCCTCCATCATGGGTTGTTCTCTTTTTTATATGTTGTATATTGTTGGTTAGAATTCATCATACAACATATGATTTTATGCGCCTTGAATTGTAACCAAGAAGAGAAGTCAATTTTGTTTACTGATGAACTTGTCGGCGCTGATGCGGTCTCAGGTCCTGGTTGCGGATATCAACATAGGTTATGAAGATATTGTGAACACTCAGGTGGGTGATCGCTCTACGAGGATTTGGAAGGAGTTTTTGAGTTGGTCGGGAGGCGTGAATGGGTGGCGATGTTAGCCGGCGCATGATATGTGTGCGGATTTTCTTAGAAGTGTGGTCGCAGTGGGGAAGGAGATCACTGTTTTGATGGCTTGTGTTACTGTTGTCTGGTAATGGATGGCAGGTTATTGCTTTTAATGACACTCCTGTGAGAAATCTGAAGCATCTGGCAAACTTGGTGGAGAAGTGCACGGACCCGTTCTTGCGGTTTGATCTTGATTACCAGCAGGTTTGTGTCCAATATGCGAAACCGTGTACTCGTTGTAATGTAGAGATGTTGTGATGGAAGTGAAGTGTACTTGGGCTTTGGCGTGAAGGGTGTGAGAATGAGGGGTCCGTTCTTGTTTGGATACCGGTACTCATATGACGAGTGCGTTTGGCCTCAATTTTGATTTTTTTGATAAAAGTCTTCGAGCGAAGAGGATGCGCATGAGTAAGTATTGTACATATGGATATGTGCAGGTTGTGGTTCTGGAGACCCAGGCAGCCAAGGCTGCTACCCCAGAGATCCTTGCTACCCATTGTATACCATCAGCAATGTCTCAGGACTTGAAAATGTAGTATTAAGAGTTTACAGGTGGTAGTTCCGTGTTGAGAAGAATCATCTCTTGCATCGGGTCGGCAAAAATTGAGTATAGTATATTGTTAGCGTTGATTGTATTGTAGCTGTATTTTTTGAAGCTGCATACGCTGTTTCACACATCTTACAAAGAGTTGGTGTCTGAAGGAAAGTTGCAGTGTCTGTGTATACAATTGTTGTTCAATGCGCAGTGTGCTGAGATCGGTGGTTGTTTTTTGGAAGAGAAGATTTCAAATTTTTGGTGGGTCGTAAAGGAAAACGATGAGGAGGTTGTGAGGACCACTTTGAGGCTGTATGACATACTTAAGGTGTGCCCTTGGTGGGTGTTCCTCCGAGGATCTGGACGTGGTTTTGATTGCAACGTGGTGGTTCCGTTAGGTCTCACTAAATCTAGAGGATTAATTAGTTTCCTTTTTTAGTCTCCAGATATTTTGTGTACTCGGGACAAACTTGAGTTTAGCTGTAGGATCTGGAAGCGAAGTGTCTCATTCCTGGTGTCCATGGTGACACCACACCTGGAGCCTTGGATTGGGATTTGTAAACAAAGCATACACCTGAGATGTTGATAAATTTAATTTTCATATGAATTTTGGTATCTGGATTAAATTAAATTTTTTACCTTTTGGTATGAATCATAACTCAGCGTGTATTTTGTTGTGTGTAGTTGGAACAGGGTCTGTCTAGTTTCACTGTTTTGCTAGTTTTTATTTGTTATTTTGGAAACCTAGATTTCCCAGAGTTTCGTGTATCTGATGATGTTTTGACCTTCTTAAGGTAAAGAGCAACCATTTTCTAATACCCTTGTTTAAAAATTCCTAACTATTATGTGTTCGTGCATCCTCGCTTTGTTTTGTTGCATATAATACATTTTTGTTTTCGGTGGTGGATGTCTTTTTTTTTTTTTTTTTGGTTTTGTTTTGTTTTGTATTTATTTATTTTTCTTCTCTGTGTAGTAATTTATTTTTTCTAGTCTGAATGTTTAACCAAGATGGAACAAGGAAATTCTTGATATATTGATATACTTAGAATACTCTTTTTTGTATGATAAAATTTTTCACTAGTAAGTTTAAGATATCACAGTTACGACTTGAGAGACGTAAGGAATACATGTTCAAAAACGTGGAAAGTGTTTCGAGAACACCAACTACGTACTGAAAGATATTTCACACGATGGTTTGCCACACAAAGTACTACAAACAAATCAAAACATTTTGCGGAATACCTCTTCTAATTTTAATCGTCATCACATACAATTTGGAAAGTCCATGCACACACAAAGAAAGATCTCATCATGTACAAAACGCATCGTTACTACACATACATTTGGCTGTGTGACATAGTCTCCACTAGAGAATCACTGAACTCAATCATTTTATCAAATGACAAAAATAGAAATATAATAATGCATGATCAAAATTCAAGTGTGAGGAAGGCAAAGGAGATGGCCCTCGGTGTGGTCAGGGTCTAGGTCTGGGTCAGCTGTGGGTCCGAGTCTGCGGATCGGGATGTGGTACGGGGATGAGACGGGAGGGGTGGCGGGTCCAGGCTGAAGCGGGTGACGGGTCCAAGATGACAAAGGGGGATCGGAGAGAAAGTGGGGGCAGCCCTCAAAACAAAGAGAAACTAAAATAGTGGCAAGTGCCTAAAGGCTGAGGCCCGCGGAGCTTCGAAGAAACATCATCCTTCTTCAAGGGAGGAGCCACGAGCCACGAGCGACGAGGCTTCAGGCAGCAGCACAGACTGCGCGCGAGAGAGAAAGAGTGAGCGAGCGAGCGAGCGCGCAAGAGAGAGAGGGTGCGGGAATGTGTTGACCATTGTTTCCGAGGGAATGTCATGGCGGGTGTTTCTATAACGTAGCCTGGTTGTGACACTACTACGACCACACACCAGATCACTATTCTTGATGAGTGAACTCATATCGCCCCTACACCATCGGAGCCGTGTTATCTGGGCGAGCGTCTCGATGACCATACTCCCCGCACCTTAGACTAGTTGCAGCCCGCGCTTATCGATTCCTCTTTGTCCCCTGTCTTCTTCTTTCGTTATTTTAAATTTTCTCTGTATTAGGGTTTCTTCCTCTGCCCCTCTCTGCGTCTGTCTTTCCCTCATCTATCCAGCCTCATGATTGATTGCTAACTTTTTCCCCTAGGGTTTCATCGTTATAGTCCAGTCATGGGAGCTCCTAAACAAAAGTGGACTGCGGAGGAAGAGGCTGCCCTCCGCGCTGGTGTCGAGAAATATGGACCCGGAAAATGGAGAGCGATTCAGAAGGACTCTAAGTTCGGCCCCTGTCTCACCTCTCGTTCCAACGTCGACCTTAAGGTACCCTACCCTTTCCCTTCATTTCCCCTCCCTTCTCCGTTCCTTGCAGCAACTTCACAACGATCGAAAAATTACCTTGGATCGTTAACGTTGTTAACTTAATTTCTTACAAATTGGTGCACTTTCCACTCTTATGCCTCTGCCCTGTAGTTGATGCTCTTAAGCACATAGAGTCAGTCTCGATAACTCTTATGCTAGGGTAATGAGTCCTCTTTTCCCGGTTATTGTGGGACTTAGGTTGTAAGCGGATTTGTTTCTGATCACACCACTTCGCATCTTAATAGCCACACGAACCTCAACCTAAGTCGATTATTCGACCTGTTCGACTCAAGTCTTGAGGATGCTTTGGGATCTTTTCTCATCTCTTGCTTGAAGCGTTTTTGAAGCACAACCGTTTAGAGAGTAGCGATACGTGGTTGCTAATTTTTTGCTTCCTGGGATCAAATTGATAATGTTTTTAAACGCTAGTCTGTGCAGATTGCCCACCCTAATGTGTTTAGCCGGAGTTGGGACTGTTCTTAGAAGTCAAAGTTCCATTTAGTGTACTTGCCTCTACCATTTCGTCTGTCTGTCCTGTCTCTAAAATGACAAACGTATTTAAATATTAGAACTTAATACCGTGGCTCTAAGATTACGGACAACAGGGAGGTACTGCTCGGTTTGTTTAGCATGCATTAGGTAGTTTTGATACAGAGTTTTGTGTTCGAGCGATCACAGAGGAACCCTAACATTCTCATCTGTAGTCATTTCCGTATAGGTACTGCAACTTAGTTTGGGGTGTGAACCAGTTTACAAGTCCTCTCATAGGAATTGCAATACTGGGTGTAGGGAAAGTCTTGGGTTAGAGGGGTTGTTGATAATCATCTGGTGGTTGCCACATGACAGGATAAATGGCGAAACATGAGTGTAAGTGCCAATGGGCTTGGGTCAGCAAGGAAGCCCTTGGCCATCACTGGTGGGCCAGGGATGTTGACCTTGATGGAGGATGCAGTATCGGTGCTTCCTTTGGCTGTTTTGCCGCCAATAGATGATGCACAAGCGCTGAAAAGAGAGAGCGCGGATACATCTGGGGATCGCAAGTCACTTGGTTCGAGGTAATATTTGGGTTCTCAATGTTTTTGCTCCGATGCAGTTATGTTTGTTACGTATCACAGCTTAAAAGACGTAGAATATGCCATTTCATTGACGTTTGTAAAACTTATGCTCGTTCATGGCAGATATGACGATATGGTCTTTGAAGCAGTGATGGGGCTTAAAGAACCCTATGGATCCAGCAACGCCTCCATTGCTAGCTACATTGAGGTATTGTGGCAGTTTTGCTCGTGGACTGCATGTTTGGTTGTGTGTATGCCTTATGTATTTATTTTTTGGTCTTTAGGATGTCTTGTATCCTCAACATGTGTGAGTCGCCTCTTGTAGCCGGAATTTACGAGGTGCCTTGAAGGGTATTGTTTTGTGTTGTCAGAATGATATGTTTGCAACCAAAGTTTATGAACTTTTACACGTGGCTGAACCCTTCCTTCACGCTGAAATTTGTACCAGAGAGGGTAATGTATTGAATGTTTCGTGGCATACTGTCAGTGGAGATGTGATAAGCGAGAACTGTGGAGGTCAGTGAAGTTATGGTTCATGGTCACCTGATTTGTGTGGATGAGAGGGCATAATCATTTGCCTCTTGTTTTGGTATGGGACTTCTCGTCCAACGTATTAAATTGTTGGGGACATAGCCTTTTTTGTCGGTTGTTTGGCCCCCTGGACCTTTTGAACCTCGTGAAGCACACGGGGTCAAGGTTCGTTACGAACGACAGCATGGGGAGAATGTTTTACAAGTTTTGCTTCAATTGAAACTGGTGACAAGTTGGAGTGTAAGTTTGAAGGTGCTATAGCCCACCGAGAGGAAGTTGGTGGTTATGCGGTGGTGGTGATTGTTGAGTCAGGGCAGCAGGTCTTACTTGATTGCGATTTTCGTTGTGTTAGTATGTGAATTTGTTCACATTTACAGATGTGACGAAACGCTGATTTATGAACTGTTGGAAGGATCCAGGAGCGGCATGCAGTACCTTCGAACTTTCGGAGGCTGCTAACAACCAAACTCAAGGAGTTGGCTCTTTCAGGGAAGTTAGTAAAGGTCAGTTGTTTTACCTAGCACGAAATTACGAATCCACATTAGGCAGTTTTTGTATTTGTTTTTGTTTTTTGTTTTTTTTTCGTTGTTACATAGAAGCAGTCTGGGAGTCAACAAAATGTAAGTTCGAAATGGAGAGTTCAGCTTGTGGGAGACGGTAGGAATCTTTACAGAAGCATTACCGGGGGCTTCTGTGGAGGAGTGATATATCTGTGTGATTTGTGGTGACTTACGGTTTCGAAATGCTTCACCCTCCATGACTGGTCGAACTTTAAGCTGATGTTCGGGGTTTTTGTAGTTATTTTTGTATTAATTATTTTTGAAATTTTGAATTTACTGATTAATCACTGGAAGGATTAATGTATTTTGAGAGTAGAGGGAGTGATGAGCATGGATTTTTGAGCCTTTGCACCTTGAGTCTATGTATGGATGTCGCTCTTATGTTTTAGGTGTGTGAACAGGTGCGGCAGAATTACAAGATGAATGAAGGTAACGAAAGTCCAGCACCGGTCGTGGAGGAGCCCGAATATAGGGAGAGGGAGAATGCCATTGTAGTCAGTGATGTCCGTGTACAGAAGGGGTCTCGGTTGAGACGGCAGGATGTGCAGATCGAGGAGAGCAACAAGCCACATCCTTCACGGCTTCCTAGAGATTCGTGGGACCCTAGAGATAGCTCAAAGAAGTTAAGGCCCGAGAGTCAGCCGTACAAGAAGCCCAAAACGGACATTGAGCACCTTGCAAGGGCCAGGGCAAAGACCGCTGAGGAGGCTGCACGAGCAGCTGCTGTGGCTGTGGCTGAAGCGGAGGCCGCCGCTGCCGCTGCTGAAGCTGCTGCCAGAGAAGCCGAAGCTGCGGAAGCCGAAGCGGAGGCTCTCGAAGCTGCTGCGGAGGTTGCTGCTGCAGCAGCAATCAGGCCTCAAAAGAAATGTACGTGACGCTACCATTTTAGGGCAGTATTTCAAACATTTGTGTGCTTAGTTGGTTGTGGGTTGAGATAAGGTTGTGGGAGTAGTGCCGCTGGACGACGACTTTTCTGTGAAGTCTAAAACCAAGACGAGTAAAAGAAGCTACATCTGGTGCTGCTGAAAACGCTTCTTCCAACGTGTTGCTTTGCTTGATATTGACTCTGTACTCGCGGTGATGCAACAGTGCAAGGGATGGCAGTGATGCAGGAAGTTGCAGTAAACGGGTAAGCAATTTACCATAGGTCGCCGACGTGCACTGCGAACCCTTATCAGATGGGATGAAGTCAACAACGACAAGGTTACGACAAGTCCATGCCAGGGAAACTGTATTGTAGACCATACGGCTTGTTTATATAGTAGCCGCCTAATTTAGATCTTATTTACCATGGGAGTTGGAATTATCGACGCCAGGTTTGGTATTTTACTGCTTAGAGTTATTCAGGGGTTGGTAGCTTTTCTGGCTCAGCATTTGTATCTTAACAGGATAGTGTACTTTGTGAAGGCTGTATGCACGACAGCGACTCTCTGTTGTAAATTTTTTTATTCAATCCTTCAAGGTTCATTAGTTATCAAAAATTTTATCTTGCTCAACGTTCTTGAGAACCTTCCTTTCCTTCGATTTTGGTGTCGAAAGAATTTTATATATGAAAATTACTGATAAGTTAGAATTACAACTAAATAGTTAAAGCTTTGATTTGGCAAAAAGGAGCGCAAAATGCGAGATCCATCTTAGTTTTGTTGTAATGTTTCAAAAAGTTCAAATCTCAATTGATTGACTTTCAAATAGGTTTGTGTGAATTGTGTCTTGAAGTTTGTGATTCAAACAAGAGCAAATGTATTATTATTGGTTTTGTTTATTTATTAAGTGTTTGCGAAGTGTTGGATTTTCTGATGTCGTAATTGGGAGAATTTGAGAAATTGATGTGTAAAAAGTGGATTTATGAAAGGTTGGGAAAAAAAGGAGATTTCTTAGTTTGATTTCAAACATTCCATATTTTTAGAAAAAAATCAGAATTACGGCATGATAGATTTCGAACTCATTCAGGTATTAAATTTCAAAAAGATTACTCAAGTTTTTTTACATATCCTTAAAGATTTGCCACAAATGTTAAAAAATATATATTCTAGTATTCTTTTACAAAATAGTTGACCAAAAAATATGTTATTATCTTCAGTATTGGATATCTAACTGTTAATTTTTAATTTTTTTGATACCATATTTTTTTGTGTAACACCATAATAGTGTATATAATTTTGTATAGATGTGATTGATTATTAGGATCAAAACCCACTTTAACAATGTTGAAAGTGCATATATACACATAATTATTTTCTTTCAACTAAAAAAAAAGGAAAAGAAATACTAGATATTGACATATTACTGGTAGTGTAATAAAAAATGTCCAAATTGATATATGCGATTTCTTTTAAAAATTTCATCCTAACGTCTGTCAAAACAAAATATTCAATATGTTTTTTATATTTCTATTAATAAAAATACGAAATAGTAATAAGAATGATAACATCGTAATTCACATGAATGATGCTGTAATTGAATATGTTTCAAGTAAATCATTTAAGTATTTATTTTTAATATATATATATATATATATATATATATATGTTCAAACTTAATGCAATGCACAAATGAAAATGTATTTGTATTGGTGTGGTGGATAACTTTCCTCAATTCTTTGTGGAATTCACTAATCGTATGAATTCATCACAAACAAGACAATGATGAAGCAATAACATCAACTGTAAATGACCAAGTGATAATCATACTTCAAAAAACATGAAACGAACAGTAACTAGGAAGGGGAGCGAGACCAGAATGTCACTCCATCAAAATCAACAAATCTTGTGACCACATGTCCACATTTCAAACTCCGTGGAAAACCTCTTACATGCATTCCCTTCACCCTTCTTTGATCCACACTGGTTGTAAAAGAAGCTCACATGAGAATGTGTCTTGCAACATTACAATCACAGATGTGGATGCTGTTTCAACGCGGTGGGTTTGTGGTTTCAATGTTTTCACTCAACACGGGACTGGTCTTGTAGAAAACATTGAAGGTGGCTTTACGAGACTGGACTCTAAGCTATTGAACATCTTAGAGTTCTCAATTACAGCTTTTTAGTGTTTGAACACATGAAAGCCAGGCACTGAAGGCAACTCCCGCTCACTAGTAGTAGTAGTGCATCATGTCTCCACGGAGGGTGATGGTGGCTTCTGAAATCTGTGGTTGTGAAATGTACCAGCCACTTTCTCTCCACAGCATTTCATACATGGGAACATCTGCTACTAGTATTATTACACTCACTGCTGGAGATTCTCTACTCAGGGTTCTGCCTGAGCAGACACTGCAAATTGGAGTTACAGTAGGATCTTCTGTTGACGTAGCTTACTCTCCTGACGGCAACAGAAGTTCCCACCTATGGCAACAAAAGAGGACGTAGGTAATGATTAAACGGCACACGATAGCAACGGTGGTGTACAATGCAAGTAAGTGGATCATGATTGTAAAGCTAGAATACTGAATATCGGACTTGAGGGCCCAAGCGACGACAGGAAAAGAACAACAGTGCAGTGGACGGAATCGCAATCAGGAATTAGAGAATACCAATAAATGACCGAGTTTGGCGAGTCAGATTGCAGTGGGAATGCCTCCCGCCAGAACAGCCAGCGGCGAGGTTGACAGAAAGAACTTGTGATTGATACACCAAAAGGAAGTGACGCGAGTGATAGTGTTGGCCCGGAATAGACAAGGATGTTTCAGTGCGGTGAGTCACGCCCTTGGCACTTAATTTTTCGCAAGCGTTGGGAACCTCCCTCCACTCTTGACCTTCCCATTCTTCCACCACCCTGCATCTGGCTTTGGGCCACCGTTGAAGTATCCTTTCCTCATCACCGTTCGTTTGTTAGGCATTCTGACAGGTTAAAGCTAATCCAGCGCATGTGACGTCGATGCTGGGAAACACCATGGTGTATCTCAAGCAACGCAAAGGTGCCAGCTTTGCTCAGTTTCAAGAGAACTCAGAAGCCCCGTCAGACCCGTGTAAGTTCTCTAAAGGCTACCACAGGACTTTGTTGCAGGAAGCATCGTAAAAGACGGAGGAGGTCGCGCCATTGGAGACAATGCTGTGGACGTTGTTCTACACATCCAGCAGCACAGGTCCACTTGGGACTACAGCAAGACCCATAGTAGATATAACAGGAGATGTAGGTGATAATGAAGAGTTCCATACAGATGATCTCACGCTAATCCACACTCCCAAATGTGAGATGGCATTAAAACTTACCAATACAAACCATCGTAAGAGAAAAAAAATTCAGATTTTTGAATTATCATGCTCCCACACGGCAACGACTAGAATTACCTCTTTGCTAGTGCTCACAGCTGTACTGCTTCTCACAATGCTAGCATGAAACATTCAGCTTTATTCAATTGCTTAACAATGCTAGCATGAAACACAGTTGCTGCAATCAAATCAAGCTGAATTGTAGAATGCTGACTTGAACATGAACTTGCCACGATGAGCAATCACGTGTTGAAAAACCTCAGAATTATATTTGATTGATTTACAATGCAATCTCTGCAACAAATGAACTAGTTGACGGTCTCCGATAGCTCAAGCATACTCTTCTTGTCCTTAGTTGTCCAGATTGGATGAAGCTTCTGACCTATTATACACTCAACCTTAGTGGCTAAGGAAGTGCAGAAACAGGCTGATTTTTCTTCTCTCAAGCGCGCCATTGTATTCAGTTCTTGTGCTACGGTCGCAAGGGCGTCTTTGACGTCACCCAGCGCCCACGCCAGAGAGATGTGTGGCCGAGGATTCTGACACAGACCAAGTATACTTCTGAACATGAGCATATTTTGTTATAGAATGAGAAATTGACAAGGTGAAAACAACTCTATACAGTGCATTGCACTCACAATTTTTAGTAATGAGTTTCGGACATGCCCCACAATTAAGTAAAAATAGAATTTATGTCGATTCAATAAACCCAACACAGAGAACATACGGGGTAAAAAGTTGGTAAACCGTGCAGTGTATAAACATGGTCCACCAAGGACACTTGTTTCTTGATCTGAACCCCCAACAACCCCAATAAAGAAACAATTTCGTCCCAAATTTTCAGTCTCAATGATAATCCAAGAAGCATCAGAACGAAATTAACGAGAATGCCAGTGCTCAGTGACTCCTCATTAAGAGATATATTCAAGTCCTACCCAGGATCTGCAGTTATATGCAACGCTAATGCTGAAATTGGAATTTCAGATGGTCCTACCTCTGCATATCCTGTTGCCACAACTTCAAGGGACAAAAAGGACCGAGTCCGATCATCATTGACGAAGACTTCCCAGCTACTGAACTCGACCAAGAACCGTTTCTGACCTTCAAATTTTCGACGTAACAGATGCACCATTGTGTCTATCTGATGAACACGTATGGGAACAGTCCGTCCAAGGCTAATATGGAACTCAGTTGCTAACTTGATGCCTGGAAAACATTTAAATGGCATGAATCAAACTTCCCCAAACTAAAAAAATGTATACTTTTTAAAAACTTCCAATCGCCTGTAGGAGAAGGATTATGAATCACACTACCACACAACTCTTGGCTGTCCATGCAAGAAAAGATAGAAGTCAAAGGAATGCAGCATTCGACTCTGGTCTTGAGGTCATACGAATGTACATGTCTAGAAGATAGAACGCAAATAAGGGTACCTTGTTTTGATCCGACATTGGCTGACAAATCATCATCCTCCATAGACTTGAGGCTTGAAAATAAGGACACAGCCTTTTGAAGATAAAGAGCAAGCTTGGTTTGTATTGAAGCTGACAATACCACTGCCACCGGAGATATGGAATAATTTCGGAACCAAATTAGGGGAAGAAAAATAGGGAAACAAGAATACAGATACAAGATCAACAGCCAGACCTGCACAACCTGCTAGGTAATTCAAGGAGTCCATACACATTGAAAGAGAGTCACACTTACCAGGAATGTATACGTGGAGTGCATAGTTTCCCTCAACGTGCGGGAAAGCTCGTACTCGGCCCCCATGATCACTTCGAGTCCGTTTCTTGGTTCCCGCTAGAATAGCAAAAGCACAATTGGAAGCATGTAAGAGGTTGACAATGAGGGGTTATTACCTTACTATTGAAAATTTGATTATTCTTGCTAAATGACTCCAATCTACGAGCTCTCATTTGCACCTTCGCCACGAAATGCAGTGATGATCAAGTGTCATTCTGATGCTTACTTGCCTTCCAAGCTTCAGATTTAGGGCTTAACTCGCCAACGTTACGTTAGGCTGTAAGCACGTAATTGGATACATGTACCTGATTTTAGGGTTTAATTCGACTAAAACAACGCATGTATCCACGAGAGGTTCTTCCATTTAAACGAAGAGTAGGTCAAAGAGGTACCTGCATCAGGAATGGAGCTGAAAAGTTCAGGCGGAGGAGGTGGCAGTGACAGTGGCAATGCAGAAGAGCTTTCAGTGGTACTCTCAGCAGCAGGCTTGAACCGCTTTACGCAGAAATCTCGCCGTTCGGCCTCATCTTCCACATCCGAATCCGAGCTGGATTCGTAGCATTGTAGAGCATCCATGGTGTCTTACAACTCAATAGGAGGGGACTATTTGGCCACATGCACAAATAAATCCTGACGACCTCCCTCACTGTTCCTTATACACCGCATCAGTTCCAAAAACCCTCAACGGACTTTGAGCAAATTCAATTGCTGATGAAGGACTCGCCACTCCACTCTCTTGCTCAGAATGAGAGAAAACTATCTCTCTGTGCACAAACATATGTCTCGTCGGAGCTAAACTAGAGAAGAATACGGTCCACGGCTAAAAACGTCAAAAGGAAGAGATAGCATCTCCCAAATTGGAATAAGCTATGAATTGGCTGCATAGATCTCAGAAGCATGGTAGAAGAGTGAATGCGCTGAGTGCCATACTTGAGACACTTTGAACAAAATTGGCCCTCAGATAATTCTACTCCATGCTCCCCTTTAGTGTCGCACGGTGCCGCAATACTCCTGTGTCCACATCTTTACCCTTAACTGTACAGCGTGCGCTATGTGATTGGGTTACAACAGCATCTTCGCTGAAAATCATTGTGCTCATACCCACAAACACGATAGAGGACAAATGCTACGAAATCATACTTGAAGAGCGTTCAAGGGGAACCGCACTGGCCACAATCACGGCAATCAGGGTACATGGTTCAGACGAGTATCACGGTATTAGGTTGGTATGGTGATGGATGCTCCTCGTCACTACGGGCTCGCCGAAATCCAGGAAACGTCTACGAGTCGGGGGCGTTTCCAGGTCCCGGCAAAAGTCCATGTACAAATTCCCATGAGCGGTTGAGCCCCCGTGAGCAGGACTCACTGCACACGTTCCGTCTTGTAACCAGTATTTTCGTATCTACAACTCAGTTGCGTGCTTAAATTCTTTGAAAACAATATAGTGGCGTCCGACGATAGAGAGCAACATGAGTGACTGATCAGCTTGAATTGAAGGACTCCCATTGAATCCCCCATGTCAAAGTATAGCAGTCACTTTTACCGTTGTGCCGTCACTGTAGGTTCTGCCTATGAGAACCAAAAGTGCCGTTATTCCCATCATCGAAAGAGGTGGTAGGTCAAAGATGGTTGTGCAAATGGCATACATGTGAAGTCAAACTAGGTGCAGAGCTAATGAACAAGTGGAGAATCTCTTCGCAGTAAATCGCTTGAGGCATAACATCCGATGCCTAGAAGGAATGAAGGCCAATGCAACTTCAAACACACGATCATTCGAATTGCACTAACAACGACAGAGGTTTTTTCTTCGTGTCAATTGCAACCGCCAAGAAATTATACCGTTGTATTGTATATAGAACTGACATCTACTCAAGTGAAGATTCATTCCACAACAAAAACCCATGATTGATTCTAGAGTTTCTGCAACTAAGTAGAGCACAGCATTACATATGTGACCTTCTGAAATGAACTTGCAGGTCTTCTCCGGCGTGGCATAGGAGCTTCGTCCTAACCGGTATGAAACTACATTGTTCAGAAGTGGGTAGATAGACTAATTTCAGACCATGGTGTATTTGTGGGAGGTCTTTTTGCCCATGCGGAGAAGGATCTTGCGACAGTAGTGCATCATACCCTTACCTCCTTTGCTGTTGGATTTGGCAAGCACGGGCGGGCGACACGACCGGCAAAACGAAGAGTCGTAGCTACCAGGGCTATTCCCCTTGACGATCACACCCAGCCCCCGCCCACACGACACACACTCCACCACCGCCTGCGGCAGGCCATACTTCTCCGCATACGCTTTAGCCATGGCCGCAATGGCCTGAGCATGCGCCACCCCCTCCCGCACGGACTGGCTGCACATCTCGTCCTTGGAATTGCCCAGTTCCCCCGCCATGCTTACCCCAGGTTGCAATCGGTCGTACCGCATCGATTGCACACCGCTTGCCCTGATTTTTGCCGATGCTGTAGCAACCCTAACTGCATTAAAATCATCCTCCTCGTCTTCTTCCCACAGGCAGCTCTTCTGCAGCGGAGAGGGGAAGTTGTTCTGCGCGAGTCTGGTAGAGGTAATAGAACTAGCACAAAATCGTCGAGCTGATGGCGCTGCATTGTCACAAGTATTTCTGGGCTGGCTATAAGGGGACGACCATGCTGCTGCTTCTGCTTTTTCACCTTCTTCTAGAAAACCTAAACCTGACTTGGCAGCTGATCTTTGGGCAGCAGTGGGCGTCATGGCAGCAGAGATTGGCCTTGCTGATTGACCAACATGATCGAGCATAGAAGCGCTTCTTCGATGAGTGAACTTATGCTTATTCATCGCTTGAGTGCAGGGCGATTCGAAGATACTGGTAATCCCCATTGTCCTCTCTACACCAACCCCAACACTACTAAAACTTTTGTACCTGTTGTTTGGATCTGATCCAGACCTTTGCCAATTACCTGCGAACCCCCATACTGCACAAATTTATGGTCAGTTTTCAGAGACGAATTTCTACACAAAATTCCCAGCAATTGGACATGGCAAGGGCAGGGCTAATTACCAGGCAAGGACTCGTTACTCTCAACTTTGGGGCAATAGACTTCACCCGATCCCCACTGTGCCGCATTTCTATCCCTTGGCGGTGGCTTCAAATTCAGATCATCGTGGTGACTACTCTCCTTGAGAGAGCTCAACTTCTTAAGAGTCTCCGTATGCACTCTTGAGGAAGACGAAGAAGCAACGTCAACATTATCATATTGAACATCGACGAGTTTGGAGCTGCCTGAGGGTGAGGCAACGTTATTGCTCTTCCATTTGGAAGAAGGAGGGTCGTCATCTAGGGAGAGAGTTGTGCATTGATCTGGGTGTGGGCTTCGGCATGGCTCAGATTGTTCTGTCACCGAAGTTGACCTGAGTCTGGCGTACTTCTTCATATTGCTGAAACAAGAACGCCGCTACTTCCTACGAGCGCGTCGACACGATTGTCGATCCTCCTGGTGCCATGATGTTTTCAACAGAGCCTGAAAAGCACTGATGGGCACTGCCTTGTGTGTGTAGACAAAACTCTCCAGAACCTTGCCCCCTTCTAAGAATTTTTTGAAGTCACACCAAATAGGAGGTGAGGAGCCCTAACTATACATGAGTGCAGAAACAGATCGAGAGGCCACACAGTGCAAGAACGTTTCAGCTATCCCCTATATACACTACACTCAACAATGCGAAGGAAGTTAACGTAATGTGCATGACAGGGCTACCAAAGACAATTGAGTAGAGTGCAACCAGGAAAAGAGCAATATCTTAGTGAGTTATACTGTGATATCTATCTTGCAATGAGCAAACATTAACTTAAAACGTCGTGCATGCAGATTACTATGTTCCGTCGAGCTAATGCAAGTCCGTGATGTCCACAAGAAGAAGAAGTCAGAACATTGCCTGATGGGACATGGACAAAGTGGATTTTCATAAAGCAGAGTGAGAGGAGAAACTGGGACGTAAAGGAAGGGAGTATGAATGCAGGTGAGGCTGGCTGAATGTGGTGGAGTTGGGAACAGGTGATCAGGTACACACTGAGGGCATGGCTCAATGATGAACGATGGATGATGGATCTAAGTTACTGTTGGTTCTTGCACAGCTTGAAGCAGTCTCATTAAATATTGCAGGGTGTACTGTCGTCTGCTTCAAGATTTGCAAATCATCGACCGTCGCCTTGCTTCATAATTCCCCTTGGCTACCCCATATGGTGTAATTTTATGGTGGTGATTATTATCACTCGCGAAGAAGCCAAGGACTTGCAACTGTCACTGGCTCATTCACTTCTCTGCTTTTTGGGACTTCAATCTGCTGGTTTCCGTTAACTTTCCAAGAGGTTGCAGCACTGCTCTGCCCTTGTGGACATCACCCAGTTTCTGCATTTTGTACAACTCCCTATTTTTCTAACATAAACGTGTCTATACTTGTTGACATGTTGATATTACCTCAACGGAACCAACTCAGGTTGTGGTGACAAGCTGACAGCCGTACATTTCCAACACAAAGATCCCCCAAATACAGATAACAAGTGTCCTTGTGATAATGAAATGTTTCCTTATGGATCTTTCATTGATCAGGTACAATCAGTTGTCATTGACATTATCTTCAATACTTCGAACACAGTGCGTGTGAAAGGTACTCTTCCTCGCAAATCTATTTAGTCCACAATGCTAAGCTGGACTCACTTGTTGGAGAGTTTGCTGCTTCACTGCTTGTGTGTTGCAAAAGCAGTGACGTGGCACCTGATCTCAGTGTGCAATTTGTATCCAGTGTGCCTTCCGATACAATCTGCCAAAGTGGACTTCACAGATTCTGAAGACGTGCAAAATACTGAAATCTATTTCAGAGACTTTGATAAATTAAAAAACTTTGAACAAAGTGTCTCCAGATTCTAGAATTTTTTTTTAGTTATTCAACTAAAGACGTGTAGAATATAATGTTTGGAGGCTTTGTTCAAGGTTCCAAACTTGGATAAGAGATGTGAACATTGGAAAGAGTGCAATTCCACCCTACATAATTTCTTTTACTTGTATTTATTTTATGTGATCTAAGTTAAACTTCAACAAACTTTTTAAAGTGATTTTGCTCACTTTATGGGTATTTTGCAGTCAACTTTAGGATTTACATCAACATGTTTTGCCAATTTTATAAATTGGCTCAAAATTGTTTATTGCTTGAATCAAGTTTGTATTATTAAAAAATAAAGTGCTTTTGTATTGGTAATTTGGATTAGTTTTCTTTAAAAGATAACTTATTATAAATTTAGAGTTGGTTATGGTTTTTGTTAAGATCATCATTTTCTTAAATTATAATCATTTTCTTATACTCTACTTCTATATTCATTAGTAACCAACCATTTCCAAATTTCTTGTAATATTATTTTTTCAATTTTTAGAGCATATATCTAATATTTATCATTAATTCCACTATCTTATTTATTTTTAGTATAATAATTATAATATTAATATGACATACATGATAAATCAATATCAATTACTTTTTGGCACTAATATAATTTTATAATAGCTTCAGATTTAGTTGAAACTAAGAATTTAAATTCCCACTTTACTTTGTAATATGGATAGAAATAATCTTATTTGTAATAATCTTAATTAAATTAAAAACTTATTTGTAATAGTATTACAATAACAAAGATCATCTTTTTCTAAATTTTTATTTCTTTTGTTATTTCCCATCTTAAAAAACCTTAGGATCCTTACATAATATATCTTTGATTTGTCTAATTCCAAATTTTGAAGTTTAGTAGCATAAATTCTTGACAGAAGTAACTTTAACTCACTCTTTTTTATCTATAGAAGGTTGTTAATGACAAAATGAAAGGTTGTTTAAAGGATTGTATTTGATGCAATTGGCACCATATTTTCAAGTTTTAAAAATATTCTTTTATGTTTAAAACCTTGTTTCAAAAGTTTATTAATGTTAATTAAGTTTCCGCTTTGTTATTCCTTTTGAAGGTTGACTTTTCTTGGCTCTATATTTTAAAAAATTAGAAGGTCTGAAATTTAAACAATAGAGTTTTAAACATCCACCTTATCAATAAAGTGTTGAAAGTAATGTTTGAATCTAAAATATTCAATCTGTTATTTATTAAAACATTAAGTAGAATTATTCCAAGATATGCAAGTTTTAATATTGGTTTATTTACCTACATATGAACAATTTTTTATTAAACAACAAATTGTAACCATAATAAAGAAGAAAATAAATTTTGAGATTATATAGATGATAATAGATATATATATATATATATATATATATATTTGTATGTATTCCAAATTTAATCTTACTAAGAAGTAGGAAATCAATTAATATTCTTATCTAACTTCTTCCTAGATTGAAAATTTTAGAATAGAAGTTTTATTAATATTGACCATTAATTTTGTTCTATTAAAGAATAATATCATCATTTTATATGTGTTTTAGATCAAAGCCAAATGCTTCTATAGCTTTAGATATATATTTTCAAAAAATGTTTCAATCTTTAATAAATTATAGTTTTAGAAGTATAAGGTCTTGCTTGGAGGTTTTTTTTATTGTATTGTCTCATAGACTAATACTACATTATCATGTATATATTTAATAGGAAAATATTTTTTTTGCCTTTGTCTATTATTTAAAATAAAAATATTTTAATTCTTAGTTATAAGATCTTTGCAATGATCTTGTAGAGGTGGTATTTGATATTAAAGGTTTATAATTGTTCAATAGATATTTTTTTATTATTTTAAAAATAATAATAATATGGCATTTGATAATATATTTAGAAAGCATCTTTCTATTTAAGAATGTTTTGAATATATAGATATAATAGACTAAAAGATTTTAAAGAATTCTATTTTAATAAGATATAGTCCTTATGCTTTACAATTTGCAATATTGTCGATTATCTTATACAATTCATCTACTATAGGTAGTTCTTTTATAAAATCTCTTGTTTTTAAAATCAATATAATTAGAAGTATTATTTAAATTATATCAATACCATTTCATAACATTGTAAAATTCCAAAGCTTTGATTTAATTTAAAGAAGCCATACTATGTTTTAGCCCTCTCAAAGGCATCTCTTGAGTTTTTTCTATCTTTTTAGACTAGCTATTTTATAATTAGATTTCTTACCTTTAATTATATTTTTTTAAAGGATCTTTTGACTAGAAGTCCTTTTTAGTTGTCTATTTTATTGTATGCCTAATTTTCTATTCTTTTGTTTTTCTTTGGTCTTAATTAAATATAAAATATTGTGTTTTTCTAAATTCTATTTGGACATACATATTAGAAAGATCCAAATTAAGTATAAAAGGAATATTATAAAGGTTTTTCTCTATTGTGCTTCTTCTTCCTTAATTAACCATAGTTGCTCTTAAAAAATATATCAATAAGATTTTTTTATTTTTTTATTTTTTCTCCCTTCAATTGTAAAGAGTGCATTTCCATTTTTCTTCCAAATATATTGGTTGGTTCTTTTAACTTTTTTATTTAAAAAGAAATTAGAATTGAGTTTGTATTTAATTGGAGGTGAAGAGCCCAGGACTATTTTTATCATTAGCTTATTGGAAGGTGGTCGTCAAAATTAAAATTTATTTTCAATTCTATATTCCAAAATGTAGTATTTTAAAAACATAAGATAAATCAGGAATAAAATCAAATCTTATCAACACTTTCATTCTATCCCTTCTTTTATCTCATGAATTAGAATTAAGTTGAAGATAGAATTAAAATGTCCCTCAAACAATTTAAGAATCTATGCTCCATGCATACAATTCTGTTCCAATCTCCTTTCATAATCCACCCAAAACTGATTTAAGAAGATAAAGAAAAAACGAACAAATAAACAAACATCATGTTCCACACTCCACCTCTTTCATTGCATACATGTTTGTTACCCCAAATTTTCCAATTTTAGTGTTTTTGAAAATCACTTGTACTAAAGAGAGCTTATTATTGTCTGAAAGAGAGCCTGTTGAGAAAATCATATGCTTAACAGAAGGGCCAATGATTATGCATACCCTCTTCTTCCATCTCCATCTTCAACTTTCTTGTGGCCAAGCACAGACTCCAAAATCAAACTTCGACTTAAGTTTAATGGGCAAAAACAATCATCTCCAGTCATGACTAAGAAGGTACTTCCACTTGCGTCATAACTTCCAACACAACAGCTTCACTTCAGCTGAGACCACTGCAACGATCAGAGTCTCAGCAGTCGGGTCTGATGAGACAAAGTCCAAGCAGTACCTTTGACGGATCAGTTAGTAAAAGGACCAGAAGGAAGTTTAGATTTGTATTCGTGCCAACCCAGTATAAAAAGCCCGACTGGAAAGCGTGGACAAGAAGGGAGTCCAGTACTGATAAAGAGCTCATAACTTCATGGAATAAAGTATCATATAGACATGATGATGTTGATTTAGGGTTTGACCCTACTGATACCCTATGCTTCCCATCTCGTAACCAACGTGACATAATTGAGTAGAGCAACTGACACTGATGCGGCCCCTAAAACAATAGGGTACATGGGCCATATTTTATTGATCAAGTAGAGTCCACCACAGCACAACTAGATGATGGAAGAAAAAGAATGTAGTCTAGGTACTAGTTTTGCACAGCCAGCCTTTTCAAGTGCTCCATGAACACTTGCAAACTAACATCATCAGTGAAAATAATGTCGCCACCAGGGGCAGGCCCATTGGCCGAATTATATGTAGCTGAAGGATTCAATTTCGCAAGTAAGAAACGAGCTTGCGACCCATGTTGGTCACATACAACTAACCTTGGTACAGGGAACCGCTCCTTGATGATAGCTTGTGCATCATCTTGCGGCGCTTGGAGCAGCTGGGCAAATGCCGTATGTTCTTGGTGCTTGTGATAGCCTGCATTTCTCCATTGCGCTATTGTCATCCCGTGAAAAACAACTACACTGAAGTATGCATCTAATAGGAGGATGCGGTCAGCAGCAATGGATGCCACATCCAGCAGTGCAGGCTCTGGAGGTGAATTGAACGAGTAAGATAGAAGAGATGGTTGGATCATGACTAAAGAGTTTGTTACAGTTTCTCGATGCAACACCATTCGAAAATAAGCAGTTTCATCGGGGCTGTTGTTGAAGACTTGTACAAATTGAGACCGTCGCAAATTAAACATAAACTGAGGAAATATCGCGATATTAGGGGCAAAGTTGAAAGAATGTGCGTCATCTTTTCTGTAATCCCCGAACTTCGACGCTAAACGAATGAGAGATCGGTCAAGCCACCGCGTGGCATCGAACCCATCTTCCGTTTCCATTTTATGAGAAGCTAGTCGAGCCATGACCACAGCAGCAGCTTCTTGATCGAAGCTTCCAACTAGCTCTTCCACTCCACTTGGCGTACCCGCTTCAACCCATTTCCTCGTAATAGTTGTGGCACGGAGCCGCATATCTCCTTCGTAGTGTTGATAAAAAGTTAGAAACTGAAGGAAAAATTGCTGGCCGATTGCTGTAGTGGGCCCAGATTGTGACGATGGATTGATATCATAAAATACGGCCAACGTTGTACTCCGATCCAAGCCGCTCAATTTCCAAGCTGTGGTACTCCCTTCACCAATCACTGTGTCCGAACAAGACGTTCCCTTCTTCTCAAATGATGCACAAGGACCAATAACCCCCTGGACCTTAATCTCCTTAGAGCAACTAACCTCAAAAATGCCATTGAATGACAACTGAAGTGCGTGATCCCCGGATTCAAACACCCGTTTCAAGGAGTCCTTGAATACAGGATGGCCAAAACTTTCAGATAAGACAACTAAACCGCCAGTCTTCTCAATAGCCACTTTCATCTCTGCTACCCCAACCTGAATTGAGCGCCACTTATTAATATCAAAATAGGACAAATACCATATATTTCGAAAATATTGCCGATAGAACAGAACGCAGCAGAAAAATTCTGGACCATCAAGCTGTAGGAACAAAGGAAGAGACGTACTTGATCGAGAGCAGATGCGAAAACATCCAGGACGTGCCCCTGTGTCACCAGCTGCTTCGCTAATCCCTCGTAAAATTTGACAGCCTTATGGTAAAAAGGCACAGCGTCCTTGTCAATATCCTTGTGCGACCGAATGGGATCGGAAAGTTCTTTGGAAACAATGGTCCCCGATCCCACAGTGCACGGCCCTCCTACAAAGGCCATGATTCGAGCCCCAGTACCTGGTACACACGCACCGAGAAGTCCTGTCGCCACAGTCAGCGCAGTCCCCGTGCACCGTGCAGCCCTTTGGTCCGATGGAAAAGGCCACGCATCCTTTTGGAGCTCATCCAGCAGAGTATTCAACGTGAATTCACAGTCAGACGCTGGGAGCAAAAACCTGTTCACACTCGAAGCCGAGATGCCTTCACCTATTCCGGCAATCACACCCACGGGCGGAGGAGGTGCCCCTCGTTGCAACCCTCCTGCCGCACGATTGGTTAGACCAAGCTGCTCAAGGATTTGTTCCTTGGTCACATCCTTAGCGCCTCGAAATATGTACGACTTGGGGCACTCCGAAAACCCTAGCTCGTGCACATGCACCTGAGCCCCGAACGTGATGAGCCCTACCAATGAATTCTCCGGTACCAGCGTAAGCGCCTGCGAGAGGGACGCCTTCAAGTAGCCCAGCTCCTCCTCGATTAAGCATGTGTCCAGCAAGAACAGGAACACGGGCGGCAATCCAGCCTCCCCAGCCATCTTGTACTCGACGCTGGCACATTGCGGGTAGAGCTCGCCCGGCTGATTGTTGAGCGAGATAGAGGCATAGTGCGAGGGGAAGTGGCAGCGTTGGTAGCAGAAGGGGCAGATCCAGATCTTGGCGTCAAAATCCACACGACAAAAGGGATTCAAAACAGCTCGACACGTTTTGCATCGCAGCGGAGGGTAGGGTAGCACATTCACCGGCGGGACAGTGCTGTCTGCCCCCCCTCCGTGATGCAATGGCGTCACGATGGCCGCAAAGGGCACAGCGCACTTGGCTGCCTCGATCTGAGTGTTGGGCCACGCATTCCAGGGCATGCGCACCCCTGTTGCCGCTTCAATCTCTGCAAAAAATTCTGCCATCGACACCCCCGCTGGGCGAGCGACGATAAATTTCTCAGTAGGCTACCAAACCACAAAACCTCTTGTCCTCCTCCCAACACCTAGCGACCACTCTCTATATCTCGCTCTGTGGCTCTCTCTCACTCTTTCTCTACCCTGTGTACTTCTCAGTGTGCACACTCACAAGACCGGCTTCATGCAACAGAAACACAAAGCCTAAAAGAGGAGCCGGAGTGGGGCTTCATGGCCAGCAAGCCAAAGCAACGCAACAAAAGCAAGGAAAGGGAGGCAAGCACAGGAGGGCAGCAGCAGAGACCCACACTCTGTGAGCCTGCGCGAGAGGGCGACCCAGCCAGCCGGACGGACGGACGGACGGACGGAAGGACACAGCCAGACAGACAGACAGACTCACTCGCTCACTCCCTCTCTCACACACACTAACACACACACAGGTGCAGCAGCATCACCACGGAACGGGCGCGGGCACGGGTACGGGCACGGGAGGAGCGGGGGCCGGGCTCCGTCACCCCGGTCTCACCAGGGGGGCTGCCCTTGAGCTTGATTTCTCATGGCGTCGGGTCGGGCATGCCACGCAAGTGTCCAGTTCAGCTCCTGTGGTGCTGAGGTGTCCATGGTTGACTGGGCGTGCAGCCTCCACACGGAGAGCTAGGGATTCGTCGCAAGACTCCCTCTTCGAGCTTCCTCCTCCTCTTCAGACTCGTGTAGTCCACGTCACCCTCATTAGACCCAACCAACGCTGCCCACCCTTCATTAATATTCCTTCTTATTTTTCACTAAGTGTTTTGGTTACAATTTTTTATTTTTTATTTATTGATGTTGAAACTCTTGCTTTGACAAAAGAGTTGTTAACCTTGTACTGGTGGAAAAATGTCACCCAATAAATGATCATCTTCAAGGTGAAAATTGAGCATGCGTTGGCTGGGTAGTGGGTACAGGCCAGTCTTTTATTTATTCATGTATTTTGAATTTTTCTAAGGAATATAAGAGCAGTAAGATGTTATATTCTTGGAGAAGAAAATAAAGAAAGAAGAGAAGAAAAAAAATTAAAAAGAAAAGAAAGAAGTTAATGAAAAAGAAAGAGAAAATATGCTACAACAAATCAACATTCTGAAAAATAAAATAAATAAATCAAACAAACTGATCAAAACCCCATCATAAGTTCAAAAAAAATAAAAAAGAAAACAAAGGATTTTCTGAGATATGAAAATGATTCCATGATGGTCATTGGTCAAGAATCAACTTTCTAACAGTATTTGACATGACCCTTAATGTTAATTTTTAACTTTTAAAATGTGATAATATATTTAATGAATTCTGGAGTTGCATCAAATTCTAGAACGTCATTAAGAAATTAAGAAAAATGTTTGAGAGAGTTGACTTGGATTCTAGGTTGGAGATCTTTAACACTCATTTAAGCAATTCAACCAATAAAAAGTGTCAATTTAAACATTCTTTTACTTTAATTCATAACAAGCAAACTCGAGGACGGATATTGAACCTTATCTACTGAAATTCAAAACTGACCAAAAAATATAAGTAAAAACAAAAACAAAAACAAAAGTAGAACCCAAACATGAACATTTTAGATAAAGAGCTAAGGTGCACCAAGAATCTGTACTAATTATAAATATATTTTGAAAAATAAATTATTAATTACGTATGTGAATAATATTCTCAATTAAAATTAGTAAAAAGAACAAAGCCATCATGCAAAAATTGTTGATATATACAAAAACCATCGTTTCACAATTCATATCCATTAACTTATTCTTAACCATGCTGTAAAATCCCACATGACACTTTTAATCAATCACATGACTGCAATTTCCTACATATGGCAACAATCTCTTTTCTTACATCCCACAAAACAAGTGTAAACCTACGCTAATCAATCAACTACTCATCGGAGTAGCCACAATGACAGAATACTGACTCAACTAACTACATCATAGGAGCACCTAACATTCAACAAAACCCCAAAACTATTCAATGCCTCCATTTCACGATGTGCCCTTCTTCCATGGGAGGTTCTAAAAATCCGCGGAACTGTGGTTCAAGCATCCAACAAGAGTGGTGGTGAGAGCCTACCCTTTGTACTCAACATCTACAGCACTTGAATACGTGAAACCAACAGCATTATCAGTCACCATCTGAGCAATGCTTGTGCACCAGTATACAATTATGTGGCCTGATCTCAAAATTAACAAATTCCTTGACTCACATATCGAATAGCTGGGTCCTTTTAAAGAGGCTGTGAGAAAAAGCTGTTACCTTGCTACCATCAGCCAGCCAACGTGCACCATAGCCATCTGCCACACGTATTTCTAAAAAAGGAATTGGTGCCAGATGAATATTGATCCATACTGCGTGCTTCATCAAGCGGTGCAATGTCGTCTCTGCGAGCTTGTTTTTCGCAGCTTCTGCACTTGCACAAACAAGAATTCAGAAGTTTAGAATTAAATTACTACCAGCAATTTAAACCCTCGTGCAGGAAATAGTATACAGGAAACTACATGTATAAAAACGTGCAATACTGTAACAAGAAGTAGAAAACCACACCAGTCCCAGATATACTTCCCCACCAGCCATCAAGACTGCGGGGTGCATGCTTTGCAAGCGCTCGAGCTCCTACGGATATCCGGCAGCCTGCAATCTCCAGCCCTCCCAATCTCCCACTTTTCAACTTGGTCGACACGAATTACACAATTATGCAGTCACTAGTTTTACAAATCAGAGCAACGGGCGTTAACAGAAACTGTTGGAATTGTCTGGTCCACATGCTGCACCTACATAAAGCCTGATTTTAATCTGAAGGGCGCAACCTTGCTGTAAACTATTACGATGTGCAATCTGAATACCATTTGGTAACAAAGACTTAAAGTGCCTACACATGCGAGCAAATATTCAACGCCTAAAGTATGAGGGGTGGTAGGTTTTTGCAGTAATTATAGGGTGGACTATCTCTCAGTTAGCGATCTCAGTATGTGCCCCTCTCCTGCAGATACAATGGACAAATTAAGACTAGAGTGTTCATCTTGTGATCATGTTATATTGGATGCAGTAGTTATCATCCTGTTAGACGTCATCTATTAAACTTTACACCTGCACTACCAACTAAAAGCAAGCTCTTCAGTTTTTTGAAAAGGTGTGCTGGCTAAACCTCTTATGGCTACTCAAAAAAAAAAAAAAAAAAAAAAAAAAAAAATTGTATCTTGCAAACATACACCAGTAGAACATTCCATACGGATATTGGAGCATTAATGGGGACTGCAATATGCCACGTCACTGATTTCTAATCAATTACTCCATAAGAAGGAACATAGTAAAGGAAAACAACCAAAAGACTTACATCTGGATTCTGCAGAGCTGAGAATGAATCAAACAGTAGAGATTTCGGAGGTGGCAGAGCTTCCTTAAGTGTGCCGTTCGTAGTTCGCATACCTAGTAAGACTCTCACTCCATCTATTCCAAGGGTCTGCAATACCATCATAGATGAGGGAAACATATCCAGACCAACTCCTAACAATGTATTCATGTAATCTAATCTAGCAACTTGAAAGAAAGAACCTAAGATCCATAAGGAAAATCTCGAAATCTCACAGATTCAATGTTACAATGGAGGGGAGCAGACTCACGTTGAGGATGTCAGATAAGAGATCAGCAGGATCTCTCTGCACAGGGCGAACCACATGAATGCCCAACACCCCATATGTTTGCTCTTTCGAGCAAGAGTAAAATTTTCTGTAAATCTGAACACCTGTCACAAGAGACGCAAGCGGAGAATCTTGAGACATTAGACTTCTAAATATGATGGAGATGTCTTCCTGCGCACCAGCGCAATAACCGCTTAATATTCCAAGTCAGGGTATACCAAAGATCAGAAACAAAGCAGTGCTTCTGGAGACTTTGGGACCCTGAACGGAGGAGTTGGATTGTACCTTCACTAACGGACTCCACTCCGGGTAAGACTTTCAATAGTCCTTCTGTCTCGATCATGATTTGGAAACTTGGATACTGATGAACTTCCTGAAACCCTAAATGAGCTTGAGAACACCGACGCAGGTTCTATCAAGAATTCAATCACAAATTGTGCATACTCTAGATCGTGTTTTTCTCGTTTTTGCAAACGTAAACGTACATGCGAAAAATTCCCCGATTGAAACAAGCAATGCTAGTTAGCTAAGTAGAGTGATAAAGAAGCAACGCTATCCAACACCTTTCCGTAACTTATGTCCGGCACATCAGAATGAAAGAAGCAAGAGACATACGAATCAAGACAAAGAAGGCTATGCGTCAATCTCATGTGTCACAGAAAGTCCGAGGGCTATGAAGCTCAAAACCTTGATTTGAAGAAGAAAGCTCTCGTTCACTAGCATCAAACAACCAGGCGACAAACTGCGAAGCGCATTGTTTTCACATCAAAAATATGCTATGCTACAAAATTCAAACATTATAATTTAGCATGAAAATCTTAACGTTAAGCACATCGCCAGCGAGCTAACAGACAATTGCCACTCGTACCTCCTGTATGCGTCAGTCGCACAACGACCTTCGACGCTCTTCTTCCCATCTGCAGCAAATTACAAACTCCAATGCCATGTCTGGAAGCTGTAATTCCATCATCACCTCGTATAATAAACGCAATTCTCCATATCACGACACTGAGGGGCCAAGCGCTTTGTACAAACTAACAGTGACCACCTTGGAGGTTTTCTGCGTCTGCAACCCTATCCCAATGAAAGAGTAGGGAAAAGAAGAAACTCACCTTTAAGTACAGAGGACCAGGGCTCCTGCACATCAAGCTTCAATGCGATCCCTTGCCACAGCTGAAACATCAAAGTCCAACAAGAATCAAGCGTCCAGAAAACATAGCAGATATTACTCATGATCGAATCAACAATTGGTGAACGAGTACCACCAATTGCTGAATCTGAAGACAAGATGTAATCTTGCAAGGCTTGAGAAACTTGAAAGTTTGGGTTGAGCAGAATCGATCACCTCAAGTAGCGCAGAGCCTTGCGAGACAACTGTTTCAGTCCAGGCATCCAGCCGAGACTTCCACGATTCATCCTCCTTGATTCCTTCGATGGGCGCCAAATTGCGTGGGAAGCGCCTCGTACAGATCCATCTGTACAAGGCCGCAGCTAAATGCACGTACAAGGGATCCACGGGCATACCCTCGACAATGGTATCCTCAATCTCATTTGCTAACAAGGAGAAACCCAAGTCTCCACCCGTGTCCTCTGCAAAAAAACATTGCCTTAGTATCCAAACTCTAGGAACCCTACATTCTTCCACAGTGACAGGAATGAAGATACTCCAGAGCATCGCATGGTTAGAGCATAAGCAAAACACAATTATTAAGGTTACTACACGGATTCTACACGGAAAGAAGAAGAAGAAGACGAGAAACGAAACAGTCAAGGGGATCAGCTGCTTACTTGCTGCAAAGTCACCGCCTGACTGCTGCAACAGCCCTTGACAAAAATGCGAGGGCAGATTGAGGGACCCAGAAAGCAAAAGCGAGCGACAGAGGGAGGTAAGGCATGGCAAGGGATCACAGGCAGGTGTGACATGTGGGGGAGAGTCTGGCACTTCCACCTCAAACATCGTGGTCGATGCCTCTGGAAACACACCCCGCTCCATGACCACCACCATCAACGCCTGCCTTCAAAGCTCATCAAAATCCCTGCTTCCCTTCCTCTATCCTCTGGGTTGAACGCACAAATTGTGCTTGCAAACACAGTATGGCGCAATCCCACAAGTGCATAGGCACGAAACTTAACATGGATTGCCTAAAGTCTACAATATGAAGGTCTTACTGGGGGGGGGTCAAGGTGCATGAAATGGGGCTCTGGCTCCAGGCTTGGAACAGCAACAGCAACAGTGAGTGAGGAAGAGGATGGCACCCTATTGCTGACTGGGCTGGGCTGAGCTGAGCTGGAGGTATTATACCCAACTCAACTCTTTCAATACAATGCCAGCCATGCCCCTCAAGACCCAATGCGCGACTGATGCAACATTGACTTGATCCACTTCATTGATCTGTTTTGCACTTTCTTTTCTGTAGGGACAGAAGAGTAGATTTTGATATCTTCATGTAATTCGACATTCTCGTCATGTTCTATGCGAATAAAATCTCTCTCAATCTATCTCAGAATTGTTTAATTCTATTGCATGTGAGTAACTGTTAATGCACCTTGTTGTATAGAATCTATAGAAGGTATCGAAAGTAAGAGAAAGAGTTGGAGAAGAAAGTGCTCAACATTCTCATCATGTTGGATTCAAATAAGTTCTCAATCAATGTATCAAAGAATATTTTTTATTCCGTTACAAATGAGTGAGTGGTTTTTTTTTTTTTAATTTTTAATTTTAAATAAATATAAAGAGGTGGATACCTTATATATATATATATATAGATATAGATAAAGTGTTTACAATGGTCTTGGAGGCTCTTTTTCAAGTCTCTAAGTTAAGATGAGAGATACCTATTATTGCTAATATAACATAAAATAATTTATAAATTTTTATTTTTGAGTATAAATTTAAAATTCAGTTATTTTTTGAATAATATCTCAAAAAATATTTCATTAATAAAATAGTAGTTTTTTGTTTATCCAATCTTAACAAAAATATAATTTTTTTCAATTTTATTATAATTGGATTATCAATTCAAATATTTAGTTTGAGCTAAATAATTAAAACTTCGTTTAATTTTATTTATTTCAATTGATAATTTAATTACATAGTTTCTACCTTAAACATTTGTATGAAGTATTATTTGATCTTCAATATTAATTAATAAACTAAGTTGCAATCATTATAAAATATTCAATCAAACTATAATTTTTAAATTTCTTATTTTATTATAATTTTTATTAGTATTGTGTTCTTTAAAAAATTTAGAATCAACAATATTAATATTAATATAGTGACTTATTGAGTGAATAAGGAGAATGAACTTTATTTTGTATTTTATTTTTTTACATTTTTTTAAGGAAACTCTAGCTACCTTCTCATTGTTGAAGCGCATTGTTATAAACAACATTGCACATTAATCTAATATTCCCTTTCATACTGCTTTCTAGTAAAACTTTTATATTTTCTTACATTGTTGTGTGAGAGAATGTGACATATAATTTACAATAGGAGAAGACATCTTTTGCTAAATTTTACCCCACATACTTTATTGTTTGTCCTTGAAATTTGTTTTTTGTCATTGTATAAGCCATATGCAATAAGAATTGTTTCTAATTCAAAGTATAAAAAAGACTTAATTTTTCAGTAGACAGTGTGATTTGAAGAATAAATGCAATATGGCTAGATTTTTCTTCTATCAATACCTTAATTTCAATGACTTAATTAATAAATTATTTAGCAATTATCCAAGTTCCATTGTAGAAACCATTGACTAGATTAAGATTATGCAAAAGCATCACAAGTATACCAACTTTTAATGTGAGCTTATTCGATAGCCATCCATTTACCTCCAACATGTTTATGTATTTCATTGGAATCATCTCTTTATCTTTTGAATTGTCAATCTTATTTGTGCCTAAAAAATCTCAATTTTCTCTTAGTATTGCTTTTAATATTGTTTTGCTTGTCATAGCAACTTCATCACTACGGATAGCTAAAATAACACATTTGCTTAGAAATTCCTTGTTTCCTAGGCCAATCTATATTCTAAGATATGTCTTATTAATTAAATCCAAGATATTCCATTAATCTAAGAGCATGTTTGGTAGACAACAAATACAATCGTCTTTAATAGCTATGAATTTATTTTCACCAAGAGCAAAAAGCCAATCAACAAACATTCTATATCCAAGTTCAACATGTATAATATGTGTGGCGGTTGCACGTATGTTTTTTTTGCAAACAAAGAATGTAAACATATCTTCAAAGGTTAGACTCTTTTATTAAGAATGATACAATCTTTGGTCTAGTTCCTTTTGAAATTACTACAAAGATTTGTTTGAAATTATCCAACATTATAAAAATAGGGCTTCCAAATGATTCATCATTTTTAGTTATATAAAGCGTTTTGTCTACTACTTCAAATGCCAACTTATTCATCATTGAAGCTTTATCTCTAAAGATTTATTTTTTATTTTTTATATTTTTTAATAATAATTTTTTTGATAAATTTGATTACTTCTAAATATTACAAATCAATACACAATTTAATTCAATTGGGATTTTGAATCTTGATTATGCCCTCCTACTCTTTTGCAGCAATAAAATGAAAATTCCTAAAGATGCAACTGCAAGAATAATTTCATCATTTGTACAAAAAAAATTTAAAAGAAGATTTTTTAAGTAGATTATTTAATTCTCCTAGGACCATCAATAAAAAAAAATCTTAAAATCTATTCTACAATTATTATTCAGTATGCATTATACTAGTCATTATTTAGATATTAGACCTCTTATTTAATATCTTTAAGTAGTTGCACTACATTATTATTAAATTGTTCATTGATAATTTGCCAAAGTTGTCATATTGTAATACAACTATAGGATAAAAGAGTAAAAGGAGACATATATTATAGAAGAGCTTAATTAAAGACTTAATAATTAAATTATTTTAAAAAATATATGCAAAAAATAAAAAATCAATAAAAATATTTAATATTAATGCTGCATTTTTATAAAAAAAGGCTTCTACTTACTTTATAAGACCATAATAAAGACAAAACAAGGTAGATTAGCAAAAATAATATTATAGGCATCTTTAGATCAAAGAAAAGGATAGTTTTCAATAAAACTTATTTAAGAAAATCTTAGACTAATATTTGGAGAAGATTGGTTGTGAATCAAGGTTGAAATAAGATCCTAAGGTACAAAATTGTGCACCTAAAGAAGATGGAAGGTTCTTTTGCTAATTGAAAAGTGGAATTAGAAAAAAAAACTTAATAGGATTTTTTTGATTTTTAGTTTTAAGGTTTTTGGTAATGACTTTGTGAGAGCTATGCAAAATTAGAATTCTATTTTAGTTACTTTGGTCATTGAAAAATAAAGTAAATTCATATTTTAGAAAATTTTGTAAGTTTTATAGTAAATTTATAAATAAAAATTTGAGAGTTTGTGAATGTAATTGTATCAAATGTCTATTGTAAAATTTAGCTTAATTGGATAATTAGATCAAAAGTTATTAAAATTTAAGTGGGCTAGGATCTTAGAAATTAAAATTTGAAGATTGGAGAAGGAGGATGGTAGACATTTAAGCAAATTGGGAGCTTTTTCTCCCAATCTTTAAAAAACTCCTAATTTGCTTAATATTTTTTCAAATTTTATATGCTTATTTTTAATTAGTAAATTAAAAAATATAATTTTTTTGAATAAGGATCAATAGTTAATTTTATAATTATTGATATTTCAAATTTATTATAATATTTGAATAGGATTTTTTTTAGGATTTTTTTATAAATTTTTTAAAATTTCATTAAAATTGATTATGATTTTATTAGAATTTATTTAAAATATTTTTGAAATTTTATTAAAATTAATTAAATTTTAATTAGATTTTATATAAAATATCTTTAAGATTTTATTAAAATTGATTAGGAGTTGATTAAGATTTAATTAGAAGTTACTTAGGATATCTTTAAAATTTTATTAAAATTAATTAGGATTTGATTGGGATTTGATTAGAATTTATTTAAGATATCTTTAAAATTTAATTAGAATTGATTAGAATTTTATTGGAATTTGATTAGAATTTACTGAGAATAACTTTAAAATTTTATTAAAATTGATTAAAATTTATATTTGTCAAATATTTTGACTAGAATTTCATTAGAATTTGACTAGGATTTCATTAGAATTTGGTTAAAATTCAATTTGGATTTATTTAGAATTAGCTAGGATTTAATTAGAATTTCTTTAGAATTTCTTCATGATTTTTAATGATTTTTTAAAGATTCTTTTAGAATATTTTCAAGACTTCTTTAAATTTTTTTAAAGATTTTTTTAAAATTTTTTAATAATTTCTTTATGATTCTTTTTATTAAGGATATACACTTCAAAAGTTCACAGAACCTTCTAAAATATTCTAAAGATCTCATAGTTAATAGAAGGAGCTTGAGAAGTTTCTAAGTTAGTAGAAGTTGCTCAAGAAGTTTCTTGAAGTTCTAGCTCACCTTTCTTGGTATTGTTTGTGTACTCATCTATATAATTTAAATCCTTGTCAGTTTCTTCTTAAAACCTCTTTCTAGTTTAAGTCTCTTGTTTTGTATTTTTGTATTTTTGACAGTTTGTCAATACTGTCCTCATCTTAAATATCAGAGTTTGATCTTTATTGTTAGAGAATGAATTATTTTTCTTCTTGAAGGTATATTAGCATTTAAAGGTTGTAAATTATTTTCTTTTAAATTGATATTTTTTTCATCAGAATATAGGAGTTTTATCTTTTTTATAAAAAAATAGATCACCCCTCCTTTTGAAAGTCTTAAGGCATTTTAGAGGTTGCGGATTATCCTCCTCTAAATTAATAATATTTTTTTATAGATTCATTATTATTATTATTATTATTATTATTTTTTTCTTAGAGTGGATGGAAGTCAAGATATTAGTATGACAAAATCTTTTGAGTCCAAGTTAGATAACATTATAAGCGCTCTTACTACTTTATCTACTAGAATTATAGAGATTGAAGAAATTATTGTAAGACTTCATAACAATACAACATCTCAAATACCACAATCTAGACTACATCTATATTCAACTTTTGCACTTGAAGATGCACTACTATCTATACTATGCTCATAAAATCTACTTGTCCAACGATGTAAGGAGCTTTGAATTAGTCTTTTGGAAAAATATGATGGTACTTGTTTGAAGTTTCAAGAGTTTATCAACAAAACTTGATTGATAATGGTTCTACAATCTAATACTTATCCAATAAAAGAATCACATATTGGATTGATTGGTACTTTGCTTATGAGGCAAGCATTATTGTGGTTTTTTCTTTTATTTGAAAAAAAATCACCAATTTTAAGCAACTTTGAATTTTTTATAAAAAACATAATAAGGCTTGTTGGACAACAATAAAGATTTGAGCATTGCAACAACGGGTGCACTTTGCATTAGTCTATGCATCCAATTTTTGACTAGCATGTGATAACAATTGAGATGAAAAAGCCTTGATGAATCAATTCTATTAGAGATTAAGAGATGATATGAAGGATTTTTTATTATCACTTTTGGATCTATAATCAATTAATGAAGCCATCAACTAAGCTATGAAATATAATAATCAACTATTTCAATGTTGTTAAGATCAACATTTATGGACTTTAGCAAGACAATATACAATTTGATATACTTTTTTTATAATAATAAGTAATTTAAGTTCACATTCAAAAGTAGAAGATATGCAGCTTGATGCAATATATTTTAAATCTTTTAGTCCATAAGAAAAAGAACATCAGATAGAAGAAGGACTATATTTATATTGTGGCAAAGAAGGCCTTAAGGCTCGTAATTATTCAAACAAACAAAATCAACCCATCACCAAAAGCAAGAATATAATCATTTAAGAAAACAAAGATGTTCAACCACAGTAGAAACCATTGTCATATTTTAACACGTTTATATGGTAAAAAGCATGAACAAGAATAATTTCTACTTAATACTTGATTATCTTGATTCAATAAGAACTTAAGATATTTAAAAAAAGGTTTATGAAAGTCTCTTAGATTATTTTCTTATTTTAATAGCTAATAGATAAAAATTAGTTATTAAATTTTCTATTTAGATTGTACAAACTCTTTCATTGCTTTTAAAAAGCCATAAGTTAATAAAAATAGAACAGAAGAGATAAATAGTTAGTATGGTTGATAATAGGATTATGTTGAAAATAGGGTCAAGTTTAAAAATCCTTAGAATAAGTTAGATTGATATTTGGAGGTCGACTGTGTATGGGATAGGGTTGAAATTAGACCTCTAGCTACAAAAATGGCCACCAAGGGCAAGATCTTGGGGCATTTAGAGATTGACAACTAGGATTGGAGAGTTGGCTTCAAACTCATTTTAAAGAGATTAGAATTATTTTTAGAGGATTTGGGAGGACTTAGAAATTGCTATCTAAAGTCAAGCTTATATTAGGGATTAAGTTTTTATACAATAAAATTAGGACCAGTATTCTCAGCTATTGTGTGCAATTGAAGTAGCATCTATAGTTGAAAATTTGATAGTGTGTAGATAATTGAGTGTCTAAGGATTGAATAAAAATTTGTAACAATTTAATAGCGCAATCGGGATTTATTTGATCTTTAGTACAAAGATGTAGTAGAAATTGGCAGTTTAGGGTTGTTTAGGATTTCTGCAATATTTGAAGATCTATTAGTCAAATCAAGGTGAAATTTGTCATAATATTAGAATACTTGAAAGACAGGCTATATACCAAAATTTAGCTGAAGTTAATTGTTGGAGAAGGAGAAATTGCCACTGGGATATCTACATCAACTTTCAAACCAGTAGCCAAGTGACATTAATACAGATTTTGGTTGATTTTCCATAATTTGTAAGTTGGATTGGATTGAAACTTTATAAGCATATAGAAGACTTATATTTATATTTGTGTGCAAAGTTTCACATCAAGTTAATAATTAGATTAAAGGTTATAACTTATTGAAGTTTATTGAATAAGATTAAGACTTATAAAGAGAAATCTTAGTTGCTTGATTGTGACAAGTAACAAAGCAATTGGGATTTATATGTAGATGAGGTTATCAAGGAGAGTGTTTTTAAGCACTTTATATTGATTTAATCACTCTTGTATTAATATTCAATCATATTCTTCTTATACGGATAAAACTTATTAAGGGTTCTTGGATATTTATGAACCGCAACTTCATCTTCCAGAGCTAGGTGCCCGGCACATTCCCAAACAAGACAATATATAATACAACACCATGTAATTAGATAATTCAACATAGCAAAACTATTTTGGTTCCTCTCTTTCTACTTAGCCTATTTGTTGCTTTACAATTTTTTTGTGTTTTGGACCTCAGAAGCTTTAAGCAATTATTTTATTAAATTTAGGGGCATCCACTTGTTTCATAGATGAGACATTTATTAAACTTCATAAAATTCCTATAGTACAAAAATCCAAATCTGTTTATATAAAAGTAATAGATAGATGATCTTTATCCTTTGATAGTACCATCTATGAAACAATGCCTATAAAAGTGTCATTTTAAGATCATAGCAACTAAATTATATTTAATATTATTAGAACTCCTTCAAATCTTATTATTCTTGAACTTTCTTGGTTGAAAATGCATAATCCATCTATAAATTGGAAGTTACAAAGAATGACAATTTTGATAAAAAATTTTGCAAGAAAATTTTATAAAATATCATAAATTGATAAGCCTTTATTTGTTGGAACAAGGGCATGTATAAGATTGGCCAAAGAAGGTATACCATTTTTTATTTATGTGACTATAATTAAAAAAATATCTTCATCGACAATTATTCCAAAGCAATATAACAAATTTCAAGATGTTTTCCAAAAGAAAAATACTGATATATTATTAGAGCATCGACCATATGATTGTGGTATAGATCTTCAAGAAGGAATGCAACCACTTTTTGGCCTAATTATAACCTTTTTCAAAACAAGCTTTTGGCATTAAAAGATTATATTGATAAAAATTTTACAAAGAATTTTATCAAACATTCAAAGTCTTCAACAAGTGCACTTATATTCTTTGTGAAGAAAAATGATGATTCCTTACATATGTGTGTTGATTATTGAGGATTGAATAAAATAATGATAAAAAATTATTATCCACTATTATTAATGTCAAGACTTTTGGAACAACTCAACCAAGCTAAGATCTATATTAAGATAGAGCATTGTGGAGCATATAATTTGATATGGATTAAAAAGGGAGACAAATAGAAGACTATATGTCGAATAAGGTATGGACATTTGAATATAATGTCATACCTTTTGAATTAACAAATACAGCAGTTATCTTTTAGTATTTAATAAATAACATCTTTTGAAAGCATCTAGATAAGTTTGCAGTGATTTTTCTAGATGATATCTTGATCTACTCAAAAAACTTGGAGGAATATGAGGAACATATAAAGTTGGTATTATAAAAGCTATAAGATGCAAGTTTATATACCAAGCTAGAGAAATGTATATTTCATCAATTAAAGATGGAATGTTTGGGATACATCATATTTAATGAAAGATTAATGATAGATCCTAAGAAAATAGAGGCGGTTATGCAGTGGGTCATTTCAAAGACTGTAAAAGACATACAATATTGTTTTGGATTTGCCAATTTCTATTGAATCTTCATCAAAAATTATTCTCAAATTATCGCCTTTTTTATTCAAATGATATGCAAAAACATGTTAGAATGGAAGCCTCAAGCATAAAAGATATTCCAAAATTTTATGAT
Source organism: Physcomitrellopsis africana (assembly GCA_036785485.1). NCBI lineage: Eukaryota > Viridiplantae > Streptophyta > Bryopsida > Funariales > Funariaceae > Physcomitrellopsis > Physcomitrellopsis africana. The sequence goes on along the minus strand of JAWRVF010000082.1, from coordinate 68,292 downwards.
AGTATTTACCACAACTCTAATCTTGGTGCATCTAGATTTTATAAAAGCAATATATATAGAGACTAATACTTTGGATTTTTCACTGAGGGTTATATTTTTATAAATGGATATAGATGATAAATTTCATTCTATTGCATTATATTTTTAAAAGTTTTTTGCTGTCAAAATTAATTATGAAATCTATAATAAAGAGTTTTTTGCTATTGTAGATTCTTTTCAAGAATGGCATCATTTTGTCAAAAGAGCAATACATCTTGTAATTATATATGCAAATCATAAGAATTTAGAATATTTTATATTAGCTTGGATTCTTAATTGTTGTCAAACTTGATAAAATATGTTGTTATTTTAATTTAATTTTGTTATCACTTATCAACTTGGAAAGCAACAAGGGTTGTCCAATGTTTTATCAAAGAGATTATATCTTATATCAAAGGCAAGAGAGGCATCACTTGATTAACAATATATAATTTTCTTGAAGTCAAAGTAAGTTTGCCTTTGCGTCACTATTACATCGGCACCTATTGATTTTAATTTCTTTGATGAAGTGGGTGCTACAACCACTAATAATACTTTAGCCCTTGATATCAAGCATGGCCTCAATGAAAATATTCACAAGTTCAAGCTTAAAAAAGATCTCATATATTTTGAAGAACGTTTATATATTACAAAAGGATCAATACAACAATGTATTTTTTAATCACCCGATGACTTTTTAATTACAGATCACTCTGGATTTAATAAGACTTTGGAATTTATTTCTCCAAGATTTTTGATGGCTTTAAATATGAATAGTTGTGAAGGATTTTATACTCTCTTGTGACATTTTTTCAAGATCTAAGAATCCTCAATATCGCCCTTGCTTATTCGAAGATGGTCATGGTCTTTTATCTTGATAGATTTTATCATGGATCTATTGCCATCCAATTCATTAGACAACATTTTTGTAGTACTTGATCAACTTACAAAAATGACTCATTTTATTCCTTGTAAGAAGATTGTTTTAGCGAAGAAACAATAAGGCTCTTATATATATATATATATATATATATATATATATATATTAATATCATAGCCTACCTTATGATATTGTATCCAACCAAGAATCCCAATTTGTATCTAAGTTTTTAAGATGCCTTTTTAAAATATTAAAGATAGACATTAAACTTTCTTTGACTTTCTATCCTCAAATTGATGGCCAAATAGAATAAGTTAACTAAGTTTTAGAGTAATATTTATGATATAGTATCAACTATTAACAAAATGATTGGATCTCATATCTATCATTAGTAAAATTTGTATATAATAATATTATTCATGCTTCAATTCAACAAACATCATTTTATTCCAACTATGGTTATCATTCAAAGCTTGATGTAGGAATATGCTAAAGAACAATAATTAAATAGTTGAAGGATTTGCAAATCATCTATTGTAATATCAAATAACCTTGAAGCTTCAATTATAAGTAGCTTAAGATACTTACAAGACATCTATAGATAAGTTTAAAAATCAAGTACATGTTTTTCATATTAGAGATAAAATATGGCTTCTACAATAAAACATAAAGACCAAGTGGCCATGCAATAAATTGGACTATTATAGATTAGGACCATTTTTCATCCAAAAGTAAATTAATCTAGTGGTATATTATTTAGAACTACCATCTTCTATGAAAGTACATCTAATTTTTCATATCTTTCTTTTGAAGCCTTATAGACAGTCATATATTCCAAGAAGAATACAATAATTGTCACTTAATATCAAAATTAAAAATCATGAAGAATACGCGGTCAAAAAGGTGATTGATTCTTGATAAAGGTGGGACAAATTAGAATATCTTAACTCTATTTCCACAAATCCAAAAATATTTGATGATAACTTTTTGGTAAAGATTGAAATTAAGAAATACCTATAAGAGGAGGAGAGTCAAATCAAAGTCTATATCAATATATAGTCATTTATTCCAAGATAAAATAGAATTATAGAAGCAAGTCAATTACCATGTTAAATCTTAAAGTGTTGAAAGATTTAATAGAATAAGATTTAAAAGATCTATTTGATACGCAAACTTCCAATAACTAGTGCAGCTTTCACAGCCTTTGATTGAATAAAGTGAGGACAATACATTTCAGTGCCAAGTATGACCATGGTTAGAGCCATTAGAAATAACATTCAACTATACAAGTCTCGATTTTAATATTCAAGTTTTAGTGATATTATTTCAGCTTGGAAAGGTGAATCCTCTTAAGTCTAAGATTTTATTTGAAGGATGTTTTGAAAGTTGTAATAAAGATCAAATCCTTGAATGAAATGTTTCAATAATGGAAGTATTAGCTTAAGGCCATAGGCAATTTTTTTCAGGACTAATAGAATCTATTATCTAAGAATGGAAATAAAAAATATTGCTACATTAGTACAATATATTCTCAACTTTCTATGTATGTAAAAAGGTTTTTAAAAGCATGAGCTCTTTTTGAAACTTGTTACTAAAAAAAAGAGTGATATTAAAGATATACACTTCAGAAGTTCACAAAACCTTCTTAAATATTCCAGATATTTTTTAGTTAGTAGAAATTACTTAAGAAGCTTTCTAGTTGGTAGAAATAGCTCGAAAAGCTTTTTAGTTGGTGGAAGTAGCTCGAGAAGCTTTATAGTTATTAGAAGGACCTTAAAAAGCTTCAAAGTTGATAGAAGGAGCTTTAGAAGCTTCCAAGTTAGTAGAAGATGTTCGAGAAGCTTTCTAATTTGATGGAAGCTGTTCAAAAAGTTTTATAGATAGGAATATATATTGGAATTGAAGCTGAAGAATTTTTTGGTCTTAATAACGCATCTCTTGGAGCTCTAATTCATCTTTCTTGGTATTGTTTGTGTATTTATTTAGAAAATTCAAGACTTTATTGGTTCTTTCTTAAAACCTCTTTCTAATTTAAGTTTCTTATTTTATATTCTTGTATTCTTGATAAAAGTTCAACCTTCATAATATATATATATATATATATATATATATATAAATTAACAAATCCAAAAGTAGTTCTATTCCACCTTAAGATTTTGACACGTCTTTGATTTAGCTTAAATAATAAGATATGGATAGACAACACAACAATACCATATTAATTAGGCCATCTTAACAAAGCAGTTCACGTTATTGACCTCAAGATGAAGAACTGCCTAAATAAAAAAGATAGCCTAGAATATCCAATAATTATTATTGTATTATAATATAACTATAGAATAAAAGAGCAAAAAAAGATAAATATCATAGAAGAACTTAATTAAATATTTAATACTAAAATTATATTAATTTAGATTAAAAAATAGAAAGATACTAAAAAATATTTAATATTAATATTATTTTTTATTAAAAAGACTTTTATTTACTTTATAAAGATATAAATAAGATAAATTATGATAAATTAGTAAAAATAATATTATAGGCACCTTTAGATTAAAAAAAGAAAAGAAAAGAAAAAAAGAATAGTTTTTATCAAAAATTACTTAAAAAAATCTTAGATTGATATCTAAGAAAGGCCAATTGTTAATTAGGATTGAAACTAGATTCCAAAGCATACAACTATGAATCTACGGCAATTTTTTTTTTTTTTGTTAATCAAAGAATGGTATTAGATAGCAAACTTGATATGGTTTCTTTGAGCATTGATTTCAAGAGTTTTGAATTTGTAATTACTTTGTGAGAGCTATGCAATGTTAAGATTCTATTTGAATGACTTTGATTATTGAAAAATAAAGTAGGTTCACATTTTAGAAAATTTTGTGAGTTTTTGTAATAGATCTGTAAGTAAAAATTTGTGTATTTGTGAATATAGTTGTGTTGAATATTTACTATACATTATAGCTTGAACAAACTTTTATATTGAAGGTTATTAGAATTTAAGTAGACTACAATTTTAGAAATTGGAATTTAAAGGTCAGTGAGGATTTTTGTGATTTTGAACAATTTTCCAATTAGATTGGAATGGTTCTTTCTTAAGCTGATAGTTGGCTTAGGTTTTAGTATTTTTGTAAAATTTTAGAAGATATGAATGGTATAAAAAGGAACTATTAATATTAGAAGATTGATATCAAGGTTGGAGAAGATTAATAGCAAATATATAAGCAAATTAGCAACTTTTTTTTCAATTTGTAGGTTCAAATTCCTTCTAATTATATATATATTTTTTAACTAGCAAAATTTATTGAATAGTTTGATGAAAAGGATATTTCAAAATATTTGAGATGTTATGTGAAGAAAATAGAATTGAATTGTATTTTCAAAAAGAAGATAATTGAGTTATTTGAACTTCTCATAGTATTAGAAACAAGAAAATATGTGTGATCAATTATGGAGCATTTTAGGAGTTCATAAAAGATATTTTCCCATGTATTAAAAATAAATATTTCTTAAAAGATATTGATTGAGTTATTAAGAAAGTATTCTTAAAATAGATTGAGCAATCTAAGAAGAATCTTTAAGCTATAGAGCTATTAAGAGAATTTAAAAGATAATATTTTTTATTATAAAAGCTAAAAAAGTTAAAATTAAATCCTAATAAAATCCTAAATAATTCCAAATTAAATCCGTAATAATTCTAATTAAATCCTAAAATAATCTTTAAAAAATCTTTAAAAGATCTCGATGAAAATATTTAAAAAATCCTAAAAAAATCCTAATGGATAGTTTTTAATAATAAAGGATAGTTTTCAGCAAAAATTATTTAAGAAATCCATAGATTGATATTTAAAGAGGAGCCGATTATAAACCAATGTTGAAACTAGATCCTAGGATACAAAATTGTATACCTATAGCAAATAGAATCTTTTTTGGTTGATTGGAGAGTGGACTTTGAGAGCAAACTTAGTAGTGCTTCTTTGAGCATTGGTTTTAAGTGATTTGGATAGATATTGGCTTTATAAGAGCTTTGCAAAGTCATGATTGATTTGGATGATTATAGATTTTATAAAATAAAAAAATATATATATTTTTGAGCATTTTGTAAGTTTGGTTATAGATCTACAAGTAAAATTTTGTGGATTTGTGATTGTAAATGTATTGAATGCATGCTATAAGTTTGAATTTGATCTAATGGTTCAATTAAAGGTTATCAAAGTTCAAGTTGGTTGGAATCTCAAAAATTGGGTTTTGAAGGTCAATGAAGATTTTTAAGATATCTAACCATCTATCAATTAGATTGAGGTGATAATTATTTATACAGATGGTAAACTTGATTTATTACTTATATATAAAATTTAAAAGCAAATAAATAGTGCAAAAAAAAAATATTGGCATTGGAATATTAGCATCAAGATTGGAAAAGGAAGCCAGCCTATACTTGAGCAAAGTTCTAAGCTTATCTTCTATTCGATGAGTAGGATCTTCTTCAAAAAATTTGTACATGTTGCCAACTTAATTATAAAAAGGTATGTAATTTTTGAGTCAAAATCAATAGTTCAATCAATATCTGTTGAGATTTGAATTTATTATAGGGTTCATTAGGATTTGATTAGAATTTGATTAGGTTTTGTTAGGATCCATTTAAAATTTGATTAGAATTTGATTAAAATTGATTTATAATTGGATTAGGATTTGGTTTAGGATTTGATTAAAGATTGATTTAGAATTTGATTTAAAATTTGACTTAGGATTTAACTTAAAGTTTGACTTTAAGATTTATGATTTGATTTAAGATTTGACTAAAATTTTGATTTAGGATTTGATTAGGATTTGATTAGGATTTGATTAGGATTGATTTAAGATTTGGCTAAAGATTGACTTAGAATTTGATTTAAGGTTTGATTTAGGATTTGACTTAGGATTTGACTTAGGATTTTTAATTATAATTTGGCTTAGGATTTTTTTAAGATTTGATTTAGGATTCAATTATGGTTTTATTAAAATTGAGTAAATTTTGATTAAAATTTAATTAAAATTTATTTAAGATTATTTTAAAACTATTAGATTTTTGATTAGTTGCAATATATAAATGTATCTTCTATAGCCAAGTACTTGGTGCATTTTCAAACTAGATGATACATAATACGACAACGTTCTTCAAAATAAATGAGATCTTCTTCAAGCTTGAACTTGTTAGTAGTTTTATTGAAGAAATACTTGATATCAAAGGCCAAAGTATCATTAGTAGTTGTAGTATGCACCTCATTAAAAAAACTAAAATCAATAGGTACTGATGTAATAATAGCACAAAGGTAAAATTGCTCTGATTTCAAGAAAGTTGCATATTATTGATTAAATATTGATTCTCCTATCTTTGGTATAAGATATAATCTTCTTGATAAAGCATTGAATAATCCTTGTTGCTTCTCAGGTTGATAATTGATAATAAAGTTAAATCAAGATAATGACATATTCCATAAAGCTTGACAATAATTAAAAATCCAAGTTGACATAAAGTATTCCAAGTTCTTGACATCTATGTATATAGTCAAATGATGCATTGCTCTTTCAAAAAAATGATGCCATTCTTAAAAAAAATCTAGAATAGCAAGAATTTTGTTATCGTAGATTTCATAACTAATTTTGACAATAAAAAAAAAATTGAAAATAAAATACAACAAAATGGAATTTATTGTCTATATCCATTTGTGAAAGTATAGCTCCTAGTGCAAAATCCAAAACATTGATCTCCATATATAATGCTTTTATAAAATTTAGATACACCAAGGTTGGAATTATGATGAATACTATCATAAGATCTTAGAATATCTTTTTTGCTTGAGGTTTTCATTCCAACATGTTTTTGCATGTCAATCAAATAAGAAGGGCAACAACTTGAGAGTAATTTTTTATGAAGATTCGATAGAAGTTGGCAAATCTAAGAAAGCATTGAACGTCTCTTACAGTCTTCAAAATAGCCCATTGTATAATCACCTTTATTTTCTTGTGATCCATCATCAAATCTTTAGTAGATACAATGTATCTCAAAAATTCCATCTTTGATTGATGAAATACATATTTTTCTAACTTGACATACAAACCTATATCTCGTAATTTTTATAATATTAATTTTACATGTCCCTTGTATTTTTTTAGATTTTTTGGGTAGATCAAGATATCATAAAGATATATCACTACAAATTTGTCTAAATTCTCTTAAAAGATGTCATTCATTAAATGCTAAAAGATAACAGCTGCATTTGTTAATCCAAAGGAGATGATATTATATTCAAAATATCCATACTTTATCTAAAATATGATCTTCCATTCATCTTCCTCCTTAATTTGTATCAAACTATATGCTCTACAAAGATCTATTTTAATATAGATCTTAGCTTAGCCAAGTTGTTCCAAAAGTCTTGACATTAATAATAGTGGATAATAATTTTTTATCGTTATTTTATTCAATCCCTGATAATCAATGCACATATGCAAGGAACCATCATTTTTCTTCACAAAGAGTATAGATACACTTGTTGAAGACTTTGAATGCCTAATAAAAATATTTGCAAGATTTTTATCAATATGATCTTTCAATGCTAAAAGCTTATTTTGAAAAAGGTTATAAATTGGACCAAAAAGTGGTTGTATTCTTTCTTAAAGATCTATGGTACAATCATATGGTCGGTGCTCTAGTAATATATCAACATTCTTCTTTTGAAAAACATCCTGAAATTTGCTATATTATTTTGGAATAATTGTCGATGAAGTCATATCTTTTTTATTTGGAATTACATAAATAACAATGGTGTACCTTCTTTAGCCAATCTTATAAAAGTCCTTCCTCTAACAAATAAAGGCTTACTAATTCATAATTTTTTACAAAGTTTTCTTGCAGAGATTTTTATTAGAAATGTCATTCTTTGCAACTTCCAATTTATAGATGGATTATGCATTTTTAACCAAGAAAGTCCAAGAATAATAATATTTAAAAGAGTCCTAATAACATCAAATACAATTTGGTTGCTAAGATCTTTAAATGACACTTCTATAGGCGTTATTTCATGGGTGACTCTACCAAAGGATAAGAGTTGTCCATATATTACTTTTACATGAACAGATTTGGAATTTTGTACTAGAAGAATTTTATGAAGCTTATCAAATATCTCATTTAAGAAACAAGCGGACGCTTTTGAATCCAATAAGGCAATTACTTGAAGCTTCTGAGGGCTAAAACACAAAGAAATTGTAAAACAATGAGCAGGTTAAATAAAAAGAAAGAAACCTGAATAATTTTGTAATATTGAATTGTCCAACTGCATGGTCCCTATTATGGCTAAATATCTTTTTTTTTTTAAAGATTGCACTTTTGGTTTTGGTAATGTGTTGATTTTATTTCTTTGAATAGTTGCAAGTCTTATGGCCTTCTTTACTATAATACAAATATAGACCTTCTATTTGATGATTTTTTTCTTGTGGACGAAGAAATTTAAAATGTATCACATCAAGTTGTATATCTTCTACTTCTTAATATGAATTTAAACTACTTGTCGATATAGCAAAAATATATCAGATTGCATATTGTCTTACTAAAGCTCATGAATAATAATCTTGACAACATTGAAATAATTAATTATTATATTTCACAGCTTGATTGATGGCTTTATTGAATGATTATCGATCCAAAAGCAATAATTACAAATCTTTTACATCATCTCTTAATCTCCAATAGAATTAACTCATTAAAGCTTCTTCATTCCAATTAATATTGTGCAATAGTTGTTTAAAATCAAATGTATAAATTAATATAAAGTATGCCTCTATCGCAATGCTCAGATCTTGGTTGTTGTTTAATGAATCTTGTCATATCCTTCAAATGCTTCCACAAATGTTTCTATGAAAGCTTCAAAGTTGCTTAAAATTGGTGATCTCATTTCAAACAATGGAACAAACTATAATAATATTTGCCCCGTAAGGAACAAACCTATATACTTATCTTTGATTCTTCTATTAGATAAGTATCAAATTATAGAATTATTATCAATTGAATTTGGTTGACAAACTCTCGAAACTTTGAATGTATACCATCATATTTTTTTAGAAAACTAACTTGAGGCTTTTTACATTGTTGAATAGGTGGATTTTTTTGGTACAACGTAGATTGTGGTACTCCTGATGTTGCATTATTATGAAGTTTTGCAACAACCCTTTCAATCTCTATAGTTCTAATAAATAAAATAGTAAGAGCACTTATGATGGCATCTAACTTAGATTCAAAAGATTTGGTCATATTAATGTCTTGACCTCTAGTCATTTTAAAAAAAAAAAAAAAAAAAAAAAAAAAAAAAAATCTATAAGAATATAATATGAATGTAGAGGAGAATAATCTGCAACCTTTAAAGTGCTAGTAAACCTTCAAGAAGAGGAGTAATCCTCTCTCTAATAAGAAGGATCCAACTTTGATATTGAAGATGAAGGCAATCTTGACAAACTGTCAAAGATACAAGAATATAGAACAAGAGATTTAAATTAGAAAGAGGTTTCAAGAAAAAATCAACAAGAACTTGAATTATCTAAATGAATATACAAACAACACTAAAAAAGATGAATTAGAATTCCAAGAGATACATTATTAAAACTGAAGAACTCTTTAACCTCAACTTCAATATATATTCTTATTTAGGAAGCTTCTTGAGTAGCTTCCATCAAATTAAGAAGTTTCTTGAGTAGCTTCTACCAACTTGGAAGCTTCTAAAACTCCTTCTACTAACTACAAAACTTCTTGAGCTACTTTCACCAACTAAAAAGCTTCTTAAGTAACTTCCACTAACTAAAAAACTTCTAGAATGTTCTAAAAGATTCTATAAACTTTCAAAGTGTATGTTCCTAATACCATATTGAATTTTTTATTTCATGCCATAGAAATAAAATAAAAAGAAATAAATACAAAAATTTAAGAACAATATTAATATAAAGGAAGATAATCCGCAATTTTTAGAGCATTTTAATACTTTCAAGAAGAGAGATAATCTACTTTCTATCCAAAAAAAATCAAATTTCAATAGTGTACTATGTTAGTCTTAACATATTGTTATGGACACTCCACTCAAATAGAATAAGATTTTAAAAGTTCAAAGAACTAAAATAAAAGACATTCATTTTGTATTATAAAAAAGGAGCTACGACAAGGCATAAGAACAAGACTAGAAGGTCCAAGCTGAGCCACAAGGATTGCATTGTTAAGATTGAGGATCCCTTCAGCCTCAACTCCTATATATACTAGATGCAAAGAAGCTCTTTGAGGAGTTTCTTTGATGCTTGGAGGTGAAGTAAGCTTAAGATCCTTCTATGACCATTTAAGATTTTCTAGAACCTTCTTAGACCTTCCAAAATCTTCTTAGAACCTATTAAGACCTACTAGGGCCTTTTCAAAATTATTAAGAACCTTCTAGGACCAAGTAGAATCTTCTAAAATCTTCTAAAATTAAATAAAATCTTTTAAAATCTTACAAAATTTTCTTCTATTATATGTCTATGACAACCGTACTCCCTCTAATAAAGAAGCTAATTAATTTGCAGCGATATTCTATAATGTTGCAAAATCATCTAAAGATCCAATCTTATTTGTATATTTAATAAATATTACCAATAGCTCACCTTCACCATTACTTAGGTTGCTATATAAAATATAATTCATAAAAAATTAGTTTCTAATTTAAGACGAGATTCAAAATGAATTATAATAATACAACCATTACTTTGATATATATAATAGTTGTAGCTCTCTCTAGCTCCAATTTCTAGGATTATATATTAAAACCACTAATGAAAAGACTTTTTTATCTTGGCCAATGAAAAGTGTTTATCAGAAGGATATAATTTTATTATATTATATATATAAATTTAATATTAAATATTTGATAAAATTTCTGATTTATAAAAGATATCTTTAAATAAGAGTTTTTAAAATATATATTTATAATTATTTATAGAAATTATTTTAATTTATTTTTAATATTTAATTATAAAAAAAAAATTTAATTTTTATATGTAATTTTTATTCATAAGTTTTGACTATTTTAATTTGAACTAAAGCACTCTTTGAAAAATATTATTTAATTTGTAGAATTTTAAATAAAATATAAATTAAAAAATAATATAAAAATATATTTAAAAATTTTATAATAAAAAATAAAAAATATTAATAAAATTATTTTTATATTTTTATATTTTAAGATATTAATAATAGTTTTTTTAATTAAAAAATTAAAAAATTAAAAATATATAGTCATATGTTAAAATTATTATAAAATAAAGTTTAGTGAAGATGATTTAAATTAAGATTGCTTTATAAAGAAAGTTATTAAAAGACCTAAATTCAATCAAATATTGATAATAATCTATTTATATAATAAATATAAGTCAAAAAATACTAATATTATATATATATTTATATATTTATATTTATATATATATATTGAAAATTTAAAAATTAAATAGTATATATTTTACAACACTTTAAAATACACCACAAATCAAAATCAAAAGATTCATGCATTCTTTTTTTATATTGTTACATGTGTTGTTGTTATAATGATTATTATTGGATTTATATATATTATTTATTTTATCTATTTATTGTAAAGGTTCGTTTCTATTTTTTTAATATTATTTTTAATAAGCTTTGAGTAGTGTTAATTAAATAATTTTGTATACTTTTGTAATATATCTTTAATATATTATTTTTAAAGCAAATGTAAGATCTCCAATACTAATTTGTGATAGACTATGTATATAAATATATATAATTAAAATAATAAAAATATATTATAAAAATAAATAAATAATTCTTTTTGAATTTCAATTTAATACATGCAACTTTAGTATAGATATATATATATATATATATATATATATTCTGTATTAAATTTATTTCACAATTATGCCATACATATTTATAATCTTTATAATCAATGTTATATATATGGACTCCATGATATTAACTTAATTTGGAATATATTATTATCAATGGTTTTTAATTTACTAAGTATTTTATTTTTTAATTTGTTTTCTAAAAAACATAGAACACACTTGCGATTTTTAGCACAAGAGCTTATATTTAGATCTTCTTTGACTATTTTGTGTTTTGCCCTCATTACTTAATGGTATGAAATGCAAATTATAAAGCTAAAGGATTGCAAGTATGAGATGGCAAAGTAAACCCTAATCCTGGCAGGGGGAGGGGGGCGGCAAGGGCATGGCAATTCCACCCTATGCCCGCTAACAGCGCGGCAGGGAATCTCCACGTCACCAGGTCTGAAGAGACTCTCGCGGATCCGAATCTCTGGAAATCCTAATGGGAAGCAACGTCCAGGTCTGTTCAAAGCCCTAATTCCGAAATCCTAGAGGGAAGGCATGGGTTTAGGAATTCTCCTCACCATCCGGATTCAAACGACTCCACGTACATCCATCCAAAATCTCCTGAGATGCTGAATATCAGGTGGTAGCTTCTACAAATGCAGCGCCTAAAAATTCAGTTGCTAAACCAGTAACGGATCGTCATCGTTCCATCCTTCCTGTGGCCTCCTCCTTTCTCGAACTATCCAGCCGTTTCGACTTCACCACCTTCCGCTACTGTCTGATCCATGATCTCACCAGTATCCCGTTGAATCGATAACGTTTCTTCAGATCTAAACTCCGCGAGAAATTACGTTTATAAGGATTTGTGTTAGCCAGTGTAATCTCACACTGAACAGCTTTCGGAGAAACTTTCGTGATGAGATTTTGAGATCGTCTCACGAATGCCTCCCGAGAAACGCATGGTTGGTTCAGTCGAGTGCGGGCTTCTTTGCCGATAGCAAGGCAGGCCGAAAGATGTGTAATTAAAGTGGAAAAAATTGTATCCGCAATTTGTAGGACGCAGGGGTCGGTATATGTGCGAGACAGAACGCATTGTAAACCCGGGCGTCGTCATGAATTGCGAAAACGGCATGCAAAGCCCTCCGAGGTATCCCTTGCCCCTCCCGCCCAGCAAAAAGCACACAGTGCCGGGAGCGAAGATCGCCAAGGAAGGTCCTATTCCAGGATACACTGGCGTCGTTCCAGCGCTAAAGACTCACGTCCTAGGACATGGATTCACTGACTCCAGTAGACGAGCAGCCGCCTTCACTGACGCGTTGCGTCGCAAAAAACCTGAGGATGCCTACCATCTGGTCAGTGCCATCTATTATCACGCCTTCCTCTGTTTGTCTGCTAACTTTTTTGTAATTTTCTTAAAAGTCGCTCGGATTCGCTGCAGCAGCTTTTTTAATTACAAGCATTACAGCATTTTTGTTGCTCAGGGGTAAAAGCACAGTAATCGGGAATGGCGAAATTACTCCGTTGTTCCAACATTGTTAATGGTGGTCATGGTGTTTTGTGGGCATGTGTAGACCACTGAAAACAAAGTAGAAGGGCGAGATTTCTTCTACGCCCAGCTCGCCCACGTCGGAGAGGTGAACGATCCAGCTCCAATAAAATGGTTGTCCAGCAAGCGTGAAACCCCAGAAGAGTTGAAATACATCAGCGGCCAGCTGGATTACAGAACCGTCAGGTTTTCTCGCTCGATCTTTACAACAAAACTAATCTCCGTCGCTCGAAGCAATAGCGAATGCATCGGACCACAGCACAACGCTGGGGGGCTGACACGCATGGATCATGGTGCAGAGTGAAAACAGGGACCACGGAGAAATACTGCCAGCCAGCGCCGCTGTCCATGAGCATGACGGTGCTGCCCTACACAAGCGTGAAGATTCAGACGAAGAAGACGTTCGAAGCGTTCCAGGACGACACGCTGGAGGTGATGGAAGCGCGGCACCACCTCAAAGGCTACACGGGCCATGTCCACGCCCAGCAGCATCTCTTCTCCCAAACCTTCGGCAAAACCACGCGGCGTCTGCGCGGGTACCCGCCCGATCCCCAGACCTCCAAGGACTTCATCGACTACGCCGAGAATCGCCCTCTGCGCGTCAACGAATTCGAGCTGAAGCATCCCATGAAATTCCACCACAACCAGCTCCTCAAGACCGGCGAGGGCTCTCTCGGCCCTCTCCCCGACGGAGCCCGCTGATCGTCCATGCCACCTCCACTCGTTCGTCCTTACGTTCGTTTGTCCGGTGCATCGCTGTTCTCCGTCGGTTTCTTCTTCAAGCGCTTCAGTGGGTCTTCCTTAGTCGTCCCCGAATCCCCCCTCTCTGTCGGACGGTAATGTGAACGGAACCCATCCCCAATGACTTTTTTGTATAGGGGTTGTTGGAGTGGAATGAGCTTTTTCTTCGGAACAGTAGGTTGATGATCAACTATGAACCTTAAACAATGGTTGCCCCGTTGAAAGCAGACTCACTCCCAAAATTCAATGGTTGTGACCTCTCGTGAGAGCGCCACTGCCTCAAGCTTCAATTGGCCTTTATTGGTCTTGATCAAACAATTTGTGGCTCTGTCTACTATTCCAATGAAAGTGATTCATATTCCACTGATTGTCTACTTCTTGAAAAGTCATGCTACCAAAATGCAATTTGTATATATATACATACAGACAAATGTTTCTTGGAATAGACTTAACAATTGTGCTTCTCAACTATCAATACAGAACAAATAATAATAATGTTGTATACCCAAGGTACATCTTACAAAAGTAAAAAAAGAATCATTACAAGGAGTTTGTAAATATTTATAGTTTTTAAAAAGGTTTCATGAAAAAAAAAAATTAACTTCAAGAAATTTTATATTTCTTTTAACCTCCTCTAGAAGATCTAATCTTTAAATTGTAAATAAGGAGGTAAGACCAACAGTATTTAAATTGCCCCAAATCAAATTTTAGAGCAATCCTAGTATAGTACTATTCATAGTCTTATATTTAATCTTGTTTGTGATTTAATTACTTTTTTCTTCTACTTCTTCATCTTTAGGTCCCTTATTCTTGCATCCTTAAAATTTTCTTAAATAAAAATTTTAAAATAAAAATAAAAATTATCTCTAAAATAAGCAGACTATTTTTTTTTTTTGTTTGATTACTTCTATGTCTTAAAGATTGTACATTACCTTCTTTTAAAATGATGTCTTAAATTATAGTTTTAAAAAAATTATGTATATTGGTTAGGTTTAAAGATTATACATTATTTTTGTTAACTAGACATTGTTGTGGTATTCTTTAGAATACAAGTCAATTGCTCTTCTTTTGAGAATACTAGACTATTTTATAAGAATTGAATTACCTTCTTATGAAGTTATATTGTTGATTAAGTTATGTACTTCAAAAAAAACTTATACAATCTCTAATTTGGTGCTACTTAAGCACAAGTAATTGAAAAAGATTTAGAATTTTTTTATTAATTATTAAAATAATATTAATTTAATATCATACATTATATATCATATTATATTATAATTATACAAGATATTTCAGACTAAAATTTAAAACTTTGTAATTTTGCAAGGATTTCTTTAATTTTTCTTATAATTAAGTATTTGTTAAGAAGGTTTTAAAATATTAAAAGATCCTTTATGTTATCAAAATCATTATCAAAGATTCAAAAGGATGTAAATGTGCTTGATTTTTCAGTTGTATAAGTATAATTATAATATAATAAAAATAATACATTATACTCTATTCTATATTTTTTCAATTTTTTTCTGTTACAAATGTTAATTTTGTGATTAATGATAAATAGCTTTTGGAAGCAATTGGTTTTAAAGAACAGTGCTATTTATTTAAAGGGACTTAAAATGATAATAACATATTGTAAATGAAATTTTGTCATTGTAACTTTAAAAATCATAATAACATATTTTTTTGTTAATTGCATATGGTATTTAAAATAAAAATATTATATTATATTCAAATAAACTTGTTTTAAAAACTAATACAATTAAATTTGAATAAAATCATCATATGAATATCAAATTTGTGATATATTTAAGAGTATAATTTTTTTTTAAATAGTTTAAAATATCTGAATTTTTATATAATTGTTTTTTATTTTTATTTTGAAAAGTGTAACTTTTCTTTAAAACATATATATATATATATATATATATATATAATCCAAAATTATTATACCTTTTCTTTTTTCCTAATATATAATGATCTTTTTACTATGCTATATATTGGATTCAACATGACAATAATAATCAAATGTAAGGATTAGTTGTAGTTATATATGAAGAATTTTTTTACAAATCATCCATCTTAATTGTAAGCTCTATTTGGCAACAAATAGTTTAAATTTTTGACTTGCGCTTGACCAAGGACCTGTTCGAATTTGACCATATTCAACAATCAGTCTTGCAGCCGTTGATACATGATCGTCACTGTTGTTGTTAAACAGAAGGAGCTTGGCCTCTTCCATCCGTGTGTGGATTTGTAGCTATATAACCACCCACTGTGGAGACATTGTTACAGTTCAGCGCTGGCCTTTTGCCTGCTGGGGTAATGCAACGAAACCCAGTCTGTTTCGTACCTCTGCAAAAGACGAGCCTGAAATCCGACTCGAGATTTGAGTAAAGGGAATGGAGTCAGGAACCATGAGGCATGCGCAATACTCCAGGTACCACGGCGGCAGCAAGGCTCTTGAGGCAAGTTTCTCACAACTGTTTCATCCTTCCTCACGATTCATCTTCATTCAGATAAGGTAGACATACTCCGGCACGATTTTGTACGTGAAATACATGGATTTCGGGACATGGTGGGTTGCATGTTGTTGCAATGTGTTGAAATGTGAAGTGTAGCATGGTGTCTAATCTTGTGCGGAGGAAGGTGCTGAAGGGTGAGGTTGGAGGGATGGTTGGGGTGGCAGTACGTGGAGGTTCCAATCCCGAAGCCCAAGGCCGGTGAGCTGCTGTTGAAGGTGGAGGCGATCAGCATCAATCCGGTAGACTGGCGCATCCAGGATGGCCTGATGAAGCACTTTCTTCCACTTAAGTTCCCGTTCGTCCCCAGCACTGATGTTGCAGGTGAGGTCGTCAGCTTGGGCACCGGCGTCAAGGGATTCCGCCCCGGCGACAAGGTCGTTGCGTACCTCCATGTTCTGGTGAGACTCCGATTTCCGCACCACGTCCGTCACTCACTATAATTGCGTCAGAAACACATCAATTTGACCACGAACTCGCCTCGTGCGCAACGGATGGTGACGTACTAGTTTTGCATTATTAACGAGAAGTGATTCAAGCAGAAAGGAGGAGGATATGCTGAGTACGCGATCGCGTCATCATCAAGAGCGGTGCTGCGGGCGCCGGAAATATCAGCTTCCGAAGCTGCATCGATAGTGGTGGCTGGTTACACAGCGCTACAAAGTGCCCGGCAGGTGGGCATCAAGAGCCTCGCAGGCGGATGCGAGCACCTCAATGTTCTGATCCTCGGCGCGTCGGGGGGCGTGGGCATCATCCTTCTGCAGCTGGTGAAGCTATCTGGTGCGCATGTGACGGTCACATGCAGCGATCGCAACATCGAGCTCATGAGGAACCTGAAAGCCGACGAGGTGCTGGACTATCAAACTCCGCAGGGCAACACCTACACAAGTCCTTCAGGAAGAAAATACCACCGCGTGCTGAATTGCGCCAAGTTTGTCCCCTTGTCCAACTTTTCGGCGCAACTGCAACCCAATGCAAGAGTGATAGACAAAACTCCCACACGGCCAAGCATCGTAGCGGCCGTGGCCAACAAGGTGTCATTGCGGAGTCGACACAGATTCGAGAACTTCTACATGGGGGATAATCAGGAGGATCTGCAGACGATGATGGAGCTGATGCGAGCAGGGAAGGTGAAGACGGTGGTGGATTCCACCTTCCCGCTTTGCAAAGCGGGCGATGCGTGGGATCGGAGCATGAAGCGGCGCTGCTCCGGTAAAATCATCTTGTGCCCTTCTTCTTCGTTGTCTTCTTCGTCGTCGTCTTCTGCTTCATGAAGTGGAAGCAACAAGCGGAGTCCGGCATGGAACTGTCACGCTTGCTTGATTGCAACATGGCAGAGATTCAAATGGATTTGAACACTTGTGACCGTTTTGTCTCTGATGTGATTTGAGCACAAAGTGGAAGTGTGTGCTTGTCACATTTGTTTATTACTAGATTATTTTTTCCAGATAGTATGATGTTTTTCATATGACAAAATAAATAAAAAAGTAAAATTTGTTTTCATTGTGCATTGACATGTACACATCCAATTCATGACATAAAATTACAAGTGGATGAAAGTGCATGCAGATAAGCCAAATCAATAACTTATATAATTTTTAGTTTCTAATATTTATATAATTTTATAATTTTATAATAATATTTATGAAAAGGTATAATTGCTTCATTAACTATCATAATAGCAAGAACATTAATTTCTTTATTTAGTCATATTTATTTGTGTTACTTATATCATAAAATTCCAAATTTGTTCTAATTCAAAATAGGTTGATGTTAAGAAGAAAACTAATAATGTCTATCTAATAGATAAGTAATTAGGAGGTGCAAACTAATGTAAAAGTATGCAAACTTTATTTTGTTTTATTACGGTGAAATGCACATATTAATTTAGTAATAATAAAATAAAGCTAATATGATAAACTTATTTGGATGCATGCCAATTATATAAATTTCACAGAGTAATTTTTATATTAATATAAATAATTATAAATACTATAAAATTAAATATTATAATTTTATCTGTATATATATTAGAATTATCTTTTTAATGAAAAAACACGTTTAGATTTAAAAATTAAAATTTTTGTATGATACATTTTAATATTATAAATTAGTTTTAATAAATTTGTTAAATTAAAATGTATCTTTAACTAACCATATTTGACTTAAATAGTAATATAAACTATATTTTAAAGATGCATTAGATAAATAGTCAAAGTTTATTTTTAAAAAATTTAACAATCAGTTTTTTAAATTTTTTTATTAAAACATGTTTTTAATGTCTTTGAATTTATTTATACCAATCTTTACTTGTTGATTTTTATAATATAAAATTTTAAAATTTTAAATATAGATATATTTTTATATTTATATATATATATATATATATATAAGACTATATTTAATATAATATAAGAACTATAAAAAAAAAATTGTAGTATTTTTTTTATTTTTTTTAAGCCAACTTTTAACAAAGAAATTTTGTAAATCAAATAGAGCCACTCAAATAATTAATTTTGTTTGATGTTGAGATTGAATTTTATCTAATTTTTGTTCTTAGTATTAAATTTTTTTATTATAGTTTCTTAATATGTAACAATGAATATTCATTGAATATTATATATATATATATATATATATTAAAAAAGAGTCTCACTAATTATAACAAACTATTAGATATCAATCATTTAAAATATAATAGTACTACTAATAATAGCCATCTATTTATATATTTATATATTTTAAAAATAAACAAAAATAAATAAAATATAATAAGAAGAGTATTGCTATTCCCATCCAATTTTGCTATTGGTGCAACAACCCCCCATCCACCACATGCCACTTTTGTTCAAAACCTTTCAAATCAATCAAATTTTCTTTGTTTAGTATCTTTCAAATCATTTGATTGAACAAATTTTTTGATTGAAATTTAACCAAAAAAAAACTAAAAAAATATGTTGAGTGGGTGGTAGGTTGTGGTGGCAATAACAAAAATTATAATGACAATAGCAAAAATTGTGGTGGCATTAGCAGTATCCAATAAAAAAACCCTATTCATAAAATGCTCACATTATATGGGGATTTAGGACGGTTGTGTTACCACATGACAAAAACGAACTTCAAGAATGAATCAGGCAGAACATTTTTCTTCATCAGTGTGAGAGTGAGATATCATCAAAGGATGAACCCCTTGTGCCAAGTTTCTCCTCATTCACACCCACGCCCAACTCCATCACCAACCTCGACAACTGAGTTCATGAACTATAAAGAGAGCGCTGTGCAGAATGGGAGTCACCCACCGCTGGTATGATAAAAATGGAAGAGGAAATGCAGTTTGAATCCCTCATGATCCAACCATGACCTTACATCACTAGCCACCAACTGAGACGCATAGTTCGATAGATAGTTCGATGCATACCTGGATACTTGGATCAATGCATCGATTAGTGTGTGGACATGCATTGGCAACAGGGACAATAATCTTCTGCTGGATGTGCAGCGAGGCATTCGAGGTGGGGGTGTTGGTGGAGGCGATGTGAGCCAATGTGGGTTCGTCGTGACCAAAAGGATAGACGCGCCACGCACAGAATCCAATCGCACAGTCTTCTCTCACAGTTTCCCATTTGCACATCTCTGTACTGCTCCTTTTCACAGCTCGGCTCGCCTCTCCATCAACGCCCTCCCCCAATGTCATCCCCTTTTTTACGCCTGTAACTGTTGACATCAGCCTTTGCTCGGCATTGATCCCAGAAAGGATGAATTCACCTCATGTTGCTGTAATGAACTGTCGTCACCTTCTTCTTGTTCTGCTTCATTTCTTCTTATTATTATTGTGCTTCTTTTTTTGGATGGGTTCAGAAAACGCTTTGGATATAAAGTCTACAGATGATTGAAGGTGACGAGTGTTGCTGCAGATCTTGGAAGAAGAAGTAGAATGCCAGCGAAGGGGAGGAGCTGTGGTGGTATGTGACAACTCCGGGTCATGTGTGGACCCTCCAGGGGCTAAGAATTTATCTGTGCAAAAGTGGCTGTTCAAGTTGACGATCGTGATCGGACAATGGATGAGCCCTTCGATGAGGGTGTGGAAAGGACAAAAGTGGTTGCGTCGCGTTCCCAGTCCCATTGCCCGCAACGAAAGGGAGGAGGCAAACACATTCTGCGCCACTGTAGTATCGCATTGGGATGAAAGTGGCCTGGTTCTGAACTTTAATCTTGACCGTCCGACCGACCCTCTCTTTGCACGGGAAGTTGGGGAATGAGGCGAGTGGTTATTGTTCCAGTTGCAATCCAAACAGCTAAAAAGTTAAAATTCCAAAGTTGCCTATCTAGACTGCGGGGAGGACGGAGAGGGGGAGGCTATGGTAATTAGTTCCTCAAAGTTCCCGGAGAGCAAAGCTGTTATTTGAAAACCGTATTAAAGGACAGATGGCAGGACCAGGATCGCTAGTGCGATGGAATGATAATTAACAGTATAGGATCTGGATATCCGAATGGATATACCCTTCGAATATCTATCTGGAATGAAGTTGGCTGATCGACGCTGCTAACACGCTCGGATCATGGTAATCGACACAACACCGAGCATGTTGCTCCACGATCATCGTAGGAGAGAATTTAACGAATCTGCCGGTAACGGAGGCTAGGAGGAACTTTTCAACCCTGCGAGTATGCTTTCGTCCCCAGGGAGAGGGGGAGGCGACTCGCTTGCGGTGTTTACTACAAACAACTGAAGGAGAAAGCATAGCGACGTTCCTTATTAAGCCTGCGATGCTGTTATAATCTCACTTAGCATGATGTCGCCGTTTTCGAATCTCACTTCGTCTCGATCTGGATCACTACGCCCTGCCACTTCCAACCGGGATTTGATGTAGGAATGAGTTAGATTTCGGATCAGAACTTTGTCTTTGCAGCTCTTGGGCTGCCTCTCTTACCCAGCTCGAGCCGCCGGTGGTTCGCCTTCCTACGGATACGATACTGCTATTACTCTCGAGTTCTCAACTGAAAACAGTGTGTGCAGCAGAACGGAGTTTTTCGATTACCTGTGAAGAGCATGGGCTTTTCGAGGGCAACTTAATCTGGAGGGCGAGGAGTGAGAGTGAACCCCGTTAGCTTTAGTTAGGCGGTAAGATCTTGAACGCACACAACAGGGGAAGTTGAATGTGAGAGGAGCGTTCGAGGTTGCAGTTTCGTAAGAGTACGATGCTTAAAGGTTGCTACCGACACCAGATTATTTGTGTGGTTTTTGACAATGTTGAATTTTGCCGCATTAGTTTCTTACTCCAATGCCTTTCAAGGTCTCTTCCTGGACGATCTCTCTCTCTCTATCTCGCTCCCTCTCTCCTTCTCTGTCTCGGATACTACAATTTTCTCTGCTGTAGAACCAGGGTGGTGGGGGTTTAAGAAACTTCAATTCTCAAGATCAACATCAAATGTCCCGCAGAGATTTTCAATGTGGTCACTTGACAAAAGTCTAGCAAGAGTAAAGACTCTTGTGCCTGATAAGAGGTCGCCAGGATATCTTTCTCGAATAGACCAGAGCTGTAACTCGAATATTCTGGAAAGTCATGATACTTTCAACCTTTCATTTTCTTCTAATTTTCCATGTCTACTATGTGCGTAAGCTCGGCTAGAGAAGGATCCATCAGCAGTGTCATGTGACCGCCGAGCTTGATAAAACTGGCATAGTTATCAAGCATCTTTTCCCAGGGGTTTCGCTTTATCGTAGAGTCAACGAGGATGCCTTCTCTGAAGATATTCGTTCGTCTGCCTTACTTTCTTTCAGCCTATTACACAATGCGAGTTTCTCTTCCTAGACCTTCTCTGAGAAGTAGCTGTAGCTGAGGACAAGTCTAGAGAGAGACTAGCATAGAGAAAGGTTCGTATATGAACTGTAGAACATTTCCAGTTGGAGAGACGACTTAGTGCTTAGCAAACTTGATTATAATGTTGGAAACGATGTCGTGAAGATTATTTTAATCAGTATTTTGTTAAGTGGATGCAACAATTTTGATTGTAGCACCGTCTTCTGTAAGTACTCTGCTTTCGACCTTCAGTGGGAAGGCCGACCAGAATTTCCGCAGAATGTGCACTTATCATACCCAGGCTTCTGTATGACTCATGAATGAGTTGTCATAACCCACGTTGAAAGCATTAGGAACATTTTGTATTGCATTGCTCAATCATGGTCATTGTGCTTTTGAAGCTTCAAGACTGACTAGTTCCAGCGTAATTTGAACTCTACTAACTAGAAGTCAATAGCGTATCACAATTATTGAAACTGGATGCTGTGTTACAGATTGATTTTCACCAAGGAAGAACAATTTGTCCGAGTGGAGATGGTGCACTTCGGGCAATATCTTCGGGACCGTCAGATACCGGGCTGGGAAGAGTACGTCACGTAGACCCTTTCAAGTTCAATTGTATGCACCTGCAATGATTTTTTTAAAATAATCTTTTTCTTTTAAATTTTTTATTATTAAATTTTCAACTTATTATTACCCAAAAAATAGTTTAGTGTGCTTTTGTAGTTTGCTATTGCATGTAAACAACGAACTATAACTTGTGAAAAATCAGGAGGTTGAAACTGAACCTTACCTCTAATTCAGGAATTACATCGCATACAAGTCCCTTAAGAAGAGGATTAAACAGGATTCAGCGCGTGCTCAAAATTCATCCTTGGGGGTTGAGGAACGCCATGAAATTGTGAAAACATTCTCCGAACTTCTGGACTGTCAGGTTCGACGACTGTTCTTGGACTGATTATTTATTCTGTTACTTTCAGTGTAGCAAGGTCAGAAAAACAGCTTAGCATGATTACAGAAAACAATTTTGATGTGCATGATCTATTGCTGACTCGACGGAATTATCTACCACAGGTTGAAAAAGTGGTGTTGTTTATGATAGAGAAGCAAGGTCTTCTTGCAGAGCGCTTGCAGAAACTACGGAAACAACGAGAAGCTGTCGCCACAGCAGATTTTCTCATCGATTATCAGGTTGATGAAGGATCAGATCTCAATGAGCGGCCAAGTGCTCCGGTAGTAGTTCATTGGCAGGTCATGGATGAATACAGGTATTCCTTCTGACTCTTTATTGTACAAGTGCAATTTAGGTGCAACGTGTTGCAGGAGATACAACAACACATTGTGACCCAAATGTGGAAGTGCTTCTGTGCAGGCAAATCGGTACAGAGCTTCTGCAACTGCTAACCTTTGTGGAACTAAATGTCACGGGACTTCGAAAAATATTAAAAAAGTTCGACAAAAGGGTTGGATTTCGCCTGGGTAATCAGTACATCGCCTCTCGCTCCAATCATCCCTATTCCCAACTCCAGCAAGTCTTCCGCACTATTGTAAGGGACTTCTCGTGTTGGTATCAATGACGTTTGCAACGTCACTTAATTTTCAGTTTACTATCATAGCATGCTTTAAAGAATCACTCCTACTGCACTGTGGTTTCTCTACTACCGGACTACTTAAATGATTGGATACATGGTGGTTAGTGGTAATGACTTCATACTAATATGCATTTACCATCTTCCAAAACGTTTTACGTGTGTATAACAGGGAATAGGTGCAATGGTGGCAACCATATCTCGAAACCTTGCTGAGCTACGAAACGAGAGCCTGGAGGCAGCCTCAGCAAGCAGTGCCGTTTCTCTTTTTCGTTATGCTGCTCTTCCAGCACGAATTATTGAGGAAGAGCCCGTTATTCAGGTATATAATTCCATTCCTCCCTTCATCTGAATCTTCTTTGCCGGCACGTAAGATAAAACGTTGCTGCGCTGAATGCAGTATCGCAACCTACGTCCCGTAGATCATTGAGGTCAATTTTGGGCCCGCTATCTTTCCTGGATCTGCAGGCAATTGAAGAGACAATGCAGCGCTTAACCCACGAGGTTAGTATACAAACATATTTGTCGAAAGAGCTTCTTCTACCAGCTCCGAGCAGGAGGCAACAGGAAGCAGAAGCTGGAAGAATACCTGGGTTGGTGCAGGAAGAAGCCCATTTCATGTCCATACAAATTAACCTTTTCAACACATTTTTGTACATGGTAATTTACCCCTAAACCTCACCATATCAATGCCTGCCATTCGCTGAGATATCGGTTGCCACTGGTCCCTCAAGAGGTCAGCTCTATTAATGGCATTGATCCTCCGACCTGGTTGAACAGACCATGTCACCACCTGACCCTGCTTGTTGAGCTTATCACAGGACGATAACACTTTGCACCACTGCAGGTAAATTATTACATAATAGTACCTTCATCAGATGACTATGCCAAACTTTTGGATGCGCCAGGCACGCTGTGTGGAGTGATAATCGGCTCCATGCCATTGTCCGCGCTGGTCTCGGCGCTTGTTTATAGTTGGTGGTCCAATTTCTCTTACAAAGCACCTCTAATAGTCAGCTCTTTCATTCTCATGGCCGGCAACTTCTTGTATGCCATAGCTCTCTACTTCGATTCTGTTTGGCTCCTCCTCATTGGTCGATTTTTATGCGGGTAAGAGCTTTACTATCCATAAATCTACTGTACCACGCCATCTCTTTATTGTGAAATTCACGCTATTAGTATGATGTTTGGCCTGTATGCAATGCACTACTTCAAAGCAATAGTGGGCTACTGTAGTATTTCTGTTTATTGATCTTGCTGTGTGGAATATATGCTTGGAGGGCAGTTTGGGAGGGGCAAGGGCTATCAACAGGAGGTACATATGCGATCATGTGCCTCTGAAGCAGCTCACGAGTGCGTCCGCTGCTTTTATAAGTGCTAGTGCTTTGGGCATGGCAGTTGGACCAGCCCTTGCTGGTCTGCTTAGCAGAATCAACTTCAAGGTGATAATCTCCCATACAACTGTGTTTGTTTGTTTGTTTTTTTTTTTTTTTTCTTGGAAGGCAACGATGAGGTTTTTGTTTCGTTCCATTTTCGAAATCAATCACGTGTGCAATGTTCATCGTATGATTAATCCAGTATCTTCACCTTGATCAACCAGCGTGCATTAACACCGCCGCCTATGCAAAATTTGCGGATGCAGATCTATGGAACACTACCGGTGAATTTTGTAACTGCCCCCGGGTGGTTGTTGTTCTTGAGTTGGAGTTTGTACCTGATTATCGTCCTTCTTTTCTTCAAAGAGCCCGACCGTGCAACTGCATTATGCCGACGAACGAGCTCTCACGCGAATTTAGATACAATGGACAGTATTGTTTCAACTGATGAATCAACACTCGGAGCACCCTTCTTACCTGGCAACAGCAATGCTGCAAACGGTTTGCAAGGATATCCATCGGACGAAGAAGAATCCAGAGAGAGCACTACCGAAGGAGACTCGGACTATGGTGAGGACAAGGCGGTGGAAACTGTGAGTGATCTGATGAAGGAACTGACCCGCCCAGTGAAAATCCTGTTGTGGGTTTACTTCATGCTCAAGTTTGCATCGGAGCTTCTCATCTCGGAGTCTAGCCTACTGACTGATTATTACTTCAACTGGAAAACGTCTAAGGTACCCAGTGTCCCGAGCTAACCCTTTCTTGGACCTAGACAAATGATATATACGCTGGGCGACATTAGGGGTCACATACTTGACATACATGTGCATGATATGTTGCAGGTGGCAATATTTCTATCACTGCTGGGATTGACGGTGTTGCCTATAAGTGCGGTGGTGGGCAACTGCATCAGCAACATATACGAAGACAGGGTGGTGGTGCTCTGGTCACAGATAACAACAGGAGTAGGGGTGGCGGCAATCTTGTGCTACAGCCCGTGGGTACACTACAGCGCGTACCAGTACGTTACCGCGGCGGTAGTGATCTTCGTGTCCACAAACGTCCTAGAGGGGGTGAACATGTCGCTGTTGTCAAAGGTGATGTCGCCGCGGCTGTCGCGCGGCGTATTCAACTGCGGACTGTTGTCAACAGAGGCAGGGACGCTAGCGCGGGCGATTGCCGACGGATTGATCAGCTTAGCAGGGAAGTGCGGCATTCAGAACCTAGTAAACCTGACAATGCTGCCCACTCTCGCCATAGTGGCAGCCACCACCTGGTACACCTGCATCGGCTACTTCTCTCTCTATTAACTACTCCCACTTATTTAAACATAAGTAGCGTACCAGCTGGATGGCAGTCTCCTTCCTTCCTTTTTAAAACTAGCTCAACAGATACACCCTGACACTGCAAGTGTGCAAGTTTTGTAGCCATAAGTTGGGTCCATGGGGACGTAGGGGTTTCTACTGCAGGGATGACAGTGCAGAGCTAGAGAGGTGTGTGGGGGAGGAGCCCAGGCAAAAAGCTCCTCTCTTCCCCATAGTCATGGGCTCCATGTCGTGGACCATTCACCCACCTCGCCTCATGTCTCCTCTTCTTTTGCCCTTCTCTTCCCTTCTCTTCAATTCTCTTTTTCTCCTTTCTCTGCTCTTCTCCGTTCCGCCGTTCCCTGCTCCCTGTTCCCTGTTCCCCAGAGTGTATTAAACCCCCCGCGATTGTCCTTTTCCTTCTCCCACTGGCTGTGTCCACGTCATACAATTGCAACATTCATACCTTTGGATACCTTTGGATTCCTTTGGCCTCTACTATACGCATTCGGGATGTATAGACTCTAGTAGAAAGCCTTGTGGTGTTTGCCTATGAGATTTTGATATTGTGTGCTTAATTGGTTTTATTGTTTTTGACACCGTGGATTCCTTACTTCAAAAATAGAGAACATTACTCTGAAAGGTGTTAAATGTTTATCAAATTATACTATGGTTCAATTACAGTGGATTTTACTACAATGCTGCACTGCTTTTATAAGTGTCCAAATCTTCAGCATGTTGAAATAGTAATACCTGAAGATGTTTCGTAATTTAAGTATAAAAAAATGTGATTAATGTCTTTAACACAAGACAAAAAAGAAAAAAAAAGAAAAAAAAAGAGTACAAAGTAGTATATAGAACAAATCAAACAAATAGACACCAAAAAAAGTATTTCATTTTTTTGTTTGTTTTTGCATTGGCAATCTTTACAAGACGTTATTCTGGTTCATTGAAAAAATATCAAATCGTAATCTATAAATTCTTCTAATTGTAACATTTATATATATATATATATATATATATATACACACACACACACACAGAATGTCTGCCTGTGTGAGTGAGTGTATGTTTTTCATGTATTTATAATGTGTATGTATATGTATATATATATATATATATAGTTTGTTTATTCCTTAATTCTCTCTAAACTAGCTTTATTTTATTACTTTATTCACTGCTGTAGTTTTCTTGCCATATCCACTTTATGAATATTTGAAGTCAGTTCAAAAATCTGTATTTTGTTACACACGTCAAAATCCACGGCAAAACTTACTGTACATAGATTTTACTTTGTATTTTTTTTAATGCGCTGTCAAAACATATTAACATTTTAAATATAGTTTTAATTTCTTTTTCTTTGTAACGATATTTGGTATTTCAGCATGATTCATTATATTCAATTTTTAAATTTTAATTACGTATTTAATATTTTATTTGATTACAGTGAATTTTCTGACAACTCAACATTAACTCATAATTATTCAAATTTAATTTTTGGCTTGTCGTTCATAATTAAAAATTTAATTGATGGATTCATAACAAAATCATTCAAAATTTCTCGAATCATGATGTTGAAAATGCATGCAATGACAAGAGTTGGCAAGTTGGTTGCAAAGTTGGACAATTTTAGTTGCCAGCACAACAAAAAGAAGAAAAAAAGTACTCATTTGTAAAAAGATGAAAAAAGACCCTACAGTAATGCCGAAGAAACGTATGTCTATTACCGAAAGACTTTACCATAAAAATGGCAGACAAAAATAAGTCAAGTGTGACCAAATGTGGTCAGACTCAGAGCACTATTGCAGGATGCTTTGCACAGAGGACGTGAAACGAATGCAAGCAAAGCAGAAGAAAAGGTGCGGATTAGAAAGTGTAGGTAGATTCTTCTTTGCGAGTGAGATATTCAAAGGGAGAGAGAGAGAGAGAAGGGGGATTAGAAAAGAGACATGAAGCTGAAAAGAGTCGGCGGAGGGAGGGAATGGAGCAACCCACGGCCATAGGGGGTGAAGGAGAACGACTGAGAGGGCGACACCTCACTAGTCATGGCCAAGGTCAAAGAGCCGGGGAGAGCACGCCACGTAGCGGGGCATCGATCCCATGACTGATCGCGAGGGAGAGAAGGACAAGGACGAGGCTGGCGCGGGCGCAGGGCAGGAAGGGGACAGAGCGGCGTCGCGGCCCGAGGAGAGGAGCAGGGTTAGAAGAAGAAGAGGAAGAAGAGGAAGAAGAGGGGGAAGGGAGGAAGGGAGGGGTAGTCGCGCCGTGAAGGTACCGTCACAGCTACCATGTCCTTGGCTTTGGCCATCGCCACGGCCCAGACGTGCAGATTGCCTGCTCCATTCACTCTGCCCATTGCAGCAGCGACACGCCTTGCTTGCACCCTCGCGCTACTCCTTTGCTTTGATCACGGGGTTTCCAGTGTGGTGCGTCTCGCTCCGAACGGCGCGCCATGCCCGGAGCTTGTGAGGGAAACGTGAGCGACGGGTGTGCTTGCGGTAACGGGTTCGGGTGAGCCCGGCCTGAAGGATTTGCTAGAAGGGAAGTCACCCTGTTGTGCTTTTGCTGCATTTCCGTTGCGCTGCGGGGATCTGCGCTCCAGCTGGTGGAGCGCGCCCTTCGTGAGCCGCTCGCGGGTGAGTGAGTTTGTGTGAGGTGGTTTTTTGCGTTTGGTTGTATGTGGCGGTGATGTGCATGTAGGATTATGAGTGCGGCGAGCTAATTTGAGGCAAAGTAGGGGTTGTGTTTTGGAGTTGTAGGTGAAAGGGATGGAATCGAAATGGGGTGCAGACAATTGGAGTGGTGAGTGAGTTCCAAAATGGGGTTGCCCTATGCGAATTGAATTTGAATCAGTTTGTAGGTTTCGCCCAAATTTTAGGTTTTTAGCACTCGATTCAGGTATGGCTACTGGAGTGACTTATCAAGATTGGCAATTAGTTCGAACATCAGTTTCGTGTATTTTTGCAATTTTGAGGATTTTTTTTTAAAAACTAAAAAAGTTCAGGTCTTTTGTAATAAACGAACTCAATTCCTAGACATGGTTTGTGTTATTGGCTCAATTTTGAGATTTTGTTAACGAAGAACAGGTAGCCATGTGGGAATTGTATTGAAAGTAGCAGTATTAGATTGAGAGATAACCACGCATAATCTCTTATGTTCAGTCCTCATGTAAGATATGTCACTAAGGGAAACTTCGAGTCCATGACACTACACAATGTTTGGTGGGCATGGAGCGACAACGAGCTTCTTGTTTTTCATTTTGTTTAGAGTAGGGAGGTGGACAGAACTTGCTGATGACTAGGATTCCTGTACTGATCCTGTCTTCTTTCTTTTTCGGTTTCGGACTCCATTGGGCCTTTTTAAATAATTGAGATTTACATTTGGCTTAGTTCGGCCCTTAAGAACTCAAAGTTGGAAGTCGTATGAAACTGAAACTGTCTCTGGATTTCATGGCATGCAGGAGACCAAGGCATTATTAGCATGATTTTTCAAAGTATCTAGGGGGGTGACAACGCTCACTCTTGCGGAGGATAGTTTCGGGGTCACCGTACGTCCCTAGGGTTAGCGGTAAAGATGGATACATGCCATTGTGTCGAACCGCAATGGCCATCAGACGACCTTCTTATGCGGTATCAATATGTGTCGGATTTTTTTATAGCCTTGGCATACTTTTCGATCCCGCTTGAGTTGATATATTTTGTTAAGAAATCTTCCATATTTCCATACCGATGGGTGCTTGTACAGTTTGGGGCTTTCATCGTCCTCTGTGGGGCTACACATCTTATCAACTTGTGGACTTTTAGTCCCCATACCCGCACGGTGGCTGTGGTGCTCACTGTAGCTAAGATTTTTACCGCGGTAGTGTCTTGTGCTACTGCTCTCATGCTTATCCATATCATTCCAGATCTACTTAGTGCTAAAACTCGGGAGCTTTTTCTGAAGAACAAGGCAGCAGAATTAGACAGGGAGATGGGGTTGATACGAACTCGAGAGGAGACTGGACGTCATGTTCGCATGCTTACTCATGAGATTCGCAGTACACTTGACCGGCAGACTATTCTGAAGACAACACTGGCTGAGTTGGGAAAGGCACTTGACCTCGAGGAATGCACTTTGTGGATGCCAACCCGGCTTGGTCAGGACTTGTTGCTCACGCATTCACTGCGACAACTTGAACAAACGCATATTACAGTTCCTATACATCACCCAGTAGTAAAGCAAGTCTTTAGTAATCATCGAGCAGTTATGATTGCACCCAATAGCCCTGTTTGCTTAATCAGATCCCGCCAAGGAAAGTATTCAATGGGAGATTGCGTAGCTGTGCGGGTCCCACTTCTCCCTCTTAATAACTTCCATACTGATTGGCCTGAGAGCCACTCGAAGCGGGCATATGCGTTGATGGTCCTTATGCTGCCTTGCGATAGTGCACGTAGGTGGCACGTTCATCAATTACAGCTTGTGGAGACTGTGGCAGACCAGGTTTGGTGATTACTTCTTTTCTTTTCTTTTTTTCCTTCTTCTTCGTCTTCTTCTTCTCTCTGTAGAGTTGTGTTTTCCTGAACTTTGCCGCTGCTGGTCGAGGAATTTGTGGTAGTCAATGTGGATATGCTTGCGGTTGGTATTGGATGTCAGTTAGTATTTTTGTCTGTCTGGCAATTTCGAGAAGCTTGTCTGTTCTGTACCGTCATAAGATTCTGACTAGTCTTCTTCATGCAGGTGGCTGTTGCTTTGTCACATGCAGCAATCCTAGAAGAGTCCATGAGAGCCCGTAGCCTTCTTGTGGAAAAAAATGTGGCTTTGGACCTGGCTAGGCGTGAAGCTGAGACAGCCATACGTGCTCGGAATGATTTTCTAGCTGTAATGAACCATGAGATGCGTACACCTATGCATGCGATTATTGCCTTGTCTTCCCTTCTCCAGGAGACACCATTGACGCCCGAACATCGTTCAATGGTGGATACTATTCTCAAAAGCAGCAACTTATTAGCGACTTTAATCAACGACGTACTTGATCTCTCTCGGCTGGAAGACGGAAGCTTGGAGTTAGAGACCCGGGTCTTTAACCTACCAATCGTTTTCAAAGAGGTTGGGCATGTTATCTTCAATCACTTCTGTTCAAATTCTGTTGGCGCCGGCTTTCTGCATAATCATGTCATAGGATGGAAACTACAAAATACTTATTGACTTCGCTGAAAGTTTGATTTATAGATTTTGAACAATACTTGGGAGGTATGGATAGCTGACTATCCTTAACGTGTTAATCAATTTGACGGTTTCTTTGCAGGTTATGAAATTAGTTGCACCGATAACTTCAGTGAAAAAACTCAAATCTGAGTTGACTTTGGCTAGTGACCTACCAGAGTCTGTGGTGGGCGATGAAAAACGGCTCATGCAAACTGTTCTCAATGTTGTTGGGAATGCTGTGAAGTTCACGAAAGAAGGCAGCGTGACCATTCGTGTTATTGTAGATAAGGATAGAACCGATTATCAAAGGTCTGAGCCTCATTCTCTCAGAGAACCTCAATCGCAAGTAGAGTCCCGCTCGCAAAGGGATCATCATCTTTCTTTGGGAGAGCAACAGTGCTACATTAGAGTTGAGGTACAGAAATTTTGGAGTTAACTAAGTGCACTTGCTGTGACGTGCAAAAATCATCTCATTGCAGATTTAATTGTGTATGATGGGCTATATCACAAGTTCTTTTGAAAATTTCCTTATCATGTCATATGCATGTTGATCCTTTGTTATTGTCTTTAGTTTTGATGTTCAAAGTTTGTGCATGGCAGGTGGTCGACACAGGTGTGGGCCTGAATCCTTTGGATATTCCCAATCTTTTCAACAAATTTCTTCAGGCTGACTCTTCTCCTACTAGAAATTACGGAGGAACAGGCCTGGGCTTGGCAATCTGTAGGAGGTAACTCAATCGGTCACCATTTCTTCTTTTTGCAGATGCCATGTTCTTCGTTGATGTTGTGACCAGTTATCTTAAGATTAATGACCAGACGACATGCAATCTGAAGGTGTGGATAAACTATTTCATTGTTCAGGTTCGTGTCCCTGATGGGCGGCGACATATGGGTTGAGAGTGAAGGCATTGGAAAGGGTACCACCGTCAATTTTAGTGTCAGACTAGGCCTTCCTGAGAAACCAAATGAACAAGATAGGCAAATTACTCCCTCCCCTGCATCAGTTCATCTGCGAACCGATTTTAGCGGTGTGAAGGTCCTTGTCACAGATGATAATGGGTATGTCACTTGAGTTCTGATTGACTGGGATCATTGTAGTTTTCATTAATGTGCTCGCATGTATCATCATTTGCATCGGCTCTTCTAAGGTGTCTCGATAGCAATGCCTTTTGTTTGATGCGCTTGAGCTTTTGTTATTTCATGTTAGTGTCCTGTATTGATTCGTTTATTGATTGTGCGGCTGCTGTTATATCTGTATTTGTGCTTAGACATTAACTTACTTCAATATGATGTACAGGGTGAATCGGATGGTTACTCGGGGGTTACTTACGAGGCTTGGATGTGAGGTGACTGTTGTTAGCTCCGGCAGCGAATGCCTGCAAGTTATCTCTCAGCCTGGACAAAATTTCCAAGTGCTACTGCTAGATGTCTGCATGCCTGAAATGGATGGCTACGAAGTGGCTATTCGCATACAGCAAAAGTTTGCTCGGCATGAGCGGCCGTTAATGGTGGCTCTAACTGCAAATACTGACAAGCAAACGAGAGAAAAATGTCTGGATTTGGGGATGGATGGTGTCATCATGAAACCTATTTCGTTGGAGAAGATGCGGATGAATTTGACAGAGCTCTTGGAACGGGGTTCCTTGACACCAGAAACCTGGCGGAAAGCATAAAGAGGGTCTAGGTTGTGTTTTATTTATTTATTTATTTATTTTTACATACTGGTTAGTTCTTTTTTGTCCAGCAGTTCTCTGTGGGGCACTCTGTCGCAGCTGTGGGGATTCTGTATGCTTCTTCCAATCTAAGGATTGCAGCACCCTTTCAAAGACTGCTAGTATTCTGGAGGTGATTTTAAATGGATTGTTGAGCACTTGTGCAGATTTTATTTAGATATGGGAGGTTTGTGCAGGTTTCAAGGGAGATTGACCATTAGAAGGCTATTCTCTATGAGGAGTCGAGAGGTTGTACTAGTTAAAGCAGTGTTTCACAAATCTGTTTGCATGAGCACTTTTAGGATTGTCCGCCTGAGGCTTACTTAAATGTGTAGATGTGAACTCTTGTATAATCGGGTGGTATTGTGCCAGGTTCTCCAAGTAATGCCTTTTTCGGGATTTTCTGGTAAGTGCGAGGCTTGCAGTTGAAGGAGCTTGTAGCACTTCACCATGATCTCTATTAGATTTTCTCCACCTGTTGGAAACTAAGTGTATCATAATTACTCTTGATGGGAGTTGGTAATTGGCAAGCTGAGTGGCCGTTATGAATCGTTGTTCTTGTTTTTCTTGTAACGTTATGGTGCAAACGAATATTGTCATGCTTTCAATTTTTGTTTTATACGCATCTTCTGTTACTGATAATGATTGCTTTCAGTAATTCAGGAAATGCTGTGTCTTCATTCGTGGCATGATTTTGTATGCCTCTCGGGTGAGCCTCCTAATGCCACAGGTCCATAAATTCCAAGAAAATTAGTCAAAAGAGAGGTGTGTCAAATTTTTAAGTCTTGTTCTTAAGTGAAAAAAACCGAACTGTCTTAACGCAATCAGTTTTACGGTATTGTTTAACTGTAATTGAATAGATATGAGAATAATCGTGTATTAAATACGTTCATTCAAAAGTGATTATACTATTCGTGGCATTAATCATTTTGTACTGTGACTCTCAGTTGTAACTAAGTAAATTTAATTTTGAGTTTGATTTGTGAAGTTTAACATATTTTTTTTTTGTTCATGTAGTGTTAAAAGTTTTGTACTTATCACGAAGCAAGATAATGATTTATTTACTTTAGTTTGTATGTAATGTACTTCAATGTTATTTTAACTTAAATCTAAGATCTAATTTTTATATGATACACTCTTAGTTTAAAAACTAAAGATTCTATTAACAAAAGAATTCTATTAAGCTTATCTTATCTTTATTCTTGATGATTAATTAGAGAAATTAATATTTTTATTTAGTTTGGATAATATTTATTTATCAGTTAAATAAATAAATAAATTTTTAATAGCTAAAAATATCTATTTTAAATTTAAATGATTTATTTATATTTAATTTTGTATTATAATTTGAATTTTAAAGAATATATAATCAATTTTATGATTGAAGTTAAAATAAGCCAATACAACCAATAATGTGGGTATTGTATGTATATGTAATTATAATTAATTGATGTAGATAAGTATATATATATATATATAAGTAAAATATAATTTACTTGTTATTTTTGAGAGGATTAATTGTATAATTTGGAGCATTAGGATGGTTTATGAAGGTTGCAAATAATTATATATCATGGTTGTAGAGCATTGTGAATACAATTTGTATCAATTGCTTTATAAATTGGCAATAATAAGTGAAGTGGAAAGAATCTTAAGTGTCACATTTGAGGATATTTTGTTGGATTGTTCATGTAAACATCTTAAATACAAAACTTAAAGAAAAAGTTGTAAAGTGTTTGTGATTAAGATAATGAAAATATACCAACATATATAGATTAATATGTTTTTTTATTCAAAAAATCATATATTTTTGTAATGTGGTATTTTGTGGATATTAAGAATCATTAGAAGAATTATAAATTCATCCAAGTAAAAGATGTGTAGATAATAAAGTATTGGTGGTGGAAAAACCTCCAAAATCCTTCTTTTATAAAGAAACAACAAGATGTATTAATGGAAGTATTGTCATGTATAACTATCACATTTGTGTAATCTAAATATAATTTTTTTTTTAAAATAAAATGATTCATCCACTTCTTTCTAAGAGGTTTTTTTATCTTAGTATTCTTTTATAATCCATCTTTATTTAAAATTTCTTCTATTATATCATTTCAAAAAATAAATTATAGAATCTTTTTTTAGTATATTTCTTAGGCTGTGCAAAAGACCAAGATGTACAAAAATAGGGAGAAATCATAAGTGATGACTACAACATTCTCTTAGCAAATTAAACTTAGGAATTGAGTGCCTTGCTACATGATTGTAATAGAATAGGTTGCAAGTGTTTAAAGCCAAAAAATTGTAATTAGCGTCAAGAATGTAAAGACAAAGAATTAAAAAAGAAAAATTGTAAATAAAATAAGATACTAGATTAGAAAAATATACTAGTTATTAGATTAGGAAATATGCAACATTTAGATTGCTCTAAGATTAAGGTGCCTATTATATTGTATCTTTATTTATACTATTTCAACTAAATTCTATGAAAGCTTCTTAGAGAGGTTCTAAGAGTTTTAAAATATTATAGAAGTCTAAAGAATCTTCTATAGATGTTCTTCGAATACTAAAAGAGATATTAGATGGTTATCAAAGCTTTTGAAAGAGTATAGGTAAAAATTCTTTAACAACAATAGATAACTCTAAAATCTTATGGAGTATTTTGGAAGATTTTTGGAGATTTCCAAATACCTACAAAAAATAGTTTAAGATCTTAAAATATTTTTAAAAATTTTAAATTTTTGAAAAATATACTTACTATATTTTAATAATAATAAAAAAGATTGTAAGTCATTAGATAAGATTGGTGACAAAAAAACTTTTAACAAGTGTGTAGAATAGATTTCAATGTAAAATTTGTATTGATGATTGAATTCTTTATAATTAGATGCATTTTAGCTATCAAAGTAATATTAAAATAATAAATCTATAACAATAATGTAACTACATCCCTCCAAATAAACTTGGATAAAGACATTTACATAAAGCAACTATATAGATTTGTGCAACAAAGATAAGAATATATTTTCATAAATTTAGCATGTCATTGTATAAATTAAAATAAATATATAAGCTGTAGTATCAAAAACTGATATAAATTTATTAGGGTTAGTATTTAAGTATAGTAATATTGATTCTAGCTTTTAAATTGTATAAAAAGAAACAAATGTCATGCGAGTACTTGTTTGTTTAATCATGCTTTTATTTTGGGTAGATTAAATCTAAACTTAATAAAAAATATAAGCTTATAATTAATATTGTGTGTCAAGACATGGCTAAACCAAGGTGGATCCATTGGATGGCTATAAAGATCATGATGTATTTTAAAGACACCATCTATCTAAAATTGCAACTTAGATACCAATATATTAATTTAAAAAAATATTGCAACACTAACTAGGCCAATGATACAAACAATAAGAAACCTACAAGTTTTTTTGGTGAAAGAACTTAGATGTACAATGCAACTTAGATGCCAATACAAAAGTTTTTTTGATAAAAGAATTATATAATGGAGTAACAAATTACAACTAATAATTTTTTATTATATTTTTATGATCTTTTTTTTTTGCTTCTATTTTAGGAAAATGTATAGTAAGTCAATATAAAAGAAAAAAAAAAATTGTATTTAATAACTTTTAATTTATTTAGAATACTAGCAAGATTAAGACAACTTATTATGTGTGGTAATTAAGATACAATTGCATTTGCCAAGAATTTGGTGTATCATGCCAAATCAAAGTATGTTAGAACACAACATTATCTTATACTTGAGAAGGTGAAAAAATAAGCAATTAAGTTGGAATATTATCCCATATATTGTATAGTGGAAAATATGCTAACAAAAACATTAGCAAGAGATAGACATTCAAATTTAAAATACATGATAGTACTAAGTGGATTTGACAATTTGCAAAGTAAGAGTGTTAAATGTTGATAGTTAGATGTATATGATGAAACAAAAATTTGTTGTTAATGTCCAAGAAGAGATAATTGATCTAATACTAGTCAAGTTTAGAATGATTAGAGAGAAGCTATGGTTGGCTTAAATCATGATTAGGGCAATTAAAAGATCACATAGTCTTTACATAATAATTACAAAGTGGTTATATAACAATTCTACAAAGGATATATACTCAATCTAGAAGATAGAAAATATATTTTTAATTTCTTTTTATCTTTTTTTTTAATGTAATATTAAGTAAATAACTATCTTTCTTTTTTTTTTCTTTTTTTTTTTAATCTCTTATTTTTACATTTTTATTATATGCAATATCAACCCTTCTTCTTTAATTGCTTCTCATATGCTTTAATAAATTTATTACTTAAAAGATTTATTTAGTTTTAAGTATATATTTTAGATATATAAGATTCTAATTATTGAAGAATATTTGTCATTTTATATAATTTTATAATCACATAAGATTTAAGTATGAATTTTAATATAAATTTTTATTTTATTTTTTGTACAAATATTAGTGTTGAATTATTCTAAAACATCCAATTATAAAGCAAGTTCACAATAGTTGCATTATAGTATTTAAGGTTTGTATACACATTTTTAAATTGGTGCCTTTATAAACATTTTTTTTAATGTATACAAAGAACAAATATAAGTAACATATACAATAATGATTTCAAAGTGCCAAACAAGATAAGAAAGTAAAAACAAAAACTGTTTTACTTAATAAAGTACACAATCAAGATAACAAATTTGTATGGGCAATTTAATTCTGAAATAATTTAAGAAGTAACCAATTATGAAGAATAGATCTGTAAAATCAATGATGAGATTTTTTCATAAAATTCGAGATTATAAAAACATAGTACAATGCAGGGATTACATATTTTAACATGTCTTTACAATGATAAATAGAAACAAGTCTTGTGTATATGTTTTTGTTAAGAGTCGAGGAATGACGGAACATATAAGTTCATTGAAGGAGGAGAGTATACAGGTATACATACTCAGAGTGAATGAACATATCACTGTAGGGATGAGACTCAGAAGGATGAGAACATATCCTAACTTCCAACAGTTTTTATATTTGGAACATTTCAACTTGCTAAGATAATACACAGACGGAATAGCAGGTATTTTTATAAAAAAAACTCTAAGAGAACAAAAAAAATCGAAAGTTATCTATCTCCATCAAAGAGTTCCACAGAACAAGCTGTATAGTAGATTAAAACTCGTGCTTCCTTATTTCCAGCTAGAAAATATCCTAAATTATGCGCTGGTGAGCTATTTGTCAAGAAATTGCGAAAGGAGACAGTTCACTCGCAAGGACGATGCAAAAGCTACAAATAATGAAGATTCTAGAGCACAACAAAATTATCGTATATTTTTAGAAATACTTTTGACAAAGGATCCATCTCGAGGGATCTTGAAAAGTACCCGTTGCTAATTATTAATTATCATTAGGATCTGTAACAAAGTTTGACCTAGTGTAAAATAGTGTGTTCGGTTGGCCTGCAAGGCATCAGCTCGGAACAAGTTACACATGCGGGATATTTCAATGGCCTGAAGTGAAGGTCTAAACAAGAGTGTACCTGCCTACAAATATTTGGGCCTCCTCGTTGTGATGAATGTAAGTAAAGTCTATTTTCTGACCAGGGGCCAAAGCTTTGGTGTGAGAAGGGAAGGTATATGAGTTGCCATTGGTTTGCAGGGGTGTCAACCCCCACAGAGGGCCATATAACCTGTGAATGACAACAGTGAGGCTGCTCACAGTGTGCCTGGATGAGTTTTCCACCGACCCTACATACTTGAAGTAGCGCTGTCCGCCGTAGCTCCATTCCTCCTGCAGCTTCTGCACAACTCGAACTGGTGGGAATGCCGAATGTGGAGCATGGGAGCGCCCATGAAATATCTTGCTTTGATGTGTGGCAGAGCGTACTGCAGAAATTGCCGATTGATTCGATCCTGAACGATGTTGCACCCAGAATACCCAACAGATCAGGATGACATCCTCCCGTCAGATATAGCACAAATAAATGTAATTTAAAGCTGAACGTGGTTTCTTTAATGAATCCCACGAATTATAGAGGGAAAGCTAGTCGAACTAAGAATGGGCAGAGATAGATATTTGAGTGAGAAAAGTAGACCTGCGTATTGAGTACTTCCGCCAGCTTGCAGCCGAGCAAGTACTCCTACCAAGGGGGCTGTATTGTAGATCGCCGGCTCAGTCATGAGATATGCATCTCTTTGATCAATGAAGTTATCATTCTGGTCGGGACCGCCAACAACCGCACCCACAAGAAGGTTGGGATTGGGCGTTTGAGCGTTGTACCAATTGGCATAGCCATCCTTGCAACCAATGAATCCGGAATTCTTCTTGAAGGCTACCATGGAAGCAGCTCTGTGGTGCACTCTTTGAGGGTAGTTCTCGCCAAAACCGACAAGGTAACTTATTCCCCTGCTGTTGTTGCCCAGAATGTAATCCACCTGCACCAGAGAACCGTGTCCAATCGATTCACACAACTAGGGACAGAATCAAATACATTGACCATGAGAACGTGAGGTAGGGACTTTTCAAGCAATAAGTTCGTGTGAATAGGAAATTTAAGATTTTCAAGGAGCAAATAGAGCAACATGTGTTTCAGCCAGCACGTCCCGCCCACCTGCGCGTTTCCTGCAGCAAGAAGCTCAGCATTATCAACAGGAGATGAGCAATGCGACAGTTGCTGGCCTGTTGAAGAGTAATAATCATGTCCGACGGTTAACAGGAAGGCAGCGGTGGTGACGTACTGCATGGGATTCCAGTAGTATATCCAGTACATGCCACCTGCGTAGTGGAATTTGTTACATTAGCGACGTCCGATCCAGCATCCACCAATTCCCGCTCGCGTGATGCACATCGCTGGTGGATACAAGTATACATAATTTTATACAAGGATGTATTCACTCTTCTGCTCAAATTATTCACAAAATTAAAACAAGTAGCTCTGAAGACTGAAGAGTGTTACCAGGAGTTTTTGGCATCTGCAGACCATGGTTCTTGTGGATGGCAGCACAAAGATAATACTCAGCTTTTTCTTGGTAGCCTTGAAATGCTGATGTGTAATCTCCGGCTTTTCCATTGAGAAGCAGCTGGAACATATATTCACTTTTGCTCAGTTAGTACTCACTCGTACAGGTAAACTAAATGATATTGGCTGTAGCAAAAGGGAAGGAATCAACATACACCGAGTAAACAGTGACGCAAAATAGGATATTACAACTACTCGCATCTGAGCTCTCGAGGTATTCCACAAATAGAAAGTCAACATGCATTCCGGCCGGAAAAGTGTTTAATTTATATATATAAAATTCAGCAATTGGTTATAGGTACATCCATGGAAGCAGGAGCACCTTTGTGACTTTGAGCTGAACTCCAGCATACTTGTTATCCCAGCTGAATTGATCCATGCCCCATCCCGTGCCACCCAGTTGATCCCCGTTATCAGCAACATACTTCAAATACCCATCTTCTCCAGAAGCCTCATGCAGCCACACTGCAGCCCAAAGCAACTCATCCTGCGGATTTAAATGAGTCTCAGACAGTGAGTGAACGGACACCCTTACAGAAGGCACAATACAACTAGAACACAACAAGTCTCACAAGGAGTTCAAAAGAGTTGAGGATGTTCGGAAGTCAGGACACATTGATACTCTTAATTAAAAGCCTACATTCTGGAAGGGAGATTATAGAGTTCGACATACATCATATCCACTTGTTGATTGATAATACTTCTTCGCTTGAGGTATACTGCTGTCGTACTTGCCACGATATGTGTCGGCAAAAGTAAACAACTGCATAGACAAAATGTGTTTGAAAATAGATCCCTTCCGATTCAGGGCATTACACAAATCTTCACATCGTTAACTTAAAACAAAAGTTGTTGAGCAAGGCAAGAACGTATGATCAGGAGTAGGAACGATTTTTAAATGTCAAAACGATTTTCAGGAACTTTCAAATGAAAAGCACCAAATTCAAGTCCATGAATGCATTTCAAGCTGACTGGGATTTGAATAGAAACTGAGACATAATGATAAGGCTGTTCATGCTATCCGGGTGGTCATACTTGTCGGGCATGCAAGAGGAGCTCGTCGGAGTACGAGGGATTACTGCTTCGAAACGCCAACGATGCAGCTGCCATAGCTGCAGCCGTTTCACCCGCCAGATCCGATCCCGGCCTCTGTGGAGTGATTGCATAGGCCGTGCGGCTTGTGGTCATGTCTTCAGGCCTCTGCCAGCACAGATGATCGGAATCTCCATCTCCCACCTATATGATCCAGGGAAATATTTGCTGAGAGATACATTTCGCAAAGACTATTGTTTGAGCCGCATTTCCTATGAAATGTTTCAAAAGCGTGGAAGGCATTATTTCCACATGCAGGGGTTCAGAGAAAATTATCTGCAGCTATCAAAAAGGATGTCATGTTAAGTACCTCTCCATAGAGGAAATTGGGACTTAGATGAGCTGCCAACACAAGAATAATTCATTAGTACGACCTTTAAAAGAATAAGTCTAAAAATTCTTTCAAACTATGCTATTACTTAAATTTCAGAGGATTTTTACCTTTGATGAGATAGTCAGTCCCCCACTTTATAGCGTCCAAGGAGTACTGCAACTGTCCTTGAAATTGCAACTGTGACCCGTACTCGAGAACACTCCACGACAGCATGGTGACAGTGAATGCCAGAGGCAAGCCAAACTTGACATTGTCACCGGCATCGTAATAACCACCAACCAGATCCACCTACATTACAAATACAAATAAGTGTAAAGCAAATGAGCCAATGACTATGTATGTCCTACATATATCATATTTAACTGTCAGCTGGCGAGCATGTCTACATCCTCTTCACAACATTTTCTATCCTAGAGATAAAACAGTCACCCATCTAGAATGTGAAACAAAGGTCTTACTCCTGCGGAGCTACCATCTGAGAGGCCGGAATCTCCTCGCCAGTTCACTCTCTGGTTGGCAGGCAGCTTGCCGGACCGCTGAGCTTCCAGGAATAGAAAAATTTTGTGCAGTGCGTCACCATAGTCGAAGTTTGCCGCGCTCACAAACGAACTCGTCGTCAGGACCAGGCTGAGGAATGCCCACTGCAATGCATAATTCAAATACGTCGGCGCCATCTTCGCCGCCCTTAAGAAGGTACTCTGCCAAGGAGTGACTCTCAAAATACGGCGTCTTTTCTGCCCACGAAGGTGATGAGGAGCACCTGTCGGTCACCTTCATGTGTTGCTGGCCACCCGGGCGCAACAGCGCTTCCGCATGACCAACTTTCTCATGGAGAATTGAAGAAGGAAATAATTAAGGGTCCAAACCTACTCTTACACAGCAATGCAGCTGCAAGGAAACGGAAGACAAAGAAAACAATTAGGATTAATATGTGAATAAGAAGCTCAAAACTGTAAAATGACGCTAGGTGGACACCATTTTTTGACCAACTGGGAACAAACATAAGCACAAGGGGACGACAAAGTTTGTACTCTCAAAACAGTATTACGCGGTTTCTATAAAGTATCATAATATGTTCTCTGGGGGGACAATGTGGACTGATGAGAAGGAAGAGGAACCCAATGACGCACCCTTAAGCCCATAGTCATATCCACAAAACTTGTCTCGCTGCAATGCGACCTTCCGAGGAAGAGTCAGGAGAAGCCAGAGTTGAGGGAAAGAGGATAGGCCGGGCAGTGTACAGTGCAAAGGGAACAAGCAGAGCAGATGGCGTAACGGCAACTGGCATGGAGGACACGCAACTGGTAACTAACTACTCGAGGAAGAGCATCACAGAGTATGACCCCTCGGTTAGGATTTCACTTGGCCTATTCTCTACTGCATTAGTAAAAACTTGAGAGAGCAAAAGACAGTATTACAAATTACAAGTTTGACAACCGTCATGGGGATAAACATCAGCAACACCAAACAGAGCCTACGAAGCATTGTGTTCGTAAGGTTCAAGAATCTGCTGTGAAGCTTACGATCTGTAAAGTAAACATCAATCAATGGCCTATGAGCATTCAGATTTCGAGCTGCTGCAGCATTGTACTGAGCTGCTGGCATAAATTACACTGCACGCGCTCTCAATCACCCGTATCGAAGACCACATCCTCAACGAAGATAAACGACTGATGGACGTCTCGATCTACTACTTCACCTGAAGCAACAATAACACCACCTTGGTCACGATTCTCCCAATCCCGCCTGGCTCCTCTGACTCACAATGCGAGTGTGTCAACTTGACGCAGAGTCTTGCAGAAGCAGCTGGTGAAACGAACAGGACCGACAATCACGAAACCAATGAGACAACAGACCTGCGGCGCATCACAATTTTACACCCTACAAACAGACTACAGCAATAGAACGCTGCGGCGATCCTCCACACACTGCGTAAGAATGCAAAGGCAGGTGTTCGCGGCATTGAACCCTGGCACTATCTCGCCATAACTCTTGTCCCTAACGTACAGCAAGCGCATTATCAGAAGCTGCAGAGGGCGGGGGCAGTCAAGCCGCCATTGCTCCAGGAACTCCAACAGGCACCCCTCCCCGGGCCGGGTCGGGCTGGGCCTGGGC
The DNA here is from genome assembly GCA_036785485.1 of Physcomitrellopsis africana. Taxonomy (NCBI): domain Eukaryota; kingdom Viridiplantae; phylum Streptophyta; class Bryopsida; order Funariales; family Funariaceae; genus Physcomitrellopsis; species Physcomitrellopsis africana. The sequence continues at coordinate 24,195 of JAWRVF010000082.1, read as the reverse complement.
CGCCGTTAACGGCCCCCGACAGAACTCACTGAATCCGCGGGGGTGACGAGACCCTGGCCCCTCTGTCAGGCTCGTGAGAGTTGACGTGGCACGCCGCTTTCGTACTCCGCCTAGATGAACAGATGCGCCGAACTCGCAGGTGGAGGATGGATGAAGATACGCGAAATCTGTTCCGGAATTTGCGAATATGGCAGGTGTCGAGAATCTGCGTGAAAATGCTTGCACAGGAACCTCCCCTCTTTAATCCTTTGAGACGCCTTCATGCCTGCATGGCATTCACATTGTGGTATTCTAATACTATATAGCTTACCTCAACATAACAATATTTTAATACATCCCATGCTTACATTTTCCATTATCATGCTAAATCATAAAATATATAGATTTTCCTGACAATATTGTATTGTACTATAATACTATATTATAGTACCTAAATTTTATCTATTTTCAGTAATGTTATTTATTTTAATAGAGCATACAATATATTAATAAACTTTCCAATATATAATACGATTATATGGTAATATAGAAATATATATATCACAAAAATGAATTAATATACTTCCTTCATTTAATTTTTTAATTTAAATGCTTCTGTTGGTGCCTTAAAATAATGGAAACCATAAAATAGGTTAATATTTTATTGAAAAAAAATTTTTAAATGCAAAGTTGTAATATAACTGATTTATGAAGTTGTGGATTGTCAATTTTAAATCAGTTTAAAACATCATCAGTTAATGAAAAAAAACAATTTTGATTTTTTAAAACTATATTAATATCTAATTTCGTTTTCTTTCATAAAATTGGAATAATCAAACACATAAAATTATTTTTTTTACTGTAACTAAATTGAGTAGAATTCATTGATAACTTTTGTATAACTATCTCTATACATTTAAAAACATGATCTAATAGTTTATTATTATTATTATTGTTAGTTTTATTCATCATACATACAGCAATTAATTAAGATCTTTTTAAGCTACCTTGAATTAACTTAGATCTATTATATACCAAAATTCACATGTACAAAAATAATTAGAATTTACCTTCAATTTATGTTTTATTGGATTACAAAGAATTCTAAATAAGCAAATTTGGTCATTGGCCTAATTCTGAATGACTATAGCATCTTTAATCCAAGGTCTATCAACAAGATACTACAATTTTAAAAATACATATTTAATAAAAATTAAATACAAATATCATAATACAAAAAAATTTATATATCTAAATAATGTAAAAATTTATATATCTAAATAATTTAAAAATTTATCCATACTTACTAGGTCAACTATTAGATATTTTATATAAAATTATATAAAATTACACAAGACTTTAATAATTTAAATTTTATGAGTTTATACATGGTAATCAATATTATTATAAATTTAGTCCATCTTTAAGTACATAGAATAATGCAATATTTGTAACATAATAATCTTGGAAAGATGTCTTGGTACTTGCTAATACTATTGGAGGTGGATATCATACTTGATGGCATTTTTAATGTGTTATTTAAAAGTAGTTATAAAATTTTTGAGTATAATCAAATAACTAGGTTTTTTCTTTTCTTTTTTTCTTTCTTTTTCATATGTATAGAATACTATTGATGGCTCAAAGGATATATCAACCACTTATGTACAAAGTATAGACCAAAATTTGTAACAAGCACTATTCAATAAATCTCAGATTTTATTGATATGTGAAGCAGCTTGATTTCTTTTTACAAAACTTATCTATATAAGAAGGAAAGAAGGAATAACACAATAAACATCTATAATATTTAAGTAAATAAAAATAAGCAAAATCAAATAAATACATATTAGATAAACAATATCTTTCTCTACAGACATTAATGTAGCTTCTTGAAAGCATATTAGAGTTATAAATGCTCATAGATATGATATATTGCTTTTGAATTTTTCCAAATAGTTAATTAATTTTAGGAAGTACTATGTAAATATTTTACAACTTGTATGTTAATCTACAAGGCTTGTGGTCTTCAGGAAGTTTCTATAGGAATTTCACTTATTGAAATTTATTATATGTTTATAAGCATTATATACTTTTGTATATATATATATATATATACACACACAACTTATAATTTTTTATAAAAAATAGTATTAGTGAGTGTTTTATACAATGTCATATTATGTGTGTGTATATATATATATATATATATATATGAAAGAATTGCTAGAGGCAATCAAGATTTTAAGGCATTCTCACCACTTTATTAGCCATTTCTAAACTTCACAATGTAATACACAACAAATTCAACATGAAATCGGTTCAAGTAATATTGGTTCATACATTTATGTTTGTAGTAGACATTGCATGCTTCACAATTTATCAAAATTCTGGACATATGACTGGATGTATTCTAGGATGCTTAGTTTCAACAAATTCTGGGAAGGTTTTGAAATACTACCATATGGAAATAAATTTTGAGGAATGCAATTCCAAACTTAAGTTCAACAATAGATATACATCCAATTGGATGAACTACACCATTGTGAGGGGATGTAAGGAACGACCCGACCCAAGGAAAAAATCTTGATTTATTTATGAATACAAAAAAACCAATGACAAGGTTGTCATCTATGTTTCAAATGTAACAAATAATAACAATAATAATAATGCACATCCCCATGCAGGGCTGTGCAACAATTGTTATTATCAATAACAAATTATCAATGATTTATGAAAAGCTTATTTCCTGTGCAAATTCTTCAAGTTATCATCCCAAAATCTACTTAATTTTAAGCCATGTTGAGCTCTCTAATTGCAATTAGAAATACATGTGCATAACAGTTAAGTCACAAAGACAAATGTTGTCATGTTAAAAAGTAATTACATCCCTGCAAACATATTCACTCTCGTTGTTGCTAACTTAAATCACAAGGTGGAAGTTGTTAAAAACATATGTTATTTACTCAAATTCCACTAATGAATCAAGTAATGAAACTTAATCCAAATAGTGATTCCTATGTTGAAAAGGTCAATCATCTGCATAAATCCAAAAACTCAAAATTTGGATTTTTAAGCCCTTAACAAAACCAGACGGGATTCACATAAAAACCTTAATTAATCCAGATACCCGGCAAGTCTTTGATCTTTTAAAGCTAATAAATCTTTAATCTCTTGAATTAGTGGGTAAGTGCCCATGCCCGTGCTCGTGCCCTATGGCCGTGATCAGCAATGTTGCTGGTTTTTAATTTTTGGTTTTTGGTCCAATAACTTTTGTTTTTTGATTTTTGATCCAGCAACTTTGTTTTTGATTTTTTGTAACCTCTATAAACTTTGTTTGTATGTGATGTATTGTGTAAGACATATATATATATATATATAAGATTTATATAATTTTTTGATTTTTGTGGTGTATTGTGTTGATTTTTGATTTTTGGTCTGGCAACTTTGTTCTTTTATTTTTGATTTTTGGTCCAGCAATTTTGTTTTTATTTTTTTATAATCTTTATAATTTTTTTTTGTATGTAGTGTACTGTGTGAGTTATATATGTATAAGTTTTATATAATTTTTTGTTTATTTCATTTGTTTACATATTATTTTACTTATGTAAATATATAATTATAATAATGTGATATATTATTTATATATTTAATTATATTTATATATGTCCTATTGCACATGGTTCAATGGATTTTAAATCCATTAGAAGGAAAAGTGAAATAAGTCTAATTTTTTTTTTTTAAACTTAACAATTCCATCTTTTCTTGTTTTACAATCTATCTTAATTCCAAATAAATTTTTGAAGAATATAAGAGTATATAGTTGAATAGTTGGACTAAAGATAGAAAACACTCTAAAGATGATTCATCATCTCTTTATCAACTAAAATATTATGAAAATCAAATAAAAAAGTGTCAATGGTATAAGCATAAGAATGCTTTTGTAAGTATGAATTTAAAACCAAAATTTTTTTGGTTCTGGACAAGAAAAATTTTTCTTGCTCCTGGACAAGAAAAATTTAACGTTTTGCAATATAAATTGAATGAAAATCATCATATGTTCAATTGTTAATTGACCCATCTATTAATCATACCAGAATTGTTGCTAACAGTAGATTAAGATCTAATGATACATTGAGATATGAAATGATAATAACATAACTTCAATGAAACTGTTCATATGTGTGCATGTTTGAACTTTTATTCACATGTGATTTATGCAAAAAAACCTCATTTCCAAGTGATAAGCTCAATGAATACTCTCATCATCTTCCATGAATATGGTTTTTGTATGATTCAAAGCATGAATCATAAAATTGGAGAGATTCTTTAAACAAAAAAATAAAATAAAATAAAATACCTCTGAAATATAAAAATAACCAAATAAAAAATGGATATGAAAGTTTCTGTGTCATGTTACATTCCAAATATCAGACAAACTGTAATGCACATTGTTCACATTAATTCTAAAAGTACAATTCTGGAAGCTCAGGATCAAATACTACAAGCTCTTGGACTTGGAGAGAAAAGAGTTTTGTCAAGTCTTGGATTGGAGAGAGAGGAATACTTGTTTTCTGGAACACAAGTAAAAACACCCCCTCTCAACAACAACAATAACCATATTCAATAACCCAGATTCAATGAGCTGATGTCATCCATAATAAATTTTCATGTCGGCACATAGAAACATATTGTAGCATTATTATATCAAGCGTAAACTAATCTAATTTAGATTACGAGCTTCCAAAACACAATAGGTAGGTGCCATAGTTTTACACACACACACTTTGACATTAAACATGTAAAATGCTTGCAAATATAGTAAGACGGTGAACAAATTTCATGACATGTTTCTCAGTTTTTCAAATCTATACACCAGCTGATAATTCATTCAGAAAATAGAAAAGAAAAGAAATGAATGCTACAACAATGAAATGTCGGATAAGTTGTTTTGGTGATGAATTGCAAGGATCGTGAGTGTTTTGAGAAACAACAATAGGGGTGCAGGTGTACATTGAAGCACTGCATAGCCACATTGATGAGCTTCATCCTCCGGCGGAGCATCGCCTTGAGCCTTGTTACACCCTGCACGAGGATTTCATGCGCCACCAGCACCGCAGCCGCAAAGCAGGCGACATCTTCAAACTCCGACTCATGTTGCCCAAATTCAATGAACATGGCACAGATGAGCACCACAGTGCATCACTGAAATCTCTCCAAGGCCGGAAACGAAGCTTTGAAGTCGCTAATTGCGAAGCAGGTATTCGTTGATCAAGTAATCAACCACAAGTTACTAACTGTCGATGGCAATAAGTTTACAGTGATTCATCTCTGAATCAGTCGATCCGTTTTTTTTTTACATGTTTTTGTAGTATTCCGGACATCATGTCAGATGTAACCATGTTTTGCTTCGTTGATTTGCTGTGCAGTGATGAAGAAAGCCAAGCTGTTGCCGACGAGCATGGTGGCCTCCATCACCGCGTTGCGCCAGCAACTCAAAACGGCCGACCCGCTGTCGCGCCCCGAGTGGATGGAGCTCATTCTTCCCGTTGCGGATGTCGCCGTGTGGGCCGCCGCGGATGCGCTCTTCGCCACCAACGGCGGCCGCTTCGCGTACATGGGCCGCCTGCAATACCAAAAGCTCCGCCACCTGATCTCGCAACTGTTGGCCGAGAGAGTCGATCAAAACTCCGCCAAATGCCTGCAAGCTTGTGACAGCGTCAAGAGCCCCACCTCATACACAGAGAGTATCGGCAATGTGCTCATCACGGGTCCTGTCGGAATCGGCAAGAGCTACCTTCTGGCAGCCGCCGTTTCCGACTTCACCGAAGAGTTCCAGCGCGAATGCGCGACGGGTCCACGGAAACGAGTGGTTTCGATCCTGGACTGTGAGCTGATACGTCACGGTCGGGCCTTCAAGGGGATCCGCGAGGCTCTATTTGTGGCGTTTGGGGACGACGACACAAGTCTGATGAGCTCGGGAACTGCTCCACGTCGGATCAACTGATCACGTTCTGTGAGAACACGAACGATGCGTTGCTATGGATGTTGGATCAGTGGGAAGCGGTGGAGGGTGACAAGGAGGCCAAAAACTTGGTGCTCCTGCTGACTTACCATCACTTCACGGTTTTGCGCTTCCAACGCCAATGCCGACTCCGGCGACAAAACGAACCCTGCTCTACCAGCTGCCAAGCGTTTTATAATGGACCAGGGCCTCAGCGTACGCACCCCACGGCATCATTAAGACTTGAAGCACATGCTCATCTCTCAAAGGACTTCTCCCAGTAGTGTTTTTTTCAAGTACCCTTGATCACTAGACCCCACATATCTGTATCCGAAGCTATCCATCTTTCTATCTACATTTGCAAGAGAGACAGACAGACTCTGTGTGTGTGTGTGCCGGCTCTCCGAAGCGTGATCGTACCATTTAAGTCTGGAATCTTACCGTCTCTGGTTACAGGAGGAGGAGCTGGAATGTTGGGGGCGATGGAAGTTTGTGAGCTCCATAACCGACGGTGAGAAAACGAAACGGCTGTTGGATGAGGCCGAGATGCAAATCCTCCTCGACGCCACCGGCAGCTTACCTGTGTATCTATCTGCCTGGTACGATGCTGTGAAGGAGACCATGCAACACACAATCAAGGGAGAGAAGTTTTCCTTCCAGACTGCCATGCGCGCTCTTCAATCGCAACTCGTTGTTGAGCGCATGCGTGACCATCTCAGCGACTTGTTTGAAACCGCCAGGAAAAACTTGGAGTTGCCGAAACTGATCGACGCGATTGGTATTGTGGTTCTCTTGCTTCCTTTCTGTCTTCCTGCTCTCTCTTACTCAATATATATATATATATATATATCCGTGTGTATATATATATACTTACAGACACATACAAACACACACACACACACACACACACACACACGTATTTGATGATTTGACATGGCGATGTATCAGGAAAATACTTGTTTGGAACTCTTGTGCAAAGACCACAAAAAGATATTGATACTTGATATTTCTGCATAATAAATGGACAAGGCGCACAGTCTTGCTGATTGGTAGGAGATGAATTAACCAGGTTGGTCTTAAAACATAAACAAACCACACGGTTTTATGATGCCTCATGTTTGAATGCTATTCAACAAGATTTTTGCCCTTCAAGCTCAGGAAAACATCCTGTGATTTGTGGAGCCATTTTGGAGCACACTGTCTTTGGGTCCATTGCAGAACAAGTACTGGCTTTTCCACTTGGAAACATGACAAGGTTGCATCCAACATTAATTGAAGTAGAAATGGGGGCTGAGCATGCTACAGTGGAAGATCTCCACATGGATTTCCTTAAAGGATGTAAAGAAGTAGCCTTGGCAATGGTCATACCCCTTTCAACAACCTATAAAGCTGTTTATGCAGTGCTTAAGGGTTTCCCTTGTGAATCCAAAGGGTGTCACATGTACATTGGTGGCTTGCAAATTTCTTTAGAAAAACTTCCAAACATAGTCTTTCTCAGAAAGTGTTTGTGTGCCTTGGATGCATGAAGTGGGTGCCATCTGCTTTAAATGTTGACGATGATGTTTGATGGTCCATGAATTGGATCATTCCTGAGGTAGAAATTTGAAATTGCTGTGGACAATATATTAAAGAAAAAGATACTTTTGAAATGAGTAGCTGTAGCAACATAGGCAAAGGAAAGATAAGCGAGGAAATTGATTGTGTTGAAATGTTCACAATGTTCCAGCAAGTAGACTCTTGCCTTGGCTTTTTACTCATTTAAATTCAATTTTTTTAATGCCTACCATTTATTTATTATTTATTTATTTTAAGCTCATATTAACATTTTTGGAGTTGTGGTTTTGACAAATTTAATGATTATAATGGAAATTTTAGATATGCAGAAATACCATCATTTTTATTTTTATTTTTATTTTTTAAAATATTCTAAATAGTAAAAGAGAATTCTTTTGATAAAAAATTTATGAAAATTTGTTTTTGGCAATTTGGAATGTCCATTGAATATTTATCTGATTATTACATTGTTAGAATTTTAATTTCTTTTCATATAAATAAGGTGAAATCATTTTTATTATATTTTCTTATTTAGATGTATTATTATTATTTTTAAAGATATAATTATAATTAGATAGTTATTTAAAATTCTATACAATTTGATTAGTGTATTATTACTATTTTTATTTTGATTTATTTTGTAAATGACTCAATAAGTTTTATATATATATATAACATGATACTATATATATATATATATATATATATATATATATTTAATATTATAAATTATTATATAATAAATATATACACTCTTTAAAGTTTAAAATTTTTCATGTACAGATGTAAAGTCCTAAAGTTTATTAACACATGAGAAAATAAATATTCATCTTGTGTTATTTTTTATTTGTTTTTAAATGTAAATATTTTCAAAGATTTAAAATTAATTAATTAATTACTTATTTTAGAAAAATAAAAAATAGCTTTGTTTTTTTGAGAAATAATAAGTTAAGAATTTGATATTCAAATCTATATAAATAATATAAATGCATGTAAATTTTCATTGTTTTAAATTTTTTTATAATATTAAAGATTTTGATATATTTTGAACATACATTAATAATTTGAATAATTTTTTTTACTAATATTAGTATTAATTATGATTCTTTTTATATAATTCTTTGTAAAGGAATAAAATGGAAAGAAAAATAATAAGACAATGTCTAAACAACACTATATTACAAATGGAATAAAAATCTTTTTACACAAATATTATAACTATTGTAATTGTCTTCTAATAGCAATAGCAATAATCTATAAGATTATTAAAATTTATCTAATGAAGATAACTACATGAAACTTGCAAAAAAATTACATAAAATTTAGTAACAAAGATAGCCAAGGATTCCAAGAATGGCCAATTTATTCTTGTTTGGCATAACTACCAAAATTTCTATGTATTTGTGGTCTCTCATCTCTTTATTCTCCTTTGCATTTATGTTCCTAGATTTATTTCATTGCAACCATTTCCTTCCTCTATGCCCTTAAATTTTTTTCTTAATACTTTTTCTTTTATGTTAATGCTTGTTATTCTTGCTTAAAATTGTCTTTGTCAAAATTCTTGATTGCTAGTAGTATGGAATTGGAAGAAGTGCAAGCAACTTTAGGAGTATTTGCAATTCATACTTATGTATATAGCTACATCAACTAATAAAAGATTGTTACAATTTTTGCTCATTAATTACTTAATAGATAATTTTATTAAAAATTTATAGCATGTATAATAGTATAAGTGTTTGTGTTTATATTTGTGATTATTTATTTATATTATTTTTATAGGTTTTATAGAACTATCTTAATTAGATAAAATTTGATACTTTTAAAGATTGTAGGTTTTGATATAAGAAAAAAACTTCATTAGTTGCACCACTTGCATAGAATGATTTTTGTTCCATCTATTGTGTAGTATTTTTTAAGCATTGCTACGTCTTCCTTTTGTCTATTTCATCTCTTTACAAAAGAATTATTTTGAAGAATCATAAACTAAACTAGATGTGATGTTTGGGACCTACCAATGTATGTAAACTAGATGTGAAGGGAGGCCTGTCGGCGGGGATATCCGGTACCCGGGACACCCTCAGCCCCGTGGAAATGGGCATTTCCAGGATGTCGACGAGCCCCGAGTGTGGCGAGGAGAGGAGAGGAGGGGCGCCGTGGAGTTCAGGTGTGGCGGTGCGGCACAATGCTCATGCTCGGCACCTCTTCCAACCCAACCCCCTCTTTGCATCGGATTGAAACCAGGACGGTAGAGCTTGTCATCGCAACAGGATGGAACACCCAGCTCCTTGGTCCCACATTTTCTCGCGTTTTTTGTCATGCATCATTTGAATAAGAGTTTCTTTTCCTTCTTCACGTTTACACCTGGGAGGCCAACAAGTTACGATATACAAGAAATCTCCACAGGAGAAAAGGGTTCCAACAAGCGGCAGAGATTTTGTTCCAGTGGAGTGGGTGTTGTGTCCCGCCTCACCGATTTCGGTATTTAGGGCTTGGAGTAGAGAATTGGAGGGGAGTCTGCGCAACTATGGAGCAAGCGTCGCGTAAGTACTCTGTCTTCGAGGTCGAAGTTTTGAAGCGGGAGCTGGAGCGAATTGGTGTCAAGACGCTACATGTCTTCACTATGTGGACGTGAGTTTTGCTTTTCGCCTTGAGCCTTCGGACTACCTGGTTCAGTTTGAATTTTCAGTTGGATCAAGTGTATTTTGGCGTGTTTCGGACAGTCTCCACCAGGCGTTAGGTTCCCTACGACGTGATGGGGATGTAGGGAGGTGTCGCTTGTTCTCAGAGGGTCTCTTGCAGGATTGTTCCATATTTATGCATTTGACCAGGAATGTGTTGACTATTTTTTGAGCAGATGGGACATGGATTTAACACATCCCTTTACCTATCTATTCTGTAATCTATTTAGTATTCAGCCGATTTGCATATACCAAAGTTTATTACTTTTTGTGTATTCTGTGACCGTGTTTAAGGTCAGAAGGAGGCCACGCACGATCTATGTTGTAGGATGCATCTATCTGAGTTAGCTAAATTCCAAGGACACCAAATAAGTTTTCTTGGAAGTATTTCGAATCCAGGTTGATTATGGGGAATATGTTGTGTTTGTTACCCAAGTCAAGTTTCTGAGGCTGATCCTGATGAATCTGCTGCAGACCTAATCGTTTATCATCTCTAAGTGTCTATGTAGACGTGGTCTATTGTTCTGACTTAATGGCAAATGGGTCACGCAGCGTTTGTGTGCAGAGGAAAATTATAACGCCTCCAAAGAAGATCCCTTATCTCGTGGTATTTATCTGTTTAATTTAAATTTCTTTTTATTAGTCTAACAGGCACTACCCTGTCGTGGCAGACATGTTTTAGCACATCTAGATACAGAAGCGCATGATGTGCCTGGACTGCCTTTTGCTGCTATCGATATGATAAAAGAGAAATTCAAGACATTGACGTCGCAAGTTCAAGACCAGGAAACATCTGCGGATGGCACGACAACAAAGCTTTTGATCCAGTTACAGGTACACCTCCACATCAAGTTATGCTCTCCATCAAGACGAAGGTTGTGGACACGATGTCTTGTCGTTGCGTACGTGGCTTTTGCAGAAAATCGTAAGGGACCAGCCACAGCGTGTATTGCTCTCATGGAGAAAGATTAGGAACACGCTGATTGTGTATATTCGTATATGTAGGGTGGGCAGTCTGTGGAGGCAGTGATAATGAGACACGATGCTGGAGCAGGAAAATACGCTGGTGGACCTCGTCAAGGTGGCTCTCGGGCGACCTTGTGTGTTTCATCTCAGGTCAGATTTTTGTAGGCACCGTATTATTTATATGTCATAAGCTGGTGTCATCCTTCTCTGTTCCTTTCTCTCGAGGGTGATTGCAGTATCCTTGCAAAGTCTATTAGAGAATGGTCGAGTCAATAGCGTATTTCTCACTCGTTGGCCTAGATAGTGAGATGTGTTCCTTCACATGCAAAACCATCCTTTGTGTGTGTGTGTGTGTGTATATATATATATATTTTCATTTTTTCTCTGTGTGATCTACTGAAGGTGGGATGCCAAATGGGTTGCACATTTTGCGCCACAGGCACTATGGGCCTGAAAGGTAATCTGTCTGCTGGCGAGATAGTAGAACAACTCGTTCATGCTTCTCAAGTTACTCCCATCCGTAATATTGTCTTCATGGTACGTCACCCATCTTTAACTCCCAGAAGAATGACTCTTGTTAGATGATATGCGTATCTCAAAATATGTGAGGGATTTTACTTAGTTCTGTGAAATTCTTTCTGTGGTTGTTAATCCTGGAAGTTAATGTTTGAAACAGGGTTCAATGCGTGTTTGTGACTGGTTTGGTGTACTTTGTTTAGGGCATGGGAGAACCTTTGAACAACTATAAAGCAGTTGTTGAAGGAATACAAATAATGACTGGACGCTGCTTCGGTTTGTCACCATCTCACATTACCGTCTCTACTGTACGCAGTCCGTTGCTCGTGTCATACTCTCAATTATTTTCTTGTTTATTATCTCGTTGTCGCTCCTGGTCTCAGGCCTTCAAACAGTCTATGTTTGGATGTCTGATGTTTTTACTTGCATAGTTCTAACATGGTGGTACTTAGTCCGTGATGCTATCCTTGTGCAAGGACTGTCGCTTCTTAGTTGTGGGTATCTGGAGACTATGTGGATCTTTACTACAAGTTTGAACTGTTGATGTTTTCTTTTGTATTTATTCTATGGTTTTTGCATCGTTGTTGTTTCTGATGACCATGTTACAATTTTTCTGATGTCGCATCAGGTCGGAGTGATTCCACGTATTTTGTCAATAGCCAATGACTTGCCTGGCGTAAATTTAGCACTTTCACTCCACGCACCAACGCAAGAACTGCGATGCCAAATTGTACCTACTGCGAAAGCTTATCCTTTGCACAAACTAATGTCTGCTCTGAATACTTACCAAACGATCAGGTCTCACCTTCTAGCTTGGACAGTCCACTTGGTAGATATACTATGACATCTGTTAATGCAGAATAACATTGTGCTAATTTTATCGTTCTTTTTTTTATTTGCAAGTTCTAGTTTCGGTATCTGAGTGGAAGTCGCTTCACGCCAACAGTACAATAGTGTTGACTTCTATTTTTTAATGCAGTGGACGGCGTGTGTTAGTGGAGTATGTAATGCTTGCTGGTATCAACGATTCTGATGAAGTGGCCCACCAACTTGGAACTCTTTTGAAGGTTCATAATGTGGTAAGAGTTGTCGAAATCCATGTGGCTTTTCGGATTGGTGCCTGCTGTAAGCTATTTTTACCTTGACGAGTTTGTCGAGCTTTTATAAGTATATATCATCTACAATCTGTTTGATTATATTATTACGTCTATCTTTTAAAGTTTGTTTGAATTTGGCTTGTGCGTCAATTTTTGTTTTGGTCTTTGCTACATGCCCTCAATGTCTAGTTCCTAAGATTGAGGCTGGTTTTTCTTTCAGACCCTTAATTTAATTCCATACAACCCGGCTACGTCATCCCACTTTAAGCCCACTTCGCAAGAAGATCTAACACGTTTTCAGAAGATCTTGAGAGGAGTGCATGGCGTAAGGACCACCATTAGGCAAGAAATGGGACAAGACATTGCAGGTGCCTGTGGCCAGCTTGTGATATCGCAGTCAGTAAAACAATCACCCAAAGTAACCGATATAGAAGATATGTGTTCATCGTGACACGGAGGTCAAAACGACTCTCGTTTGTATCACGTGTTCCATCGTCGGGGATCTTCCAGGTTGCACCACCGGATCAAATTGCGGTGACCCAGTGCAGTCCTGTCTCCTTGTTCGATTCCAAAACATCATTGATTTTCTATTGTTCAGTTTCTAGTAACAAGCAGTCACTGCGAAGAAAGAATCTGGTTGGAATTGCTGTGGTAAGGGTGATCAGTTTATTACAGGGTATTTATTTTTATTTTTATCTCTACACAATCCAAAACTTCATAATGGTCAATCTCTTGCAGACTGGTTTGTGATTTGTCTTGCATTGGTTGCATGTCAAGGTCAAGCATTAGAAACTGCCTCCCATATCTCGGCCTTGCCATGAATAATGTGGAGTGCTTGTAATCTTGTCAAGTCCAATGAAGAAATTTGTATTGGTGCTAGTGAGTTGGTTGATTGACATAAGCTTGTAAGTTTGAATGTTGGTAGTGTTGGACTTAATATCAGTAAATATAGTGTTTCTATTAATATTAGGTAGTTATATTTATGGTTACAGAAGTAGTTACAATTCTACATTTTTATGGAAGAACATAAGAATTGTACAATTACTATACATTCAATTGTTTTTTCTTAATGTATATTTATTATTTGCATGTTTTATTTAAAATATCCCAAAATTTTCAAAATTTTCAGCATTAATAGAAGATCCCACTTATAATGGAATCTCTTACTAATTTTGCTCTTTTTTAATTTTGTTATTATTTGCAAATAATTATTATATTTGCAATGTTAAATTGAAACTTTTTTGTAGCAAAACATAGTTGTTTGGAATGGTGAACGGTATTGAAGTTTAGTATAAATTAAGCAATTATTTATATCTCATATTTGAAGTTTGAAAAATATTAAAGTCCATTCAAAAATACTACTACTTTGTGAAGTTAAAGAATTTATGTCGCTTTAAAAGTTGACATATCAAAAAGGATGCAGAAACCAAATTAATGAAGTTTATGAGCAATTTAAAAAAGTATTGTTGTGAAGGAGGTTCTCTTCAAATAACATCGAGTTAATGGCCACAACTTAAATTTTTTTGAAAATAAATGGAATTAATATAACAGAAATTCAAAATCTCCTTTAATAACAGAATCTTGCTTACAAGGAAAATGAAAATCACATTAAATCTAAAAACTTTGCATACTAAATTCTTATTAATAGTTATGACTAAATTGTCAATTTAATTACACCCACACCACACACACTTTTGATTGTCCATTCCACATATACATTTTTATTTATTTATTTATTTATATTTTCTTCTTAAATGTCCATTTTGATTTGCTGTTGCTTAAAAAAATTTCCTTTTGCTTGCATTCAAAATTAGAATCTATATTCAAATTTCATATTAGACATGGATGCTGATTGCTAAACCCCCCTTTTTTTATTCACATAGTATTCTTATTTGTAAAATTTAGATTACAAGGATTTATATATTTACTGATTTTTGAGCTGCTACTTGATTTAGATTCATACACTTCTTTAGCTCAAGAATTTCTCACCATATTTCACGTTCTTGCATTCTTTATTTTCTTGTGCTTAACTTCTTCTAGCCTTTTCTACCATACAATAAACATAAAACCTTGTTTCTATTTTTATTTCTCTTAAACACCTTCAATCTCCGTTGCTCGTGCTGAGATTTCTGCACTTCGGCCTCGTGATCGTTCATTCAAAAAATACACCTCATATTTGCTTCTGAATAAAATTTTCCTCCCCAAAGTTGCCACTCTTTTGTTAAATAAAGCATTACAAAAATCTCCCTGATTACATAGAACCTCATATTTCCCACTGCTCACTCCCTTCTCTCCCGAGCAAAACACCATCGGCCAATTCTCCACCACGCTAAAACTCTACACCTCTCCGGCTACCTCTCCAACGCGGCAGCTTCACAATACGCAATCCAGGCCTTAAGACCCCCAGCTCCATCGTCAATCCATACCGGAATGGAGCTCTCTTCACAGCGACAATGTCAACAACCGGGCACTGCTTTAATCGTCCACAGCTTAACCGACCGCGAGCGGTTTAAAAGGCATCGTCAATCGAAACCAAAGGTATGGTAAATAGTATACAATACTCGAAAATTTCTAAATCACATCCCACTTTTGATTTTCTCCTCAAATTCCTTGATGCTATTTTATTGCTCCCAGTTTCTTATGACAATTCCGTTACAGACACATTGATTTCACTGTCCGCAATCAAGACTTACGAGGATCACTTGATCATCAAATTGATGAGCAACCAAAAATGGTGCTTCAAATAAAATACTCTGACATGCTTGCCGCAGTGACATTCTCTTGCAAGTTTCTGCGACATCATCAACTAATACATACAAGACTCCCTTTGAAGGTGAAATTAAACTCAACAAAAACTTAATGTACCTGTGAATCTAGACATCGCCAACGATGGTACAAACCTCGACAAATACTTGGACCATGATATCGTCGACTTACATTTGTGACATCCAGTTCTGCTTTGGTAATAAATTCGGAGCAGTAAAACCAGGTTCAGTAAATTTTGCACCTACCCTCGAAAGCAACGAACCCGCGAAAAATAAGTCAAGACGAAAGCCTCGACGCGCACTCTTTGTATTTCGGCTTGAGTGCTGGGATTGCAAGTCTCATAAGTCGCGCAGGCTCGGTGATCATCCTCGCCGTGATGCTCGCCTAGCGGTTGTGTGTTAGCTTGCATGGTGGGCCACACTGAGGCCGGTCGCCGCAGTGCCTTGCCCTCCCACGACCCATGCGGGTGCAATCGAGCGGCAAAGTCTCCAGAATTCTGAGGAGCTGAGCCCAGGGTGAATGGGTTCTATCCACCGCTGAACCTCCTTTGGACCGCGAGGAGAGTGGTCCCCACACTCAGGCCAGAATCGTTGTCAGGCCGTTCCGTGGGTGGATCTCATCCACGGTTCGCATCGCAATCCTTTGTGGGTGGCGGCCGCATTCCCCACCCTCAAACATTGCGACTTGGGAATCGAAGGCATGCCAGCTGTGTGCAACGAGCACATCCGTGTCCGTCGGGTTGCGGCGAAAGTGCCTCAATCCAGCGGAAAACGAATCCGGCGGCAACGTAGCTCCTTTCAAGCGCTTCGAGCGTTCAACACCCGCCCAACAGCACGTGGTAAGCCCGAAGTGCCACCAGTAGAAGAGTGAGACACGCAACGATTTCATGACACAGCCATGCCACAACTCCTCAGTGTGAGTGACGTTATCCCAGCGAACGCGACACAGGTTGGACAGGCTCAAGACACACAGCGCGGATGACTGGAGGCATGACACGTTTTATTCTCAGCTGGACAAAACACCAGCTATCTCGATACACAATGCAATCGCAGCACTTGAGGAACTGCATTCCACCGGCACCCCACTGATGAGGCCGTGGGTGTTCCGGCGCAGTCGCTACAATGCCGATTGTGATGCGCAAACCCCTCGCCCAAGTCACGGTCTCTCATCAAGCATACGTCCTACAGGAGCATGGTGTCTGCAGAATAGGATCTGCCCGCTACACTTTGGTCGATATCCGGTCCCCACCACCATGGTGATGATCGTGATCAAGGTCCCATGTGCCGCTGCCTCCACCTCCCCTCTCCCGCTCTGAGCGGTTATTCGACCCACCTTCCTCGGCCTGAAGTTGAAGGCTTCCGTGCGCACTGCAGCAGCACTCAGGGCCTATCACTTAGGTATGCAGATCACCGCCGTCACCACTTTACCCAGAACGTTGGCAGTAATTTTAACGGTGATGAACGTGTGTCCGCAGGGCGTGGGGGCATTGCAGAGGACCTCGATTCCGACGATGGCAGCAAAATTTCCGATCTTCGCCACGATGTCGGCGGCGGGGATGGTGTACACTTTCCCGGAGATGGTGAGCTTGATGAAGTCCAGGAAGTCGAGCAGCAAAGCCAGTTTCACCGTGGCAACCGCGTTTGCGCCCACTTCAATGTCAATGGTCGGCAGAGACACAGGCAAAGGCACAGGCAGTTTGAGCGCCGCGCTGATCAGGATCAAGTTGGGGCAGCCGTTTGTAACCACCACGGTTGTGCCTGCTGCGAAGGCGCCCGGAGCACATGTCCCCGCCAGCACGGCGATCACCAACAGCAGGGGTGCCAGAGAGCTCCTCCCGGCCGACGCCATGCTCCTGCGCTGGAGAGTCTCGACGGAAGTTGTCGAGCAGGACGTGAACGGACGCAGAGGCAGGACCTGATCGGCCTGTGCTTCGGATGCAGCGACCAACAGTTGGGACGCGAGAATGCGAGAGGCGATGGAACTGGATGAGTGTGGAGAACAGCAATGCCGCCCCTCGCTTATGTGCTGCCTGCGGCTGTACCGGGGAGCCTAGGCGCGGCGCCTGCGTGTGCCTTGCAGAACCGCGGCTCGCTTTGCCGGGGTTCGAACATGCCGTCAATGTGTTGGGGCCTTTGCCCGGCTACGTGCACAAAAGTGCAACACCGCATGCGGACGAGGAATCGGCCCAGTTGATGCAGTACCTGGCGCAACACACAGCACTCCGCTAACTCATCGATGTGGCCAAAGGATTGGGCGGTGGCGCCGGACACAACCGGTGGTTTGGGCGCCATCCTCGCGCCCTGTGCTGGGCGGGTTTTGGAAGCTGGCCAAGTGTCGGAAGCCTGTGCTGGACGTGCGAGGTCTGCTGAGCAGGTCGCTGGTGATCGCTGCGATTTGCGGCTGCGGGAAGCGGGTTCCGGTGGCGTTGATGAGGCACGTTGAGAGTACAGGCGGAGCATTGAAGCGAATGCCAATCCGGGGAACGGTGAACGCGGTGTTTTGGTGACATTCTCCCCTCAGCCAACAGCTCCGCCGGACCCCCCGCACTCGTGCCCGTATCGTGCTGCACGTAACGTGGTCCGCCAGGAGTTCGCATGATCACACCTCCATGCGCATCGGTCATGCGACGTGATTGACTTGTGAACCGGCACTCACGTGACTTGGACCATCGCGAAGGCTACGAGGTCGCGGGCGGCCATCTGATGTGATTCACAAGCGCGCATCAGGGACAAGCTGGTTGCCGAGACCGGAACTCAATCTCGGGCTTTGCACTGCTGGTTTAAGCTTTGGTTTATCCATTTCTGTCAAAATCGTCATACGTCTCTTCACCCACTGCTGAACGCCGTGCACAAGAGCTGTTACTGTATATCCATGGGTAATGCGTATGCTATTCGTAGCTGAAGATTAGTTTCTGCAATCGAAGGTGTTGACATATGCTCAGAAACCAATATGCACAACTATAGTATCAAACACAATAAGAGAGTACAACGGAGTGAATGTGGTGGTTGCTGTATTATCATACTCTGGATACAATCAGGAGGATTCTTCGTTGTTCAACAAGTCTGCAATAGATAGAGGGCTGTTCTCCAGCATTAAATATGAGATTGTCGAGATTGTAGAAAACAAGGATATGAACGAGACCCTTGTGTACATTCCAGACGGGGACATCCTACGTGACGAGGACGGTGTAGTAACAATAGGACAGCAGGTAAAGGATAAGGATACCATTGCTTCCAAGCTCATAATACAGAGAAGATTGTAGTAAAAAGCTTCATAGCTGGTAGGGTCGATAAGGTTACCAAACACACAACTGCAGAAAGGAATATAGTAAGGGTAAGGATAGCACTGTACAGAGGTTCTCCACCCTTTTCGTACAGAAACAATAGCAAAGGGTGAAAGTAAAACTAGATTAACCTCCCAGGCTGGCTTTGGCCTGAAACAGATTCATGGTTTTAATCTTCAGTTATTGTGCGTCAGGATGGCCAAGTAGCTCTCCATTCACGGTGTTGATCTTGTTATGTTGTTGCTGCAGTAATATGGCGGAAGTTGTTTGTGTTTGAAGCGAAATTAGGATACTGTGAAGCATAACACTTGTGAGTGGTTCGAGTGAAACACTACTTCTTAACTGGGCGTTTAGCCAGGCAATAGTCGCGGAGGAACTGGAGTAGTGGGTAGTGATCGTGGAAACCAAGCCGCATTTGGATGAGAGAGGAAGTGGGGTGAGGATCGAAAAAGATCCTTGGTGTCCACCCCGACGATGACGGTTGAGGGACTGTGCAAGTACAACAGTTTGTTGTGTCGGAATGATCTGACAGGTGAGGGTCTTACATGGGTGGATTATTCTATGCACACGTGGTTGCTGGATTCACTAGAAGCAAGACGGACCCTCCGGATTCGGAAGTAATGGAGGGGGGACGGGAGAGAGGCGCACCACTGTAGTTGACCAGCCTGAGCAAAATGACTCGACATCGGGCGGAAAGTGGAAGCACAATCCCTCCAAACGTAGACATAGAGAGCAACTCCTTTCCGGGGTGTCCAAGAACTGCGTACGGTTTTTCATCAAGGAAACCAATGCAGGGATTGAGGTAGATGAGGCAAGCGTGGATCAGGAGGCGGAGAAACTGAAACCAAGCTTGGTAGTTGATGTAGGAATTTGATAACATATGTTGATGTGATGAATGAACACATCTAGTAGGGTGTATTCCGAAATGCAGACGAGGTATGTTAATATGTGAGGCGATGTTTGAGGTGTTACAACTCGATGTAAATCCCTTGTGTGTGTGTATAAAGTGTCTTTGGTTCAAAATCAACTTGTAGGGTGTAGGATGTGTTCTTGTTTGGTTGAGTTTTTGTGTGTATGAAATAGGTTTTGGACCCAAGATTATAGATAAAGTTTTTATCTATAATCACAAAGACACTTGTGATTTGTTACATATTTTAAAAATCACAAAAGTTTTTCAATGCACTTGAAAGATGTTTGGTATCAAGGATCTTCTAAAAATCTAGATAGACTTCTAAAAAGATAGAAAATTCATATACAACTAAAAGAAGAAAAAAAAAGTTTGTAAAATATATTAATAAAATAAAAAGACATTAGAATTATTATTACCAACTACAATGAATTAAAGAAACTTAAATCAAGACAAGGTTACAAGAAAGGCATTAACAAGATTGAATATAATATTAGTATTGCTTGCATATATATAAATTTGGGAGCAAAATTTATCTTTCAATCCAAATGACAAGGAAGATTCAATTAAGAGTTGTTTGTGGTTAGTAATGGGATTTAAGAAACACAATCAAAAATGCAAAAAGAAAAAACAAAGAAAAAAGAATAGGTAAAAGTATAATAATAAAAAAAAAATACATATTAAAAAAGTAGATATAATTTGTTTATTGGATTTTAACTTGATAAATGATAAGAAATAAAAATAAAATATGCATATTTTTTAAGGTGATTCTTTTATCTCTTCAATGACAATATAATCAAGAAAAATGGAATTATTAAAAAAAAGTCATGATAATTTTAAAATAAGAAGTAAAAAAATAAAAGAAATAAAAATAAAAATAAAAATAGGCGATTGAGGTTTACTTCAATGATAACTTGATTATGTGATCAAGGATTTGAGTCTCACCAAGGTTCACAAGTGGTGTATAGGATGTCTTAGAAAAGCCACAAGACCTTAGTCTTATCTTCCTACCTACCTCTAAAGTGCTATAATCCAAATGGAACATATGTACTCAATTTTCTATTAGCTACTAGTCATTCTAGTTTCTCCAAGCAAAACTATTTGTTTTGCAAAATTTGACTTTACCATGGTATTAGAAATACACGCAATTAGTTTATATACCTTACAAGGTCTTCAAGTCTTGTACCACTTCTTCATAATAGCCTCCAAAGTTTAATAAAATTATTTTTATAAAAGTCTTTAAAATATATTATAAAAATTAATAAATAATTATAAATGGATTATAAAATATTTTAACAACTTTTAGATGCTAATACTTTATAAAGATTATTTTATTAAATTTTGGTAGTTTGTGTTAGGACCAAAATCGATTAAAATCAACCAAAAATCCTCTTCTTGACATGACTAACTAAAAAGTTTTGATTTTCTTTTTCATGCTTCTCTTACTTATTAACTATTATTTACAAGTTTTTAATAAGTAATACATATAAGAAAAAGACTATTTTAGATGTTAATGTCAAGAACCAAATATAAATTATCACAAAGAAGGAAAAAATATAAAAAATACTAGATTGACTTTGATAATTGCTTCCAAGACTTACTTAGACTCCAATTTTATGGATTTTTATCTAACAAGATTTTTATTGCTTATAAAATCTTTTAAATCTTAATTGATGTTTAGAAAGTCAAATAAACCTTACAAGTTAAGATTTTCTTTTCTTAATAATATTAAAACATCATTTTGAATGAATCTACCAATTAAAATACATTGATGGGATTTACAATATATCAACTAAGAAGAAAGCCATATAGAATCTTTGTGGCATATCTAAATGAATGATCACAATCAATATTCATTTCAGGAGTTTTTGTAATATTTCTCAATGAATACATTATTTAAACAACATATTTTTATGTATCCTTATTTAATTAGGTAGTATAAAAATCTATTATATTATATCCTCTTTCTTCCATCTTTATATAGATAAGTTTCATGAAAAGAAATGAAGTTGTTTTGCAAGTTGATAAAGTCTAAAATTTGTTAAATAAAATTTGATATAAATTATTATTTATACTCTATACAAAAGATTTCATTAATAAATTTATTTTTTATATTTTATTTTTTTTAACAAATTGTCGTTTTGTTTAAATTTGATCCTTGGTTTAAATGGATATTTTTGATTTTAAGAAAAAATCATTCTTGGCATATTTTTAAGATTTTTAGATTATTCCTATATATTTTCACTAGTATTATATTTGCAATAGAATATACAAGACATTCTAATTTATTTTGATACTTCTTTGAATCCAATATTTTTTATTTTATTTTAAGCTTGTGGTTATTATCTATTTTATCAAAAGATGGTTTTAATTGATCTTTTTTTAATATATTGATCATATTATAATGTTGAAATTATAAAATATATAAAATAAGATGGATCTTTATTGAGTCTAATAATTATAACCAATATGAAACTAAAATGATTTGTTTTTGAATAATAAATATTCTAATCTTATAATGAATCTACTTATCACAAGGTTAATTGGTCTAGATATTAGAATAGAGTGATTATACTTTATCACCAACTTTAAATAGAGATTTGTTTTTGAAGATATGTGCATTGATTTTTATTATTTTTGAGCTTTTTTTACATATATCTTAACAGTTGCATGAAATTCTAATTTTTATTATTTTTGAGCTTTTTTTACATATATCTTAACAGTTGCATGAAATTCTAATTTTTAATATGCATAATCTTCTATTGTAAGATTATCAACTTTTAAAAAGTCAAAAGTATCAAATTATAGATAATATTTATAATAACAATTAAAAAAGAATAGTGATTTTTGAATAGGAGAAATTATTATATTAATTTATGATAATTTTAAAAACTATTTGTGGCTTAAAATATGGCTCATTTAATAATTCCAATAAAAAATAAGTTAAAAATAAAATTTAATAATTAAGAATTTATATGATTATGGATTTTAAATTAATTAAATAAGAAAATTTAGTATTACAAAGATAGAATTAGAATTTTTTTTAAGCCCCAGAGGATCACCACAAAACAACATTTATTACATCTTGGGGCTCCTTCATCTATATGGTCATGCCTTTTGGACTTTATAATGTTCTTTTGGCATTTCAAAGGGCAATGTCATTTGCCTTCTTAAACTTGCTACACAAATCAATGACAGTGTTCATTGATGATTTTAGCACCTTGTCTTCTAAGACAACACATCATGATTGTGTAAAGTCTTATCTTCAAAGATGTAAAAGAGCTAGGATTGCTTTAAACCTTGATAAAATATTCTTAGCAGTTAATAGGAGAGTCTTATTTAGATACGTAGCATCGAAAAATGGTAGAGAACCAAATCCAAAGAAGGTCAAAGTGATTGTGGAATTAAAACCTCCTTCAACAATAAAAGAGATACAAAGAACCTTAAAGCATATTAGATGGTATCGGGAAGTGATACATGACTATGCTACTATCTCTATGCCTATTATCAGACTTTAATAGAAAAATATGAAGTTAAAGTGGAGTGAAAAATACAAAGAGGTATTTGATATTTTTAAGGCAAAGCTTAGTACATATTATATTTTATGACCACCCAATTGGTCATTACCTTTCCATATGCTTTGTGTTGCTTTATCTGTAGTGGTAAGAAGTATCTTGTATCAAGTAAATAGAAAAGGAGGAAAGGACTATTCCATAGCCTTTGCTAGTAGACAATTAAATCTTGTAGAGAGGAATTATACTACTACAAAATGAGAATGCCTTGTCATAGTTTTTTCTATCAAAAAATTTAGACACTATTTCATCTTAAATCCAATAGTATTCTTTGTAGACCACATGGTAATTAAGTACCTTATTAATAAGGCAAAATTGAGTAGTAGATTGGCAAGGTGGATGTTTCTATTAGAAGAATTTGATTATATAATAGAATACAAGTTAGGAAAGATGCACATGCAAGCCGATCATTTATTTAAGTTGTCAAAATGTATGGACAAAGACCCAATTGATGATACCTTAATAGATAAAAGTCTATTTGTTGTTTCAACTACCCCTACTTGGTATAAATTAATTACCAAATTTTTAACCACCCAAACCTTGCCTTTTCATTTATCTAAAATAGAATATTAGAAGGTCCATTTTATTTCAAGTTGCCTATAAGTATACCAAAACATGACGACGCCAAAGATATGTTAGAAATGACCTCCGAATGAACTTACTCTTCCATATATACTTACTTTTAGTCCCATTTAAAAAATAGAAAATAGATTATATTCAAGAAGGTCAACTTAATTCTATTAGTGGAATGAAGCACATAGTAGTAGCAACTGAGTATCTTATCAAGTAGATTGAGGCAAAGGTACTTAAGACCAACAATACTAAGCAAGCAACCAAGTTTCTTTATGAGTAGATTATCACTAGGTTTGGATGTCC